>CM053770.1:351796824-351824398 GCA_028658325.1 Potorous gilbertii
ATAACCATCTATGGTCTTAGTTTTTTTCCCTTTTCTGGGCATTTTCCCAGCCAGTTACTTGATTTCTGAGAGTCCTCTCCACCCCCTGGCCTAGATCCGCCCCACTAGTGCTTGGGGTCTGAGATTCAAATGCTGCTCCCCAGCCTCAGGGCTTTTGGCGGCAGGCCTGACTGCTCTTCAATGGGAGCTTATCTGCTGGTTCTCAGGTGGGGGCAGGGCTGCCTCTCAGGCTCAGTTCCCTCAGGGGGTTTATGCAGAGATCTTTTGTAAAGGAGCTGGGGTGGAGCTCCTGCCTGCTCTGCAGGCCTCTGGCCAAGTGGCCTCTGCCTCTGCCTCTGCTGTGGCCGCAGCCGCAGCCTCCCGAGGGGGTCCGAGTCCCGCAGATACCCCACTCCCCTCTCAACCCGTCTCTCTCACTGACCTGTGCTTCTGTGGGTGGAGGGACCTTCGCGGCCTGGAGATTCAGGTCCCTGACGCCTGCTGGGGTCTGCTCGCTCCTCTCAGTGCCACGTGGCCGGGGCAGGGGGAGGGGAGCGCTCGGCCGGGCAGGGCTCCGCTCCTGTCCGGAGTACCTTTGTGGTCGGTTTTTCAGGGCTCTCTGCAACGGAAATCTCCTTCACTGTGTTTCTGCCCAGATTTCACTGTTCCAGAATTTGTCAGGAGTTCTTTTTAGAGGGAATCCATGGGCTGTGTGTTAGGAGCTAGCAAATGTGAGTCTTTCTACTCCGTCATCTTGGCTCCATCCCCTTTGAACTGTCTTTAATGGTGACTGAGCATATACTTATCTAGTGAACTGTATCTAATTGAACAGATTTTTAAAAATATGCCATCCTGATGTTTCACTCAGGCTGTCTTTCCATCTGCCCTGAATATCCCCACTTGGACCAGCAACCTCCAAAATAGACCCCCAGAAGCCATGACTTTTGGAAATTTAATCTATACAGTTTTGAAATTCCTGTTTTGATCCTGAGTCCTCTTGACTAGTGACTGAGTGAATGCAAACTTATCTCTTTTTAAAATTTATTTTTATTTATTGTTAACATTAAAAATATTTTTCAGTTCCAAATTCTCTCCCTTTTCTCAGCCCCTCCCTTACCCACTGAGAAGGCAAGCAATATTATACTTACTATACACATAAAATCATGTAAAACCTATTCCCATATCAGCCATGTCTCAAAAAGCAAGAAAAATAAAGTGAGAAAATTATACTTCGCTTTGTTGAGTGCTTACCTATCTAGTCTCCATTATATCTAGCCTGCGTCAGAATTTATTATGTTTCATATGCCAAGTCAGTCATCCCATGTAGGTCAATTTATGTCACTGATACTGTGAGCATGTATACTTTCCCCACCTCTTGCCCTGGTCATAATAGTCAAGTCACTAGGTGACTAGCATCATTGTTTCTGGAAAGGGTGTGCCAGTCTATAGTCCTATGACTCCACTTACCATCCCTTTGGATTCCCAAACCATATCTCCCTTCCTTGGCCAACAGGTGTCTATGTATATCTCTCTATTTGAATGTAAGCTCCATGTGATCATTGCCTTTCAACTTTTTCATTTATGTCCTTACCTCTTAGTCTGGCCCAAGTTACGTGCTTCATAAATGCTTTTTTCATTCATTTATTTACTGATTGGAGTTTTTAGTTGGAAGGGACTTAATAATAGATGCAACCTTTGTGTCATATTTTGACATGTACATTTATCAGTAACCTCATATATCTGATTTGTTGCCTGTACATGGATGAAACTTTGGAACTTCTGCATCTGGCCCTGTCCTAAGCATTGTTATCAATTACCCTCTCATTCATGCTTACAAGACTTCAAAACACATGTAACTAGGCTTGCATCCAAGCTTACACCAAGTACTTCAGTATTTTGTATATATAGAAAGAGACATGAATCCAGGTTGTGGGAGAGAATGCTGAGTTCAGTGCTTATGCCTGCAAAAAGGACTTTCTGGGTAGGTTCCAGACATTCTTTGGAAGAGAAAAATGAACAGAGGGCACTAGGAAGAAAAATGAGAAAGATGTAGAGATAACAGACATGTATTGGCATCTGACTCCATCATGCCTCTGTACTTGCTTGACAATCTAGAGATTGTTACAATGAATTCCTATTGGGTGAATGTTCTTTTTTCTCCCTGGTTTGAGCTAAGATCTCATTGCATTCCCAGCTAAAGGACTCATTCACTCTTGTGTATTCTTTGGTGTATTCTAATCTTTAAAACTGTTTTGATTTCTGCTTGAGGTTTGCTTTGTTGAAGTAAATGAGCTGGTGAGTATAAGCTAAGGGCTATGCTCCCCTCACAACAAAATGTGGGAAGTTCTCAAAGAGAGGGGAGTACTACATCATCTTACTTGTCCCTTGTCTCTGTGTGCGGGTCAAGAAGTAAGAGTTAAAACTTAACATGGAACAACTGATTGGTTTAAAATTGGGAAAGGATTATGGCAGGGCCATATATTGTCACCTTATTTATTTAAGTTATATGCAGAGTACATCATGCAAAATGACAGGCTGGATGAATCAGTCAGAATTAAGGTTGATGGGAGAATTATCAGCAATCTCAGATATACAGACATACCACTTCAGTGGCAGAAGATGAAAAAAGAATTAAGAAACCTCTTGGTGAGGGTGAAAGAGGAGAGGATAAAAACTAGCTTGAAGCTTAACATGAAGAAAACTGAGATTATGGCAACCAGTCTCATTACTTCTTGGAGAAGAAATGGAAGACAGTGTCAGATTTTATATTATTGGGCTCAAAGATCCCTGCAGACAATGACTGCAGCCATGAAATTGAAAAACTTACTCATCGGAAGAAAAGCTATTGCAAATCTGGACAGCATACTAAAAAGCAGAGACATCATCTTGCTCACAAAAGCCTGTATTCAAAACTATAGTTTTCCAGTAGCAATGTATGGCTGTGAGAGGTGAATGTAAGGAAAGCTGAGTGCCACAAAATTGACACTTCTGAACTGTGGTGCTGGAGAAGACTTTTGAGAGACTCTTGGACAGCAAGGAAATTAAATCAGTCAATACATAAAGAAATTAATTCAGACTACTCATTGGAAGAACAAATACTGACACTGAAGCATAAATACTTTGGCCACATAGTAAGAAGACAGAACTCACTGGAAAAGATTCTGAGGTTAAAAAAGATTGAAGGTGAAAGGAAAAGGGGATAGCAGAGGATGAGATCGATAGTGTCATGGAAACAACGGACATGAGTCTGGATAGACTCTGGGGGATAGTGGAGGATAGAAGGCCCTGGCATATTATCATTTGGCATGCTATCATTCATGCCCTTGTATATGTGTGTGTGTGTGTGTGTGTGTGTGTGTGTGTGTGTGTGTATGCAGCACACAGGTATATTTAATTTTAGCCCAGTAAAATTATATGCCCTTGGCATTCCTCTTGAAAGAGAAAGAAAAAGAAAGATCAGACCATATATCATATCTATCCATCCATACTATCCAAGTATTCATCTACACATTTAGATGACATATAGGGATATACATATAGAATTTTATTTTTATAGCAAAAACTATAAAGGGATTTGTCACAGGTCACCCAGAGAAGAAATCCCTCTTTCTCTGAGGTTCTTCTAGCCTCCTTTTCTTACTTAACTGTGACTCAAACAAGGGGGCATGGGAAAGTCTACTCCCTCCTTATGGTTGCTCTATGCTTTGTTGATCTCTAGATTTCCACTGCTTGATTACTGATGTTGACCACAGTTCCTGACTGAGTTCCTGGGTCATTTCCGTATCTTGTACTTTTCTCTGTTCTCAGAGAATGTTGTTGGTCTTTCTTCATTGATGACTCTACTGGTTCTCCACCAGCATACATTGCCAAAGCTCTATCAGCTGGATGATGTGGACTCAGTTAAGGATCTTATAGCTGTTTCCTTAGGGATGTTAAATGCCTTCTGCCTATTTTAAAACTGCCTGCTGCTTTATGAACTGGTTTCACAATCTCACCCATGACACAAAGAAGGAGATATCTTAAAGTGGCTCTAGGAATACATCTTTCCACTTTGGGTTAGCTGTGTATAGCGACTAGAGCTCTAACTACAGAATCAGGTACAACTGAATTCAAGAGCCTCCTCTGACATATACTGGCTGTGTGACTCTGGGCAAGTCACTTAACCCCTCAGGTTTCCAGGTAACTCTCTCAAATTACAAGTTCAAGAAGAGTTGTTGCTCTGCTTTGATAAAAGGAATTTTCTTGCCAGAGAATTTCCTAAATCAATGAAATCAAGACTTGAACCAAAATTGTGAGTCTTTAGCTATTTATATTTTCCCCAACTCTTGCTTCCCCCCACTTAGTGCCCCACTGTTGCACCTGCCATTTGTGTTAATCCCTTCAGATGAGTCATTTGGAGTTCGGAAAGTCATTCTCTCTTTCAAGTTGTCTTTCCATCTTTATCCAGCGCACCTGGGTTGGGTTATTCAAATTTCCCCAGGCTGACTCACGGAGATATACGCAGATGGACAGGGTGGGTAGAGCTAGCAGCTCTGAGGATAATGTAACAAACCATCCCTAAAGTTGAAGATTTGTGTCCTCTCTATGTAATGATGGCAGTTTAAATGGTCAAAGTAGAAAAGAACTTTAAAGGAGTATAGTAAAATTTGAAATGAATCACAGATATGCATGTCTAAAGGAGTCCATTTGGGGGATTTGTGCATGATGCATATATCTTATGTTCTCTGTTGAAGCCCTGTCTTTCATTTAAGTGACATGATCTCAAAAAGCGTACCATAAGCAGTAAGTATTTATGTAGAATTGTGTATGTTTTTCCCAGTTTACTTCTGATAGCACACTTGGGCTTTTTATCCTCATTCCTTTTTATTTCCCTGCTACCAACTAAGATCGAACATGAACTCATGCCATGTTTTTAGCCATGAATAGAAACACGGAGATAATGAGACACAGCAAGAGTGTGGGTAAGAACCTCCAGAGGACTCAGGAAAGCCAAATTAGCCAATTTTTTTGTCACTCTCAAACACTGATTACAAGTCTTCTCTCAGAGTAAGTTTTTTTTCCCCCACAAAGCAAAAATAAAGAATATTTTTAAACAGTCTTTGGTCTGAGAAATAACTTGGTGGTTTTTTTGTTAGAAGATTTCTCTTCATCCTGCTTGCTGATGGTGACTGGCACTTTGATGCCATGTGGGTGGCACATTGTTGTAGGGTTTTGTTGTTAGGATTCTTAATATACAAGAAATTATTTTAATTTGTGAAAAATAGATTTTATAAGTTGCTGTATTTCTATGCACTTATTTCATGTTTTTTTTCCTTTTTTTAAATTCAGAGACTGCTTTAAAAACGTTGCCTGAATATTCAAGACAAGTATTGTAACTGAAACTTCCCACCACTAAATTTTGCTAAATTACAAATTATGATGGTGAAATGAACAGGGGTAAAGAAAAAAGCAATTAATTCTATTTGGTCTAAATTGTTTCCATCCGAATTGAATATTCTTTTTGAAACAGTACCTCCATTTATGCTTTGTTCATGTTTTCAAAGAAATTACATAGATGCCAAACTTGAAAGTATATTACAAGGCTTTAGCCCAACTGCATCACTTTATTTTTTATTTCATTTTTTAGAATTCACAATTACTTAACAACATATCCCAGTCCCAAAGTACCTTTCCTTATAACAAAGAAAAATAATTAATCAAAAATAATCAACCAAGCAAGCTCTTCTGCCAGTGTATGCCACACTATGTATCTCTATAGATCTATAGTCCTATTCTGAGATAAGAGATATATCTTTCACTTTTTTATCCTCCAAAACCAAGTCTGCTGATTACAATAAATCTGAGTTGTTTAGTGTTATTTTTGCTGCCACAAAGAAAGTTGCTATAAATATTATGTGGTACCCATCATTTTACGGATGAAGAAACTGAGTCTCAGAGAATTGAACTGACTTGTCAATATTTGTGAGGTGGTGCAGTGGATAGAGTGCTGGGCCGTGAGTCAGGAAGACTGATTTTTCATTAGTTCAGATCTGACCTCAGACACTCAATAGCTGTGTGGCCTTAGGCAAATCACTTAACACTGTTTGCCCCAGTTTCCTCACTTGTAAAATGAGCATTCTAGTATCTTTGACAAGAAAATCCCAAATAGGGTCACAAAGAGTTGAACAGAACTGAAATATTGCAAAAATGACTTAACAGCTACAAGATTGGAATCAAAGATCTCCAGACTCCTTACCTATTTAACTCACCTTATAGTTAAAATGCCTCCCTTTGTTTGCCTCTCATTTTTATTCAAAATGTTCATTGTTCAGTTTAAATAAAAGAAACGATATTCATCCAGATATTTATAAACTGTGAGGAGTGGCAGTGGGGAGGTTAGCAAGATCCCTTCAGCTGGGACTTGAAGGAATGACCAACATTATTAGCAGCTTTTTCAAGCATGAATGTATCAACTTTTTCCCCTTCATAAAAACAGTCAGTGAAAAGGAGAGTAAAAAATATTTAGACCCTATTTTTTTTGCACTATAATATTTGCTGAAATTTTCAATATTCAGTTTTCATTTTTGAATTTTCATTGTATTCTTTTTTGAATCATAAAACATCTACAAATAAATATTTGGATTCAGGTAGGGGAAGGGGGCCAGTCTTCGCAGTATAAATCTTAGATAAAGGTGTGGTTCTAAGAGTTTTCATTCCACTGCTTAGAAAGACTATTATCTCTGGAAAGATAATATTATTTAATATTTCATAATACTCCTCTTCACACTCTCTATGCTAAGCAGGTTGGCTTGCTGGCTATTTCTCATACCTGACAATCATCTCCCTCCTCTCTGCCTTTGCACAGGTGGCCCACTATATTTGGAAGGTCCCTCCTTTCCAGTTCTACCATTCTGTGTTTTTGAGGTCTTGAGCTGTTTTAGCCAAAGCCATGTGAGGTAGCATCCTTAAATGAGTTTTCCCTCAGAAAAGACGTTGCTCTTCTCTCTGCCTCAGAAAACTCAGGTTTTTACAAAGATCAGCACAGATTCCACTTTCTAGGAGAAACTTTTCTTGACACCTACCTTCCCCCATTACTTCCACTATTAGCGTACTTTCCTTTTTTGAACTTATTTTGTTCTATCTTATATTTTCTTATCAATAAACATACTATATATATTCCCCTCTCTGATAGAATGTGTTCTCCTAAAGATTACAAACTTTCCCCTCCTCATACCTCACCACCCCCATCCCAGTGATTCTGACTCCTCCCCATCATCATTTATACCTGCTTCATCTCCTCATCCCTTATTCCCATTACCTTCCACCTAACTCCCATTCCCAAGAACACCCTCTAAAACTATTCACACTTTCCAATATGTTTTCTAGAATGCTTGTTCTATAGCTAAACTTCCTTTCATCTTAAATCTTTTCCTTTCCACTCCTGGTTCTTGCTGAAACCTGGCTCTCTCTTGATGATACCATCTCCCTGACCTGCCTTTCCAGTCCTGGCTACACTTTTATTCATCTGGTTGAAGAAGGAGGAGTTAGAATATTTCTGCTCCCCATTACCCCTTCTAGGTTCTTCCTCTGCCACTATTGTCAAGTAACCTCTTTTCCTTTTCTAATCAAATTTCTAGTAGCTGTCGTCTAGTGCCCTATAGGACACTCTCCTTTCCTGAGTGAGATCAGAGCTTGATTCACAGCTTTTCTCTCCTCCCTGACTCCTGACATCACATTAGTAGTATTCAACTTATATATTGATAATCCTTCAAAAACCCCACAGTTTACTTTCTCATTTTACATGACCTAATTCCCTTCCCCACCACAGGCATAAATAGAGATAACCATGACCTTGAGCCTGCTATCATCTGCAAATACATCATTTCCATGTTTGTGAACTCAATTCCCGTATCTGATCACACTATATTGCATTTCACCTCTTTCTCTGCCTTACAACTCCAAACCTTGTTATTTAAACTTAATGTCTCTTCTAATCCCTCAACTTCTCAGTTCTTTCCTGGACTATCACCTTTGAATGAGTTATACTCTCCTTCCTGCCCCATCTTAACTCATTGGTAAACCAGTTCATCTCTATACTGTCCTCTTCTCTTGAATCTTTTGGTCCCTTATTGTATTACAATATTGCCCTGCCAAGCCTTAGCTTTCAATCACTGTCTCCTCTTCTGCCTTCACTTGTATATATGTTGCTTAACAAAACCGGGGCATGAAGCTGTGCTCTCTGGGTTCACTACAAATTTGTATTATATAACTTAAACAGTCCTTTAATATATATCTCACCTTGATTCACTCTCTTCCCCACAACACCTTTTCCAAACCTTTTCATCCCTCCTCAAACTTCCCAAGACTCCTCCTTCCTCACCATCTCAGCTGAGAACCTTACCTTATATTTTATTGAAAAAAATGGAAGCTATTCAACAAGTACTAAGCCCACCCCCACCATTCCTTCTTTCACATCAGCCAGTTGTCTTCTGCCACTACTTCCTCCTTCACCACTGTCTTATATTAAGAAGTGGTCATTCTTCTTATTAAGCAAATCCCTCTATCTACACAAGTGATCCTATTCCATCCCATCTTTTCCAGAAGTATTCCCTTCCATCATTCATACTCTCTCACTCTTTCCTACAAACATGAATGTCTCTCCCACCCTCGAAAAAATTCCTCATTTGTTCAGCCTGTATATACAACCTATCTCTTCTTTCTTTTGTAGCTAAACTCTTTGAAAAGGCTGTCTACAACAGATGCCTCCACCTCCTTTCCTTTCACTTTCTTCTTACCTCTTCAAAGTCTGGCTTCCGTCCTCATCATTCAACCAAAATTGTATACTCCAAAGTTACCAATGATCTCTCAGCTGTGAAATCAACGACCATCTCCCACTCCAATTTTCATTCTTTTTGATCTCTCTTTACAGATGTTGACACCATTCATCATGTTTCTCCTTGATGCCCTCTTTTTTCTAGGTTTTCAGGACACCACTCTTGATTTTCTTCCTCCGTATCTGACTGCTCCTTCTCTGTCTCCTTTACCTCCTCCTCCTCCAGATCATACTTTCTAATTATAGGTATCCCTCAAAGTTCTGTCTTGGGCCCTCTTCTCTTCTCCCTCAATACTGTGTCCTTTTCAAGAACAAAGGACAACAACCATTTCTATGCTGTTGATTCTCAAAACTACCTTTCCAGCCCCAGTCTCTCTGCTAATCTCCAGATTTGTATTTCCAGTTGCTTATTAGATATATCAGACTAGATGTCCCTTACACATCTTAAACTCAACATATTCAAAACTGAGCTCATTTTATTTCCTCTCAAGCTCTGTCCCCTTCCAAACATCCCTTTTATTAATATACACCTCCTCTCTTCTGATATTGTCAAAACTCTAGTACAGGTCTTCATCACCTCATACCTAGGCTATTGCAAAAACCTGCTTGGTCACCCTCCCTCCCACAAGTTTCTCTCCTTTCCAGTTTTCCTCCACTCAGCTATCCAATTAATCTTTGATGGGGCAGGTAGATGGCATGGTGGGTAGAGAACTGGACTTCAAGTCAGGAAAATCAGATTTCACATTTGCTTCAGAAACTTACTAGCTATGTCAGCAAACTTCTGTCTGCCTCTGTAAAATGGGAACCATAACTTTCTCTCAGTTACAGTGAGAATCAATTGAGTTAATATTTGTAAAGAGCTTAGCACAATGCTTGGCTCTTAGTGGGCTCTATGTAAATTTTCTCCCTACTGCCTTCAAACATACACTAGATTCCACCATAAAACTTTTACTAGACTCAGTCATCCCTTCAGACTATTATTCTATATTTCTTCACTCTTCCTCAGCCAAACTTCAATCTATCCCCACTTCCTCTAATCTCACTCTTCAACACTACACAATCAGTTTCCAGCCACACCACTCAGTTGAAACCAATGATCTCTTAATTACCAATCTGATGGCCTTTTTTTTTTTGTCCCCAACTGTCTTGACCTTTCAGCTGAATTTTTATGCTGTTGATTGACCTCTCCTTCTAGATAATCTCTTCTCTGGATTTTTGTGGCATTTTCTCCTGGTTCTCTTCCTACCTGACTGCTCCTTTTCAGTCTTCTTTGCTAGTTTATCATCCTTTAACACCCCCATATGTAGGTGCTCCCCTAGGTTCTGTCCCAGAACCTCTTTTCTTTTCTCTTGGTAACCTTATTAAATCTCATGGGTCCAACTCATTATCCATAGGCAGATGATTCCCAGATATTTATATATATGCATATGTATGTACATAATAATTATGTGTGTGTATATACATGTAGATGGGACTTGAAGGCATCTAGGGAAGTCAAGAGGAAAACAAAGAGGGAAGAATATTCCAGGCACGGGGATCATTTTTGGTGAAAATGTCCAGAGTCTGAATATGAAGTATCTTGTCTGAGGAACAAGGAGGCTAGTGTCACTGGCTCACAGAGTACATAGTGTGTGTATGTGTGGGGGGGAGGTGTGGAGTAAAAAGACTGGAAAGGGAAGAAAGGTCCAGGTTGGGAAGGGCTTTGAATGCCAAAATAGAGAATTTTATATTTGATCCTCCTAGAGACAGTAGGGAGCCACTGGAGTTTATTGAATGGGTAGGGGGAAGAAAGGAGAGAGAGAGCGGAGAGAGAGAGAGAGAGAGAGAGAGAGAGAGAGAGAGAGAGAGAGACAGAGAGACAGAGACAGAGACAGAGACAGAGACAGAAAATGTGTGTCTGGAGTCTGGAGTGGGTGGGGCAGGGATTGCTTGCTGAAGATAATAGCTGAGAAAGCAGTACCATTACAAGGGAGCTAGATTTCAGTGAAGGTCTAGGACTACTTTTCCACTGTGGTGGCTCCTGGCAGGGGTGGTGAACAGAAGTCCACGCGGCTGCCTGGGAGACTGGATGTTATTTACAATAGTACAAATTAGGGGTTTGAAAATTTGGAAAAAAATGTTAAAAGACAGTTTAATAGATAAAGGTCTCATATCTAAACATACAAAGAACTTTGCCAAATCTATAAGAATATGAGTCATTCCCAAATTGATAAATGACTAAAGGATGTGAACAGGCCGTTTTCTGGTGAAGAAATCAAAGCAAACTGGCATTTACATAAGTTACATAAGAATGCTCTAAAGCATTACTGATGAGAGAAATACCAATTAAAACAACCTTGAGATATCATTTTATACCTACCAGAGGAAGGTGAAAGTGACAAACATCAGAGGGGATATGGAAAAATTGAGACATTAATTCATTGTCAGTTGAATTGTGAACTGATATAATCATTTTGGGAAAGAATCTGGAATTATGCCGAAAGAGTTATTAAACTACTGACACCCTTTGATCCAGCAATACCATTACTTGGTCATTATAGAAAAAAGGAAAAAAAATCTTTACATTCTAAAATGTTTATAGCAGCTTTGTTTTTGTGATGTCATTTGCTATCAACTGGGGAATGGCTGAACAAGTTGTGGTATATAATTATGATGGAAAACTACTATGCTATAGAAATGATAAGCTCAATGATTTTAGAAAAACATGGAAAGACTTATACAAAATAGTGAAGAATGAAATGAGAGAACAGTAAGAACAATATTGTTTTCAGGAAAACCTTATATGAATAAGTTATTTTAACTATTATGAATATCCAAATTAACTATAAAGGACATATGAAGAAAGGCACTATCTGCAACCAGGGAAAGAATTGATAAATAGAAGTATATATAGTATAACTTTACATATATGTGCCTATTTGTATCTAATGGTAGCCATCTCTAAGGTGGGGGGGAAGGAAGAAAGAAAGACATTTACATGATAATTTTCTTATATATTTGAAAGGAATAACAAGTTTTGCATAGTAGAATTTCAGTTTTCATTTTTTTTTATTGTACTATGTTATGGAAATACTTGTTTTATTCCATAAATTAAAAATAAAATTTAATAATGAAAAAAAACTAGAGGTGATGTGGTATTGTGGGTAGGTAGAAGGAAGAGGAGAGAAGCAAGAGGGATGGCAGAGGTAGAATTAAAAATATTTGACAACAGATTAGATATATAGAGTGAGCAAATGTGAAATTGAGGATGACCCTACTGAAGTAGCAAACTGGCATGAATTGAAGGATGATGGTATCCTCCACAGAATATTCTGTGGAGAACATAAGTTCTGAGGAGAGGTAGGTTTGAGAGGAAAGAGGAGTTTTATTTTGGATATATATTTTGGATACATTTAGTACAAAATGTCCAAAAGGTAACTGACAGAACTTGAGCCCAGAAGAGACAGTGGCCTGCCTGGATATAGAGATATTTTCAGGAGTCTATGAATAAAGATGATAATTAAACCCATGGGAATTGATAAATTCACTAAATGAGGGAACATAGGGAAAGAAAAAAAGAGAACTAAAGATAGTTCCTTGGGGAACATCTACAGTTAGAGGAAGTAATGCAAAAGAGATCAAGAAAGATCAGTCAGATAAACAAGAGGAAAATCAAGAGCGCAATGTCGTGAAGACTCAGAGAAGAAAGAATCTGGGAGAATAACAGCGTTGAATACTACCAAGAGGTCAAGAAGGATAAACTCTGAGAAAAATCTCCAAAATTTGGTAGCTATGACATCATTGGTAACTTTGGAAAAGGCAATTTGAACTAGGTCTGTATTCCAAAGAGATCATAAAAAAAGGGGAAAAGATCCACATGTACAAAAATATTTATAGCAGCTCTTTTTGTGGTGGCAAAGAATTGGAAATCGAGGGGATGCCAAACAATTGGGAAATGGCTGAACAAGTTGTGGTATATGAATGTAGTGAAATACTATTGTGCTATAAGAAATGATAAGCAGAAAAACCTGGAAAGACTTGCATGAACTGATGCTGAGTGAAGTGAGTAGAACCAGGATGACATTGTGCACAGCAACAGCAACATTTTGCAGTGATTAACTATGATTGATTTAGCTCTTCTCAGCAATATAATGGTCCAAGACAATTCTAAAAGACTTGTAGTGGAAAATGATCCCCACACCCATCAAAAGAACTATGGATATGAATGCAGATCGAAGAATACCATCACTTTTTTGTGGTTGTGTTTTTTTGCTTTTGTTATGATTCTTCTTTTACAACATGACTAACATGGAAATGTGTGTGTTCGTCCTTTGTTGCCGAAGAAGACCATGCCATCAGAGAAATAATGGCATGACTTGTACTTGACTTTGTTTTGAGTGAGGGAGGGCTGTGCAGGTCACCAGCCTCACTTCTCCTCCAAAGTCATCTGAATCCAGGGACCAGATATTCATCAGGGTGACTGGAGATGACCTAGGATGAGGTAATTAGGGTTAAGTGACTTGCCCAAGGTCACACAGTGAATGTCAAGCATCTGAGGTGAGATTTGAACTCAGATCCTCCTGACTCCTGCACTGGTGCTCTATCCACTGCACCACCTAGCCCCAATGTGGAAATATGTTTAACATGATTGTACATGTTAATATCAGATTGCTTGGTGTCTTTGGAAGGGGGAAGGAAAGGGAGGGAGAAAAATTTGGAACTCAAAATTTTACAAAATGCATGTTGAAAACTATATATAATTGGAAAAATACTATTATGGAGAAAAAAGGCAATTTGAGTTGAGTGATGTGGTTAATTGATGCCTATATTTATTCATTTGACCTATAGCGACATTAGGATGTATGTTTGTATACAGAGAAATAGATCATAGGATTTAAAGTTTGAAGCTGTGGACTAGACAGATAAAATGCCTTGGCCTAAATCATTAAAGGAGAAGATTCCAGATCTAAACTAAGATCTTCTGATTTTCAAATCTAGTGCTTTTCCCACTACACTACACTATTTTCCCCCACTGCATCTCTTCCTTCAAATTGCAGTACAAATGAAGAAAGAGACCCTTTCCCATAAGCAGTCTAACTAATTTAAGATTCCCTATAGTTTCTCTTGATAAAATGATTCTTCTAAATCTTCATCAAAAAATATTCCCAGGTAAATTTGAATCTATTTCTCAATACTCAAGTGTCTGAAAGTTCTCCACAATGACAGTCATTGCTTGTTATCTGCCTCCAAAAGTTTTTCATTGGCCTAAAGAACTCATGTCCCAATTTCATCACATTTTTATTGAAATGAGGGTTGGCTCCTCAGGCACAAATGTAGGTAGCACAGTATGCTTTATCTTTAGGAGGATTAGTTAAGCAACTTTCATTGAATTAGTGGTTGCGGATCATTTGACAGTTTGCCCAGCTACAGCAAGCACCTACCTCTTTGCCCTGGCCAAGTTTCCTCCAGACCAAGAATTCTTAGCTCATGGTCCATGGACCCCTAAAGCATTCATGCATAAATTTCAGGGTATTCTGGGCAGTTGGTTTTAAAAAAATATTTCGAAATCTCTATTTCAATATAAATGGCTTACTTAATAATCCTACATATTTTATTTTGTGCCTTTAAACACATTACTCTAAGGAAGGCTTCACTAGACTGCCAAGTGTCCATGAACACACAAGAGTTAAGAACCTTTGCTTTAGGCTCATAATAGATTTTCAATATAAAAAAATAGTCATGTATTTTCATAAACATCATAAATTTTGTCCCCACCATCTATCTATCTATCATCTATCTATCTATCTATCTATCTATCATCTATCCATCTAGTCTATCTCTCTGCTTGTTTACCAAACCTGTGATTTCATGAATGTAAGGAGTTCCTGGTGAGGAACTTCCTCTACTTATGCAAATCAGCATTTGCCCTGCAATTTATAATCCTAGAGAGTTACCTGGGGGCACTGCAAAATTAAGGGACTTATTCAGGGTCACACAACCAATACATGTCAGAGGTGAGACTTGAACTCACTTCTTCTGGTTTCAAATGTCATCCCTCAAGCCATTATGACTTACTATCTCCTCTTCCTCTCACTTGGACTTAACTTCAGGAAAATCTCCTAATATGGCTTAGGTATAGTTCTTATTTCATTTTTCATTAAGCTATGCCCTTCTAGCATAAGACTACATTATCATTTGCTGCTTAAAAATGTGCATCACTGTCAGAGAGAGGTTGCAGAAGGTCAGACTAAAGCTTTTCTTTATAATCAAATAGTTAAGAGTCAGTTCCCAGAGATCAAATTGTACTCTCCAATCTCCAAGGCAATTTATTATTACTTGATATCCTAATATTTCCTTGAATTTTGCTATAAAAATTTCTTGTTTTTAGAGTACAAATGTCCAACATCAAATTTTAGGCAACATTGGCCAAACTGAACTCAACCGCTATTTTCTTTTGACCCAGACAAGAAAAGTTTAAGATGAAATCAACAATTCAATTAACCAATAAGTATTTAATAGGAAAGATAGCTAAGTGATGCAGTGGATAGAGTGCCATGCATGGAGCAAAGAGAATCTGAGTTCAAATTTGACCTCAGACACTTACTAGCTGTGTGACCCCAGGCAAGTCAGTTAACTCTGTTAGCCTCAATTTGCTTATTTCCAAAATGAGCTGGAGAAGGAAATGGCAAACCACTCCTATATCATTGGCAACAAAACACTATATGGAACCACAAGTAGATGTGACTGAAAGGAACTTACATCCTAATTGGGGAGAAAATATTTAATATAGAAATATATCCATTATAAATATAAGTTGAATAAATATAAATATATAAAAAAGGTAGTCTAGGAGGGAGGGCATTGGTGTTCAAGGGAATTAAGAAAGGTTTCATGTAGAAGGTGGTCTTTGAGCTGAATTTTAAAGTCAGGAGGGATTCCATGTAGTGGGAGTGCAGAGGGAGTTCATATGGGATCAATTGTGGAGAGAGATAGAGATGGAAGATGGAGTGCCATGTGATGAACAGAGAGAGTGCCAGTTTGACTGGATCACAGAGTGTGGGGTGGGTTGTAACGCCAATGAGACTGCAAAGGGAAGCTGAAACCAGGTTGTATGTACAGGAATTTAAAAACCTAAACAGAGGAGTTTATATTGGACCCCAGAGGGAATAAAGCCTCTAGAGTTGATTGTCACATGGTCAGATCTGAATTTAAGGACATTTACTTGGGCAGCAGCATGAAGGACAAATTGGAATGGAGAGTGACTTGAAGAAAGGAGATCAATTGGAAAACTGAGGCAATTATATAGGCAAGAGATAATGATGGCCTGAACGAAGTAAAGAGTAAAGAAAAGAGGTCAGATGTAAGAAATATTGAAGGTAGGAATGGCTAGGTTAGGAAATGGGGAAACTGGAAGGATGGCGGTGCCTTCCACAAAAATAGGGAAGGAAAAAGAATAAACATTTCTAGAGGCCCTGCTATATGCTGAGCACTGTGCTAAATATTTTCCATAAATATTATCTCATTTATTCCTCACAACAAATCTGCAAGGTAGGCGACACTATTATTCTTATTTTACAGTTGAAGAAATTGAGGCAAGTGGAGAATAAATGAATTTTCTTGGGTCACACAGCTAGTAAATTTCTGAGGTCAAATTTGAACTCAGTTTTTCCTGAGTCCAGATCAGTGTTCTATCTACTATGCCATCTAGCTGTCTCTGAGAGATGTTTGGAAGAGGGGAGAGTATGGGAAGTAAGATTATGATTTCAATTTGGGATGTGTTGAACTTAAGATATCTCAGATCCTTCAGTTTGAAATGTCCAATAGGTGGTTGATGATGTAGAATAGAAGCATAGGGGGGAGACTGCAAATGAATACGTATTATGTATATATATATATATATATATATATAATCATATATATTATATGTATATATACTTATATATGTAATATAAATAAGTGTATATAATATATAAATGTATTATACGATATTTTGTGTTGTATATTATGTGTACATAATATGTGCTATATCTTTGAGTCATTCACATAGAGAAGGTAGTTAGGAGTTTATGAGGTTACCGAGAGAGAGTGTATAGAGAGAAGAAATGGGAGTGTAGCTCCCATTAGAAACATGAAATGGATCATTGGCCAGAAAAAAGAGAGGAGTGCTTAGAGAGGTTGGAGAACGAGGAGACACCATGGAGGAAACCCAAGGAGGAGAGAGTATCCAGACCAAGAACATGGCCAAAAGTTTTAAATTCAACGTTTATGTTAAAAATAATAAAGACGGGGGAGGGGAGGGTAAGTGGGGAAGACTGTCAGTTTTGGCAATCAAGAGGTCATTAGTGAGTTTGGAGGGAACAATTTTTACTGAGTGATATCAGAAACCGAGCTGCAAAGGATTGAGGAATGAGTAAAAGTAGAGGAAGTGGAGGAAGTAAGTGTCGATGGAATTTTTTTTCATTTTAAATTCCTTTTGTTTGTCATTTAACGAACTATTTTTCTCCTCCCTTCCTCTCTCCCCTTTCCCATGCCCCAGAAAAACTACATTAACAATAACAAAGTCCTTGTGGGAGGGAGGAAGAGAGAGAAAGAAAGAGAAAGAGAGAGAGAGAGAGAGAGAGAGAGAGAGAGAGAGAGAGAGAGAGAGAGAGAGAGAGAAATGGAGGAAGAGAGATATAGGACAATAGCTTTAAAGTATGATCTAATCTAGTGAAGATTTTTCAAGGATGGGGGAGCTTTGGACGTGTTTGAAGGCAAGAAGGGAGGAACCAATAGATAGATTCAAGAACCCGTAGATAACTGACGATCCCATCTTCAGAAGACAAGAGGGAATAGGATCAAATGCACGTGAAGAGGGTTTAGTCTTTGCAAGGAAAATGGGGCTGTCTGTTGGAGGTAAGAGAAAGAAGGAAAGTGTCGGGGGTGTTATCAAGAAGCTCTGAGATAAAGAGAATAGGAGAAGGGGTAGCTCAAATGAATGACCAGTTTTCTTAGGAAGGATTTCTTCCAGCTTAAAGGTCATCTTATAAAGTCAACATACTTATTTTACAGTTGGGGAAATAGACTTTGGAAGATGAGATTTCTTTCAAGGTTATATTGAAAATTTTTTAAGGTGGATATGATTAGGATAGGTAGGTGATAGTCTTTTGTCTCAATGGAGAGATCTACAAATCAAAATGATAGAGTCTTATTGACTGTTGACAAGGATGTTAATCTTCTTTGTTGAGGTACAGCTGAGTAATTCCTGGTCTCAGTTGGATGGGCTCCCTGGGATGCATAAGAATGATGCGAAAGTGTGGTACTTGAAGGTATAAGCACACAAATATGAATTAATTTCAATCTGTTTGCAATTGAAGTTCAACTGATAAAAATCTTGACCTTGAGGTCTGGCTACTGGGACTCAGCATGACCAAAGTACAACCAAGTTCAAAGCAGCAAATAAATTTGTTTTGTTTTATTTGTCTTTAGAGGCAAATGAGGTTAAGTGACTTGCACCGGGTCACACAGTTAGGAAGTTTCTGAAGCTTGATTTGAACTCCAGTCCTCCTGATTTCAGGGTCAGGGCTCTATCCATTGTATGACCCAGCTGCCTCCAGAAAATAAGTTTTGAAGAAGTCATACCTGGATTAAATAAAAAATCTTTCTAGATAAGAGACTACATGAGTATGAGCATCTAGCATTGATTTGAAAAAATAATAAAATGATTGCCACCTACTAGTCCATAGGTTTACCTAGGGAAGGGCAAATAGGGTAGCTGTACCAAACACAACACTATGGCAGGCATACAGAATGGTGACAGGATTGCAAAATTATGTCATTGCTCAGAAGAACATGTCAATAAAAGGGTACAGAAGTTTTAGGTCTTTTCATTACTCTCCCCTAAAACATATCTATTTGCTTATCATTTAACTCCCATCTGGATCTTTGACCATTAATTTAATCTAACGACTGCTTTAAGATAATCTGCTATTTACTCCTTAATCTGACAATGATGGCACTAAATTCCCACTTTTATTATGCTAATAGTCTACTCTTGTCAAACTGGTCAACAAGTTTCCCAAACACGACGCTTTCACTCCTGCCTTTGTATCTGTGCTCAAGTCCTTCTTTGCTAAAATGCTCTCTCCCTTTACTGATTTGTCTGAGTCTCAGTCATCTCCCAAGATCTAGCTTCATTCACTCATTCATTCATTCATTCAATAAGCATTTATTAAGTACATACCATGTGCCAAGTGCTAAGGTCACTGATGGAGATACAACAAAATAAACAAAACAGTCCTTGCTCTGCCAAAGAGCTTACATTTGTGGGGAAAAAAATGTATGCAAAAAAGTATATGCAAAATATACAAAGTAGATTCAAAGTAATGTTGGTCATTAAGTCAAGAAAAAAAGCATTTTTTAAGGGGTATGTAGTTGGTGCAGTGGGTAAAGAACTGACCCTGGAGACAGAAAGACCTGAGTTCGAATGTGACCTCAGACACTTATTAGCTGTGTGACCCTGGACAAGACACTTAACTGATTTCTTCCCCCTGTGCACCCCCCCCCCCCCAATCATTTATTAAGTGCTTACTATGTATCAGTCAGGAATTCAAAAAGCAAAAACCCATTCTCTGCTATTAAAGAATGGGGGAGAAAACATGGAAACGGTTATGTACAAACAAAATATATGCAGGATAAATTAGAGATAATCACAAAGGGAAGTCACTTGCAGTAAGAGGATTTGGAAGAGGCATCTTGTAAGAGGTAGAATTATAGTTGTGATTTGAAAAAGACCAGTAAATGGAGATAAGGGTGACCTCTGCCCCATGATGATAGCAGAGGAGGACTTGAGATGTATCTGGTTCTTGAATACTGGCTGCTGTTGCAGTTGCTTATTGCCTTCTTACTAATGTTTCTTTAAGTTAAGGACAAATGATGATTTGTCAGGGATATCTCTGAAAGTGTTTGAGTTTTGTGCTGTGCTGACAGAACCTTGGACAGCACCCTCAGTTAGGGGAAGACTACATATGATGAATTAGCAGAAGAGGCTAAGAGGGAATGTTGGACATGTAGGAGGAGAACAGACATGTGAGGGGAGCCATAAAGACTCTGAGAAGAGACGGTATCCAAGAAAACAGAGTGCTCAAATGAAGTAGGGAGGTCAAGAAGGTTAAAGACTAAAAAAGTCCATAATTTTTGATAATTAAGGTATCATTGGTAACTTTGGAGAAAGCAATTTCTATTAAGTTATAAGGTTATAAATTGTAAGCACTGAGGCATAATGAGAAGAGAGAAAGTAGAGACAACAAACATGGCTTTTTTCCCCTATTAATCTGGCTGAGAAAGAGAAGAGAGAAATAGAAGAATAACTAGAGGGGATGAAAGGGTCTAGTGAAAGTTTTTTTTTTTTTTAAGGATAAAGGACATAGGTGTGTTTAAAGGTAGAAGGGTAGGAAAATAAGATTGAAGATAATAGAGGGTGGGAGAGACATTTGAGGAGACAAAATGGGGAATTTGGAGAAGACTCCTGTCTTCTCTCTCTCCCTCCCTTTTTCTCTCTTCCTCTCTCTCTCTCTCCTTCCCTCTCTCTCTCCCCTCTCTCTCCCCATCTTTCTCTCCCCGTCTCTCTCTGTCTCTCTCTCCCTTCCTTTCTCTCCCTCTCTTTTGCTCTCTCCCTCCCTCTCTCACTCTCTCTGTCCCTCTCCCTCTCCTTCTCTCTCTCTCTCTCTGTCTCTGTCTGTCTGTCTGTCTCTCTCTCTGTCTTTATATACATACATAGATACACACACATATGGATCAACGAGTAGTCCTTGTCAAGGAAAAAGAATATTTCATTAAAAAATCATTTATTTATTTTTAGTTTTCAACATTCAATTTTATAAGATTTTGAGTTCTGAAATCCTCCCTCCCTTCCCTTCTCCCCAAGACAGGATACTATCTGATATAGGCTATCAATATACAATAATATTAAACATACAACAAAAAGTATGTACTTATTAAAAGTAATACTTAAGTATTAGAAACCTTGGACTGGAGGAGAGAGTAAGGAATGAAGTCAAAAGGTTTTGAGATGAAGAAAATGGGAGAAGAGTAAGCTCAAATTTTTATCTTTTTCCAGTTGTGCCCAACTTTTTGTGACCCCTGTTGGGGTTTTCTTGGCAAAGATACTGTAGTGGTTTGCCATTTACTTCTCCAGTTCATTTTACAGATGAGGAAACTGAGGCAGAGTTAAGTGACTTGCCCAAGGTCATGCTAGCCAGTATGTGAGACCAGATTTGAACTCAGGAAGATGAGACTTCTTGATTCTAAGCTCAGTAGCCTAAAGCTAAAATCTAAGGATCTTATTTTTCTCAGTGAAGGAAGAGATGAGGTCCTCCATTGAGAGAATGAAGGTAGAGAGGGGGAGGCATTGGAGGCTTGAGGAGAGAGGAGGAGAATGTTTGGGATAACTCCTGGGGCTAATAAGACATGGAAATCAATTAGGGAGGAATAAAAGGATTGCCTTGCTGCCTTAAGGGTCCACTAGAAACTAAATTACATGAATTTATAGTTTTTATACACACCCACAAAATATATAGCTTTATACACAACCACAGAACATGAATAGAAGCAGAGAAAGGGCAATTCAAGATTGGGGTTGGCATTGCAAATAGAGAACAAACCTTGGAGTCAAGACCCGGGCCCTAGTGCTGTCTCTGATAGATACTGGCTGCATGACCTTGGGCAAACCATTTAACATCTTACCGTTGCTGACAACTCTGTATAGGTTTTCTTACCCTAGGGTTTGTGAGCTTTTAAAAAAATGTATTTCAACATAAATATTTTCCCTTCTAATTCTATGTATTTTATTTTATGCATTTTAAAAACATTATTCTGAGTTGTTCATAGGTTTCACCAGACTGTCAAAGGGATCTGGAACACAAAAAATATTAAGAATCCCTTGCTGTAAGAGAAAACATAGATTTGCTTTGGATAAGTAGTTTCTTTACTAGGCATTCCCTATACAAATAAAATCACAGGCTGAGTAAAAATAAAAGAAAATAACTACATTTGTATATCACTTTAAGGATTGCAACCATCTTGAGAGATAAGTAATATATCTCCATTTTCCTTTTGAGAAAAATGAAGCTGAGAGGATGTAGTCATGCAGCTGCTATGCTGAGTTAAAGATAAGAGTCACACTCTAATCTCCTGGGTAAAGAAATAATCTTTCCTTCTCCATCACATAGGCCAAGATCCACCTGTATGATTATATTTCATTCTAGTGTTCATTTCTCTTTTAGATAGTATATTAAACATCAAGGAAGACAAGTACTGCTTTTGGTCATCCTGGTAATAGTTTCACATGTGTTGGCATATGTATATCTCGATCTATATACATGTGTGTACATATGCGTGCATGTTTAAATATACACACATGTATGTATGTACGTACATATGCATAAATACGTTTGTGTGTGTGTGTATGTAGTGTCCCTTAATAGAATATAAGTCCAATGAAGGCAGGGAGTATTTCATTTTTCTCTTTGCATCCCTAGAGCCTAGCACAGTGCCTTTTACAGAGTAAATAGTTACATACACTTAATTGTTTGTTGATTTGATAATTGGGAAATATTCCAAGAAGATAGCCTTCTATGCTTGTCACTTAGCAGTAGACAGCAATAACAATAGCTGGAAAATATTCATTGTCATTGGCTCAGGAAAAAGGCTCAGCCTGAGATTTGTCCAATTAGAGAGTGGGAAACCATAAACAGTGATTTTTAAAACATTCTGAAAACCCAGAAAAAAATTCTCCCCCACCAAAGTCCTTGGCACCGTAAACTGCTACGTATCAGAAACAGAGTTCTATCAATAGAAATGATATTCAAGAAGCTGTATTACCCTACAATAATGAAAATAACACTAATAGCTAACATTTATATAGCACTTACTATGTGCCAGGCACTGTGCTCATTCATTCATTATTTCACTACTCACACATAGTAGGTACTTTCTAACTAGTTCACATTTTTTGGATGATGGGATCATAGATTTAGAGCTGGAAGGGACTTAGAGACCATTGAGTCTAATTTCCTGGTTTTACAGATGAAAAAAATGAAAGAGTTGGTTACTTGCCCAGGGTCCCACAGATAGTGTCTCATGACAGGATTTCAACTCATGACTATTTAACTCTGAGCCCAGTGCTGTGACACAGGATTAAACCACATCTGATGCAACCGTGTGACCTTGGGCAAGTCATTTAAACTTTTCTTTTCTTCATGTATAAAAATCACATGGTTTAATGTGACTAGGGCCTCTAAATTCCCTTTCAGCTCCAAATCTATGTTCTATATCTTCTCATCTCTAAAGGGATATTTGTCATTGGGTTAATTTCATTGAGAACCCAACCCATTTAAGATGGCTACAAATTCTCACTCAATAAATCCTTCTGTTTTCTTAAACCTAATTAGTAGAAAGTCTAAGAGAATTATAGACCTTAGTTCTAGGGGGCCAAGACTCAGGAAAAAAGTATCTTAAGAAATAGAATCTAGAAGGATCCTCTATATAAGCAAATACTTTTGTTAGCATTTCTAAAGCAAATGTATCTTTGTCTAAATGCCAATTCTTCTAAGTAAAGAGAAGACTAGTTTTAAATAGTGAAGCAATAGTGTAAGGACAGTAGGAAATAGGAAAAGGTGACAAACATGAAAGGAGAAGAAAAGATTTATGTTGGCTTTAAGGTTGCATTATTATTGGGGTTCTACTTCGGCCTGCTTTAAAGAAAGGAAATGTAATTATCTTTCGGGGGGGGGGGTGTCTTAAGGATATTTCTCTTCAAGGTTAATTCTAGCCTCTTTCTGATTCTATAGACTTTGCAAAGGGAAATGCAAATGTATCTTAACTTCAAGGAGAGGTTGACAAATTATATTTTACGATGCTTTCCAGAACTGAATATTTTCTGTTATTATTCGTAGTCCATTACAGAGAGAAATAAAATAGCAAAATCAGAAGGCCAGTTAGCACCACAAACATCAGTGACTCATTTGATAAATAAGTTTGTAATGTTTATTATTGGGCTGGTGTGTCCCATGAAAACATGTCATCAGACAAGAATTGGTGACGAGCCATAAGTCAAAATATAAAGGTCTCTGACAGACCTGGATTGTTTTCAATATGAATATATCCATTAGCAAAAATTACAGTGGCTCAGGAACAAGTCTACCTTCCTTTGCCAGAAAAAAGGGGGGAAGGGATAAAGCATTAAAGAAACTCGAAATAATGAGTCCTACAGGAGAAACTTTACTAAAAGCTTGAAAGCAACAGTAGAGGGATGGGAAAGGGGCCTCCACAGGGAGAAGCTCCTCTCACACTTTTCAAATAAATACATCTTCTTCTATAGTGCTAATAACATTAAGGCTTTAAGAATCACTTTCCAACTATTAAACTTTAGTGAAAAACACTTTTACCTAGAGGCGAGAAATAGCTCATTCTAGATGATCCATTAATCCCTGAACTAGGCCTATAAATGAAATGGTTTATAGAGAAAAGAATTAAAGAATTTACAATCTTTGTCAAAAAACCAAAGAGAACTCCCTTTATTTCTCAGTTTGAAATAAAGATTCATAGTTGGCTCTCGACAGTAATGTTTTTTTTTAAATTAAATAGTTTTATGAGTTTTTCAGAGAGAGAAATAAAACCAAAGGGTCAGGCTGTTTTTCAACAACAGCAAAAAAGACAGTAAAAGCACAGAGAAGTAGGATTCATTTGATAAGAGTTCACTAAAAATATTTACAGAGTACAGTAAAGCTGCATTGCTTTGGCCCCTACTAATTTTGATTTTGTAATAGGTAATTTGGACGTGACTTCAGTGGAAGTGACATGACTTACACTATATGAACTGCTTTTCCAGTAGAACTAACAAAGGAGGAGGTGGGGTGTGATGGATAGATTATTTTCCTAGTAGGGAAGAATTGTATTAAAATCCTTTCTCGGGCACAAACTAACTGTCTGATACAGGGCAATCTCTTGGTGGTCCTGGGTGGTCCCAGGCAAATCTCTAAGATTATAAGGAGTAGAGGCAGTATACATATGGAGAGAGGGCATTTCTTCACTATAGAGTTCCCAATACCCATGAAAATAACAAGTCCCCATGTGAGGGACAGGGAGGAAAGGGAATTAATAATGAAAAGAAGTTTGAGAAAATGCTATCTACAGTTAGCTATATTACCTTGGGCAAGTCACTTGACCTTGGTAAGTTTCAATTTTCTTATCTGTAAAACAAAAGTCCTGCACCTGACCAGGAATTCTAAACCTGAGACCCACAGACCTCTCATATAATCCTATTTAATAAAATTTTACTATTATATTACCCGTAACAGATTTACTAATATCTTCCCAGAATCCATAGGTAGATTTCAAGGGGTCCCATGAACTTGGAGAGGAAAAAAATACAATATTATTTTCACTAACTTTCAGTTTCCATTGTAGTGATGCATCTTAATTTGTGCACTTAAAAATATTGTTCTGAGAAGAGGTCCATAGATTTCAGAAGATTGCCAAGGGGGTTCAGAAAGATTAAGAATCACTGAATGAGACTGTCCTAAAAGTCTGTCTGCTACTTTTCTCCCCCAGAGCAGAGTTCTCCTTTTATCCATGTAAAGAATTGTTGGTGACGACATTTCTGCATCGCAGATTAGGACTGCTTTACAATTTATCATCTCAGAGAGTTACCTAGAGCACTGAAAAGTTTAGTGACTTACAGATCTGATCACACCACATTTATGGATTAGAGATGAGATTTAAACCTACATTTTTTTGACTCTCAAGTCAGTTTTCTATCTACTATATCATCACAGCCTCTCAAGAGTCCATTCGGCCACGTAAAATATTAGGCTGCTTTCCAATAATTTAGCATCCATTTTTATGTGAGCAATATATTAACTACATATAACTATCTGTTCACCAAACCATTCATGTCAGGACCTCTATCTAATCTAAAAAGATAACACTTTTAAAAGTCGTTTATTTGTTGCACGGTTGTAGTTAGAATCATGAAATTTGAAGGAATGAATATTACATGATCCTCTGACCCAACCTCCTTATTTTATACATGAAGAAATTGGGGGGCTAAGATATTCTGTGACAAAGCAATCAAGTTTTTCCTGATGTTAAGTTCAGTGCTCTTTCCTGTACACTTGCTACCACTCCAGAAAGCAATAAAAATTACATTTCCTCACAACCAGATTTTAATTTGACTCTCCATCAGTTCGGACTGACCTCTCATATAATCCTAATTAATTAAGTTTTACTATTCTATCACCTTTAACAGGTTTGCTAATAACTTCCCAGAATCATTCACCTTGCAAAACATCCTTTTCAGCCCATAATTTTTTTTTTGGACTCTACATACATTTACCAATGTCCATTCTTTTTTCTCCTTCTTACCTATTCTCTTACTGAGAAAGCAATTCTTCACAAGTCATTCTTTCCTTTTGTATGACAATGTGACCAATGAACAGAATAAAACACTACCCCATACACAAGAGATCACATTTCTGCAGGAGGTTTTAAGGATTTTGAGACCATAATTATCACATTCACCTTTATAAAAAGACTGTAACAGTCATAATATCTCATGGTGACTTACAGATTTGGGGGGGTCATCCTTCGGAATATCACAGGCCTATACAGAGGGCTAGAATAAGCTACTTATATTATTGTATGCATATTTATCATCTAATATCTACATTTCCATATACAAATACATGCACATATATGAATGTGTGTGTGTGCATATACACACACAGAGCTACTCCAACTAGATGGTAAGCCCAGTAGAAGGCAGTGATTGTATTTTACACCTTTTAATAACCCAAGTGTCTAGAAGAAGCATTCAATAAATCTTTGTCAAAAATGATATGGAGGGGGCAGAGCCAAGGTAGCAGAGTAGAAAGACTCACCTATGCTAGCTCCGAATCCACAGCCCATGGATTTCCTCTAAAAAGAACTCCCAATAAATTCTGGAACACTGGAAGCCACACAGCAACACAGTGAAGAAGATTTCTGTTCCAGAGAGCCCTGAAAAACTGACACCAAAGGTCCATTGCACACTGGATGGGAGTAGAGCCCTGCCCTGCCCTGGCCGCCCGGCAGTGAGAGGAGCTTCAGGGACAGAATCTCCAGTGGCTGTGAAGGTCCCTCCACCCACAGACTCACAGGTCAGTGAGAGAGATGGGCTGAGAGGGGAGCAGGGTGTCTCCGGGACTCAGGCCCCCTCGGGAGGCAGCATCAGAGGCAGCAGCAGAGGCAGAAGGTGGCCAGAGGCTCCCAGAGCAGGCAAGAGCTCCATTACAAAAGGTCTCTGCATAAACCCCCTGAGTAAACTGAGCCTGGGAGGCAGCCCTGCCCCCACCTGAACACCAGGAATTAAGCTCCCATTGAATAGCAGCCAGGCCTGCCACCCAAAGCCCTGAGGCTAGGGAGCAGCATTTGAATCTCAGACTCCAAGCACTAGCTGGATGGACCTAGGCAGGGGTGGAGAGGACTCCCAGAAGTCAAGTAACTGGCTGGTAAAATGCCCAGAAAAGGGAAAAAAAATAAGACCATAGAAGGTTATTTTCTTGGGGAACAGATGATTCCTCTTTGACGAAGAAGAAAACTGCTTACCATCAGGTAAAGACATAGGAGTCAAGGCCTCTGTATCCCAAACATCTGAAATAGATATCCCAAGGGCTCAGGCCATGGAAGAGCTCAAAAAAGGATTTTGAAAATCAAGTCAGACAGGTGGAGGAAAAACTGGGAAAAGAAATGAGAGAGATGCAAGAAAACCATGAAAAATGGATCAAT
>CM053770.1:351824898-351874241 GCA_028658325.1 Potorous gilbertii
GATGGAGGAAGATATAGTTAGTCTTACACAACATGACTATTATGGAAGTCATTTGCAAAACTACACAGATATGGCCTATATTGAATTGCCTGCCTTCCCAAAGGGAATGGGTGGGGAGGGAGGGATGGGGAGAAGTTGGAACTCAAAGTTTTAGGAACAACTGTTGAGTATTGTTCTTGCTACTAGGAAATAAGAAATACAGGTAATGGGAAATAGAAAGTTATCTGGCCCTACAGGACAAAAGAGAAGATGGGGTAAGGGAAGCAAGGGATGATAGAAGAGAAGGCAGATTGGTGATATGGGTAATTAGAATTCCAGTGTATTGTGGAGGGGGGAGGGGACAAATGGGGAGAAAATTTTGGAACCCAAAGTCTTGTGAAAATGAATGTAAAAAGTTAAATAAATTTATAAAAAAAAATGATATGGAAAACC
Source organism: Potorous gilbertii (assembly GCA_028658325.1). Taxonomy (NCBI): domain Eukaryota; kingdom Metazoa; phylum Chordata; class Mammalia; order Diprotodontia; family Potoroidae; genus Potorous; species Potorous gilbertii. Next base: position 351,825,331 of record CM053770.1, read on the forward strand.
CAAGGATGTATTTATAATTTAGTGACCCTGAGTTTTTTTCCTCACAAAGAAAAAGATAGGAGAGGCAAAGCATGTTTCTTTAAGGTCACAGAATGGGACGGTTCCTTGGAAAGTTCGCAGCATCCTTTGTTTCGTTATTTATGGTTCAGTAGGCTTTTCCTTGCTTTGTTCATTCTTTGAAAGACCACCTATACTATTACTGATCATAAGTAGGGAATCAAAGGATGCTAATTTGAATGTACAATAAAGCAATCAAGGTGTTAAATGTTTCTGAAATCTGTGGTCTGAATCTTGGTTACCATCTTTGTGAATGAGCCTTATGTCTAATAAAAATATTTAATACATTTTACTTATGGTATTGGATTGAGTTACTACCCTTCAGAATAAGATACTGAGGAATGTCATGGTCTTGCATACCCGCTGCCCTTTAGAATCTTTGATGTATCAGTCAATTAACTCTGAAACTTCAAACCCTGATTGGCAGAATTTCTCACTTGGAATGCTTCTATCACCATTTGGCTTGGTTTTTTCAGGTTGGCAGCCCTGAAGATAGGCTAGAAGCCACTGAACCATTTCTACACATCAAGCAATGAAGACATAACATCAGTCCCTGGCTTGTAAACAAATTAAGGTCAAGGAGCAGACAGATTCTATAAATAGAATTAAATTCAGAGACAAGAATTCTCTCTTAAATAAATCTGGTTATCCAGTGAGTTACCAGTGGCAGTTCTCTCTGTGCTTATAGGTGGAGAAATAGTAGACTAGGCTGCCTTCACATTATCAGAGCCACAATTAGGAATTTTCAAGCCTAAAGACAGCATCATGAAACATGTTTTTAATTGAACTGGGAAGGGAACACTGTGTCCTATAAGGGGAAGATCAAGACAGGATAGGGAAGGTGTTGACCTTTAACCTCCCATTTAGTACCTTCGTATTTCAACCAATTATTCTTGTTAACAAGATACTAAGTTCTGCTGTTTCTATGCTATTGAAACACTCTTGGTAGCCCCTAAATGTGGTGTCCTGAGACAAAGTCTTCATTGCCTTGCCTTTTCTATGGCCCTGTTCATTATCACCAATGCTCCTGGTTAACATAATACCAATAATCTACCGAGTCATTAGAGGCGCAGTACATTTCTCCAGGGTGTCATTACTGATTGTCCTCTTACAAGGACATCTTACTAGACCAAGTTCAAGAGTCCATAAAAAGTACAAGTATGACAGCATAAGAAAGACAGAAAGACATAGCAGATAGAGCGCTGGACTTGGGATCACAAAGATCTGGGTTCAAATTCTAGCAGCACGACACCGGACAAGTAACAACTTTTTTTATCCTCAATTTTCTCAACTGTAAAAGTTCTTCTAGTAGCACCCATGACACAGGGTTGTTGTAAGGAGTCAAAATGCTTTGGAAATCTTAAAACTCTATATAAAGGTAAGCTTTGATAATCTCGCTATTCTCATTGGGTTTGATGGAGTTTAGTTTTCTTCTTCTTCTTCTTCTTCATCATCATCATCATATTGTTTCCTTCAAGACCCAGATGGAGTTCTGTCTTCTATATGAAAATTTTCCTACTCCCACCAAGTTCTAGGGTTCTCCTCCCCTCCCCAAACTTCCTTGTATTTATTCCGTAAATGTTTATATATGTCTGTATGAGCTCTTGTTATAGAACATAAGTCCCTTGAGAGCAGGAGCTGATCCATTTTTGTCTTTGTATCCCTAGCACTCAGCACAATACCTGGAGCATAGAGAATAATAAGGACATATTGACCAATTTATTGACAATTTCAGAGAAATTGTTTTCATCTTTTTCAACGATGCTCTGATGGAAATGGTCCTAGGGCAAGTCTCTATTTTGCTATCATGCTTTCATATATACTATTCTACTGACAACTTAGTGGGAAAAAAAATTAACTGTTTCTTGCTATTGGATGCCGAACAAAAGAACTTCAAGAACCCACAGATATATGCTAGTTGACATTTAGTGAAGTATATGTAGTTGAATCAAAAGGTCAAAATATTATAAGCTCATCTTTTTAAGGCTCATTCTAGTATTTTTAGTATAAATCCAGAAGCAGACAAGATAATGGGAATGGTATATAACCTAATATCCCATATAGGACAGCTTAGTAGCACTGTGCATAAGGTGCTAGACCTGGAGTCAGGAAGACCTTAGTATGAATATGAGTTTGAATAGTTGTATGACCCTGGGCAAGTCACTTAACCCTATTTTCTTCAGTTTCCTCATCTGTTAAATGAGATGGAGAAGGAAATGGCAAATTACTCCAGTATCTTTGCCAAGAAAACCCCAAATGGGGTTGCCAAGGGTCAGACATGACTAAAACAACTGAGTAACAACAGAATCTTATCCTGTTCTTCCATGATCACAATTTCTTCATCTAGGTCTTGAAAAGCTTTCTGTTCCATGTCCCTTGGAGATTATGTGTATTAGGTATGGTGACATCTATTAAAACATTGTTCTTAAGTTTTGATGCAATAATTTTATTTTGAGGTAATATGGGCAATGGTTCAGTCTGTAATAATACTTTTATTCAACTAGAGTTTAACTGGTTGTGTTCTTAAGGACATTTTGAGGTCTGAATGTGTAGAATGTGGATTTGTCATCTCAGTTCATGAAAGTCAATGAACTTCTGGTATGTATTCTAGATACTAAGTCATATTCTGCTAGGTCTTGGGTCAGTGCTTAATTTTTGCAGCCTATAGGAAGGGATGTGTTGCCTTTGTCATCATTTCCTTGTACTATCTATATTGACCATTAAGACCCAACGCCTTCTGTAATCTCTTGTGGTGATGATTTATTCATAACTTACCAACATAAACAATCTCCGTAAACATTTTCATAAACAGTTCTTCATGACTCCTCCAAGTCACCCATGAAGGACCTTTTGAGTCTACTCCTGGATTTGTCTTGCTTTATAAACTCCATCCAGACTTTCAGTTACATTTTACAAATCCAATGGTTCATATCTGTTGTCAGTTGTTACTATTTATTGCTTGGTGAAGTCATGTCTATTCCTTGTTTGCATTGTTGTAATCATGATTTTCATCTCGGTTATCTTTTTCAATGGGGTCCAGAGAGAAAAGCTCCGTTCTTTTAAATTGAATATTTTATGGATTGTTGGGAAGATAGTTAATATAACTGCTTTCTGTAGATGAGTAAAAGTATTTAGGGAATAAGGTGTTAGATACTGTTGACGAAGCACCCAATAAATGATGGTTGGCATACTGACCCATAGTCATTCCAGTGTCAGTCAAGGCAACAAGAATGATATTCTCCCTGTCCTGTTCTTACATGATTTAGGTTTCTATATTTTGAAAGCTTTTTCTACAGTGTAGCACAGAGATGCATATTTGAAATGGAAAGGAAAGAAATCATTTATCAAGCATCTATTATGTTCCATTTTACAGAAATTACCTTACTTGATCCTCAGAACAACCCTAGGAGGGTTGTTGGGGCCGGATTTGAACCTAGGACTTTCTGACTTTTGGCTACTGTACCAACTAACTGCCTACATGGCAACATCTATTAAAAACTTCTTCCTCTTTCTTTTTTTCTTTTCTTATTTCCCCTTCCTATCATCTTCTTTCTCTTCCTTCTTCATTATATAAAGCCTAAATTAATTTGCTTTGGAACAATTTTCACTTACTTTGGTTATTGAAGGCTGTTATCTGCACACATCCAGCACATTTTGTGTGTGTGTGTGTGTGTGTGTGTGTGTGTGTGTGTGTGTGTGTGGTTTGTCCTATGTTCTTGAAGAAGACCATGACTTCAGGAAGATGATGCCATGACTTGCAAGTGAATTGGATTTAAGTGAGTAAGGGCTGTACAAAGTCACCAGTCTCACTTTCTCCTCCAGAGCCATCTGGGCTCAGTGGCCAGCTGTAGATAGGACAACTTATCAAGCATGTAACAACAATAAAAATAGCTAGCCTGTACATAGCTCTTTAAAGTTCCCAAAGTACTTTATGTGTTACTTAACCTTCACAACGACCCTGGGAAGCAGATGCTTACATTATCCTCATTTTACAGATGAGGGAACTGAGGCACAGAGAATTTAAGTGACCTTCCCAGGATTGTACACCTAGTAAGTGTCTGAATCAGAATTTGGACTAAGGTCTTCCTGATTCCAAGTCTAGCACTCTATATATACTGTGCCACCTAGCTGCACAGATGTACAAGTGCCTGAGTAGAATATTTGAAACCCTTTATAATGTTGCTACTGGGGGATAGAACTTACAGCCCCTTTATAAACTAACTGGGTTATAATGAAATTTCTTTGTCATGTTTTTATTTTAATGTTTCAAAGACTGGAAATATTCAATATCGAAATATAGTAATATATTCCAATATTTTCAAATATTTGTATTTCCCTTACAGGAATATTAAAAATATTCAATATAGTAAATATAAGATGGAATTTTGGACAAAGAATTAGAAAAATATTTTATTCCCAGCTCTGTGAGTAATTAGCTATGTAGATCTAAGCAAATCACTTTCCCTCCTGAGTCTTAGTTAATTCATTTTTTTTTTTTGAGGAGGATAATATCTTAAGGCTTCCAGTTCTGAAAGCCCGTAATTCCATGCTTGGATACTGGGTAACATCCACATTCATGTAATAATATATTATGTTAGAATGGAGTCCTATTGTCTAGTAAAAGAGGGGAAACATTTAACTCATAAATTCCACTTCAAACACAGATTTGTTTCTGCTTTTTATTTTTCTAGTTAGTCTATTTGGAAGCCATAGTTAATTCCTTTTCTTGGATGTTCCCTTATATTCTGTTATTTCCAGCTGGCTTTGGCAAGGATATTAAAAATGCTACCTGGTGCTTTATGTCTTCTTGGCACCTTATTCCTTCTCTTTTGCTTTTCTGCCAAAGTAAACACCAACCTGGTACCAGCAGGAATAAGCTTAAGGAAGCTTTACTTCACATTTCTCAAAGATAGCATAACCCTTTCTCATGATTACTAGAATTAATGGAGGACTGTAAGATGTAATTATTCATCTCCTTTTGGTATTTACATACACAAAGTGATAAAATAATAATGGTGATCCTTATAACGTTAACTGCTACGTCAAGTTTCAAGTTTGGCAAACTGCCCTCAATGTGATTCTCTGAATATTTCTGTAGTGTAGGTACTAATATTGACTCAATTTTATAGATTGGGCACTGAATCTCTAAGAAGTTAATTCTCTTGCCCAAGATCAAACATCTACTAAGTGACAGGTAGTATTAGAATATAGGTTTTCGTTTCTTTTTTTTCTCTAAAATTTTTTTTTAACTTTTAGTTCTGAATTATCTCCTTTCTTCCTGCCCCTTCCCCATTTGTTGAGAAAACAGAAGTATGATACCTCTTATTATACTTATAGAGTCATGCAAAACATATTTCTACATTAGTCATGTTGCAAAAGAAAAAAAACAAGCAAGAAAAATAAAATGAAAGAAAATATGCTTCACTCTGCATTGAGTTCATCAGTTCTCCGTCTCTGGAGGTGGATGGCGTTTTTCAAACTGAGTCCTTCAGAATTGTCTTGGGTTATCCTATGGATCAGAGTAGCTAAGTCTTTCATAGTTGGTCATCATTACAATAGTGCTGTTATGGTAAACAATGATCTCCTGGTTCTGCTCACTTTACATCAGCTCATACAAGTCTCTCCCAGTTTTTTGGAAACTATTCATTTCATCATTTCTTACAACACAATGGTATTCCATCACAATCATATATCATAACTTGCTCAGCTAATCCCCCAATTGATGGACATCCCCTCAATTTCCAAGTCTTTGCCATCACTAAAAGAGATGCTGTAGATATTTTTGTACCTATGGATCTTTTCCCTTTTATTTATTTTTTATTTTTTAAAAAATATTTTATTTGTTTTCAGTGTGCTACAATCACTTCCATATATCTTAGATTGTTTCCTCCCTCCCCATTCCCTCTCTGAGATGGCGTACAATTTTATATAGGTTCTACACATACATTCATCTTAGTTATGTTGCATAGAAGAATTACAATGAAGGGGAGAAATTATAAAACAAAACAAAACATAATACAAAAGAAAATGGTCTGCTTCATTTTGCGATTGAATTCCATAATTCTTTCTCTGGATGTGGAAGGCATTTTGCCTCAGGAGACCACTGGGAATTTTTTAAGTCCTTGCATTGCAATGAAGTACTAAGTCTACCAGAAAAATTCCTCTTACACTGTGGTTGTTACTGTGTACAAAGTTCTCCTGGTTCTGTTCCTCTCACTCAGCATCAGTTCATATAAGTCTTTCAGGCCTCTCTGAAGTCTTCCTGTTCCATCATTTGATCTTTTTCCTTTAAAAAAAAATCTCTTGGGGATACAGATCTAGTAGTGGTATTATGGGGATCAAATGGTATGCGCAGTTTTATAACCATTTAAGCATAGTTCTAAATTGTTCTCTAAATGGTTGGATTAGTTCTGAGTTTTACCCACAATGCATTAATGTTCCTATTTTCCACACGTTGTGATTTTCCTTTTCTGCCATGTTAGCCATTTTGATGGATGTGAGGTGGTATCTAGGAATTGTTTTAACTTGTATTTAATTATTAATGATTTAGAGCATTTTTATGACTACTGATAATTTTGATTTCTTTTTCTGAAAACTCCATATCCTTTGACCATTTGCCAATTGGGGAATAGATCTTATAAATTTTCTTCAGGTTTGAGAAATAAGACTTTATTAGAGTAACAATTTTTTTCTCAGTTTTTTGATCTCTTTCTAATTTTGACTGCCTTGTCGTTTGTATGTGGAACTGCCTTTTAATTTTATCTTAATGTTATGAAAGAACTCAGGTCTTCTTGATTTCAAGTTAGGTAATACAGGTATGCCTCTCATTTTACATGTTAACATCCATAGAAGACAAAAGTGACAAACCCTGATTAGGTCAGAGGAAAGTGTGATTCTTAGGAAAGTTGGGATTCTTAGAGATAATCCAAAATAAAAATTCTGGATGAAAATTTCTCCAATAGATTCCTGTACAATTCAAAGAAAAAGTGGGATAAGTTTTTCTAACTCATCCTGTTGTCCATGTTATTGTTAAGTCATGTCGGACGCTTTGTGTCCCCATGTGGGATTATCTTGGCAAAGATATAGAAGTGGTTTGCCACCTTCATAGACTCTTTCATTACTTTTCTAGCCATCGAGGTAATTTAGAACTTTCTTTTCCTTCTCCAAAAAATCATAATACTCAGGAAATCCTTTCTCTTTCACAAATCTATGAGTTTGCCCCTAATGTCCCTTCTAGCTCTAAATCTATGTTTATGATATGACAGTCCTTAAATTTTTCATCATAAGAACTTTAAAAAACCTCAAGACTGATAAGGCCTAGAAAATCCCCTTTCTCTAGCTAGATGGAGAGATTCCTAGGTCACGTAGAATATGAACTTTAAAATCCCTACAAAAAGTAGAGATTTAGGAATATATTCCATAAACTACCCTTTTGAGAAAGCATATTCCTGCTTCAGTTATTTGCTTCTGCAAGAACGCTTTCAAATCCCCAGATACTACCCTCTATTGTCCTGGGAAAATTCAGTCTTTGTATCTCTCTTCTCTGGCCACATGAAACTCCCATGCACTTCTGTCTAAGGAAACACTTACCAACTGTTTCACAGGGAGTAGGTGCCAGAAATGGGATCTGAACCTGCATTTTCTGACTCCAGAGTAATCAAGTCCAATCTCCTTATTTTATAAGTGAGGATATTAAGGCCCAGAGAGGTTGCATGATTTGCTCAGGGTCACACAGCTATTAAGTGTCTGAGGTAGGATCCAAATTCCAATCTCAACTCTGAGCACAACATTCTAAATGTGGGTCTCCATGACTTGAGATAAAGTTTTATTGGTTCCCTTTCTATGGGGGAGAGATATGCTCAAATAGATGAAAGACCTTTTCATCAAAGTTTCTCCTCCTTAAACCATTTCCGTCCTCCCTCACACAGACCCCTTGAAATTTAGGCTTATGAGGTCTCCACTAAGCCTTCTGCAGACCCGTTCTATAGAAAGGACAATGTCTTGTCTACCTGGCCTCTTATATGATTTATAAAGCGCCTGGTTGTGTGTATCTATAAAGTTTTGGGCACGTTGCTTATATAGTGAATACAGTATTCATCCTGGAGCCAGAAAGAGCTGAGCTCATAGCCTTCCCCAGATACTTATTGAAGAGTGATTGCAAGCAAGTGACGTAAGTAATCTGGTTCTCATTTTCCTGATCTGTAAAATAAGGCAGTTGTGTTTGACCTCTAGAGTCTCTTATAGTTATAAATCTATGATCTTATGCTCATATGAAACAGTAATATTGATGGGTGGTGATCTAATCAAATGCAATAATATTGACTTTTTTAAAAAAACAACTGGGCCTATAATTCTCTTTTTTTGACATTTCAGGTAGCTCTTCTTTGAGATTGTTCAAAATTCCTTTGAGCCTTGCTGAAACGATCAATTTTAATGCTATGCAAGATACAGACTACTCACTTTGTTATCTGTGAAACTCACCAAAAATAGGAAACATAATGGACTCTCTGCTATCCACTAAGCTAGAACACTTTTCTCTTTAGGATCACTGGATCAAAGGAGGGTATAGAGGCAATGGAGAATTCAGTGAGGGGCATGAAAATTTATAGCAGGTATTTTAGCCTTTAAAAAAAAGATAGGGACAAGAGACCAGTTAATACATAAATATATTTTAAACACTTCTTATTTGCCAGACACTGTGCTAGGCACTGAGCATACAAAGATATAAGATGAAAGCTTGGCAGTTGACAGTTGGAAGAGAGAGGGAAAGGATAAAAAGGAGAACAGAAAAGCAAAAATACTGGATAGACTATAGGGAGAAGAGAAAAAAATAGAGATAGATATAGATGGATTGACACTAAGAGAAAGGAATATGGAAAGAATGAAAAATAAACAGGGCCAGAGAGATGGAGAATAAAGCACAATAAAAATATACATATAAAATCATGGGAGAGACCAAAATAGGGAAATAGACATTTACAAAGTAACATACCCTGCCAGACTTTCAGAGTCTGAAAGATAGAATATCTTTAGATAGAATAGATAGAATGAGAGTAAAGATAGAGGTTTGTTTATTAAGAGATAGGAATGCAGAGACAGAACAAAGTTGGGTCCATAAGACCCAATCAATCAATGGTCCATGAATCAAGGTGTCTGCCCAGAAAAGCACATAGAAATGACCAACAGGAAGTCAAACAGTAGGCAATGAGCAGAAGTCTAGGAAGGTGGTTAGTATTAAGAAGGCTAAACAGCTGACACTGGGGAACCATCCATAGGGTGACTGAATTTCACGGGGTCAGGAAATTCAGTGTCAGGTAGTGACTCAGTCATAAGGAAATAAGGCAGGAATTCAATTACTGGAGAAAAAAGAGGCAAAGTTAGGATGTAAGGAGGAACCCAGTTACTAGGGAATTCAGGTCAGAGAAGGGTCAACTCACTCAATGCTGATCTCATAAGTGTCTGATCTAAAGTTTCTTATATTGCCTTCAGCTAAGGGGCAGAATGTGTTCCAGAATCTTGCAAAGAGATAGAATTTGAAGTGAGGGTTAAAGTGACCCAAACTGGTCATTGGGGAACAGGTACATGCATATTTTGCAGATATAACTGCAAGTTGGTGGACTCTTTTTGGAGTACAATATGGCAAAACATTGCAAAAGTGACTACAAATATAAATATATTATATTTAAATATTTTATAGTTACTATAAATATATTTAATAATAACTAACATAGTATACCTCTCTTACTCTGTTCTAAGCACTGTGCAAAATGTTTACAATTATTATTTCACCTGATCTTCACAACAACCCTGGGAGTGCTATAATTATCCCCATTTAAAAATTGAGGAAACTGAGGCAAACAGAGGTCACACAGCCAATAAGCATTTGAGGCTAGATTCAAAAGCTCAGTTCTTCCTGACATTGTACTATCTAATTATATCTCAGTCCTATTATTGGGAATATACTTCATGAATATTAATAAAAAAGGCAGGGTTTGGGGATGGAGTAGGAAAGAGCTATCTTTTCAAAGATATTTACAGCAGAATCATTTATAACTGAAAAAAAGAGAAAGGAAACATCTTCCATGTCCACTAATTAGGCAATGATTGAAGGAATCTATGTATCAGTGTAATTGGATAATTCATTGAGTGGTTGAACATGATGCCAGGATAACAAAACATCATAATGTAATTAAGAGTGGCACATGAAGATATAAAGAAATAAGGAAAGACTTATTCAGCAAAGAAAAGTTAAGAAAGCTGCACCAGATGAATACAACCCTCACTGTACTGGAAGATACAGTTTGCCAAACTGGAAAGAGTACCAGACCCTGGAGTCAAAAGATTCAGGTTCTAATTCTGGTTCTGTCATCTATAATTAGCAGAATGATCTTGGTCACATTATTTCTACTTAGATCCGAATTTTTCACATCTGTAAGACTAGGTATTTGGACTTGAGAAATTTAAGGTCGTTCTGACTCTCAATTTATATGTATAAAAGGAATATAGCTATGCAAACATAGTCAGGAGTGAATGGACACAGATATAAAGGGATAATTGATATTCTGATAAATATAGATTGTAGGTTGGTATTTAATGAATAAAAGATGCCAATCTAATTTTAATGGATTTTTAAAAAAAAAAAGTCAAGCTCATACTAAATTACTTATTTCGAAAAATAACACCTCCAGCCATGAAGAATAGATTGCTACAGAGGCAGGGAACCATGTAGATAATTTAAAGATCTGTCCTTAAGCCTAGAGATTATCCCCTGCCACTCTAGAACTTTCTCAAAGAATTTCCAAGCCCTACATCATGTCACACAAAGTATTTAATTTATTGATTTGTATTTTCTCATTTTCTATTTATTAATTTTCAAGATATCAGTATAATTTATGATTACAGGTTATTTTTTCCTCTTTTCATTTTCTTTAGCTCTCATACATGGTTATTTTTTTTCACTGAAAAAATATCTTGTTTAATTTGTATTTATAACCACATCTGGAAAAATCTCTTGAAATTCTGAGTAAATAGGCATGTTTTAAATAGAATCTTTGTGATTGTTCCTTTCCTTTCCTTTAAAAAGCCTGTAGGTACCATGCAAATACAGGGATAGAATAAAAATAGATATCCACAGGCAGGGTACTATTCTAGGGAATTGTGGGTAGCTTATTAGCAGGCTGGTTTATGCTTTAATCAAGGAAGATATATATATATATATATATATATATATATACATATATATATGTATGCATATGCATATATATATATTATCTTTCTCTATTAAAATATAAGCTCCTTGAGGAAAGGAACTATCTTACTTTTTCTCTTTACACCCCTAGCACTAAGCACTCTGCTTGGCATATAGGAACCATTTAATAAATACTATTTCATTCATTCATTTATTCATTCCAAAATTCATTCATTTCTTTAAGTTTGGGTCTAGTTGTACTAAGTGAAGTGAAGAATCACAGAGATGATCTGGCCAACTTAATTGAAAATTTAACCAAGCCAAAAGGTGAGCTTCACCCTTCCCCTACCAACTTGGCTTCCAATAGTTAAAGAATGAGAAAGCAATTAAAATTCTTTAGAAAAAAAATTGAAACATTTTTGGCAATAGCTGCACTTATCTCTTCCCTTTTGTGCATGTGGACACATATAGTATAGTAGTTTCATCCTTTTGGAATCGGAAGGGATTTTAGAAGTTACCTAGTCTAACCTCATTTTACAGGTAAGGAAATTGAGGCCAGAATAGTTAAGTGATTTGCCTAAAATCACACAGGATCAGAATCAGAATTTTAACCCAGGTCTTCTGAATCCAAATCCCAGCCCTCTTTTCCATTGTCCAACATTGCCAAAGAGTACTTGGATTCAGAAAATTTGCATTCAAGTCCTTACTTTACTAGCAATACTTACTAGGCTGAGGAAATCCTGGTTAAGTCATGCAATCTCTCCAAGTCTCAATTCCTTTGTTTCTCCATCTGCAAAATGGTTAGAATAAGATAAATATGTGTATAAACTGCTTTTCTCACAGTTTTTTGAAAAAAAGTACTTTTCAAAATGCCATAATGAATGTGAGTTATTAGGTATTCTTTTTTTTGCTAGAAAACTTTTTTTAGTATATTTAGGCACCTTGATCTCAACAATACCTTCGGTGATATCTCATGGTATTTTTCTGAACAGGATAGAGAAGGATGAATTAGGTGATATTACAATTAGGTAATTTTTAGGGTGGATTAGGTGGTATGACAATCAGGCAATTTTTACTATGTGAATAGAAATGGTTTGACAAGGAGAGAGGTTAGATTTTTAAACAATTGAACTTGAAGAATATGATTTATCCATCCATTCAAAGACCGTTCATGAAATACTTTGTATCAGGCACTGGACTAGTTGTTCATTTTTCATTTTCAACGAGACCAATTACATCATGGGGTAATGACTTGTGTGTGAATTGGATTTAAGTGAGACAAAATTGCACAAAATCCTCAGTCTCACTCTTTTTCAAAGTCTAGTGGCAAGATGAAAGCCTTCCATGTATATGGAGAATGCAGGAATGTGCTTGCAAATATATTTAACAAATAGCTCTCCGGAGGAAAAAACACATATGGTGCACTTTTAAGTTTAATTTGCATCATTAACTTTTCCTCATCACTTTCTTAAGCCCAGAAATCAACAAAACAGTCTATCAAGTCATGATTGGTATAGTATTTATAAATTTCCCTGTTGTAAATGGTCCTACTGAAAATTTAAAAATCAACTCCTTAGATTTGGCCCTAGCATACTTTCTAGGGATCGACAGTCAATACAAAGGCATAGAGGTAACAGACTGAATGACATGTATAGTTAGCCCCTGCTCATCTCAACTTTTCCTATATCACAAGTTGACTTTAGAAATTAAATGGAGATTTTTGGTGAGTTTTGTGGAAGCTACAATCGATGAAGGCCAGCAGGTGACACAGAAAATGTTTAGAAACTCAGAAATGCATAAAATATATGTATAGTATTGTAAAGACTGCATAAAAGACAAAGAAAAAATTCAGACTTCTTTTTTGCCCAGAAGTGAGGGTCAAAAATTTTATTCAGATTTTTTCAGATCAGGAGTGGGAAAGGGAGGGATGTCATTCCCCAAACCTCCCTAAGGTGGAAGGGATAACTACATTAGGAAAAGTAGGGCAATTTGACTGGGGTGTGGGGTGCAAGGATGTATCATCTAATACGCCTGGAAACGGAGGCTGGTGTTAGATTGTGAAGGGCTTTATATGCTGAAGAATAGGAAAATTTTAATTTTCTGGTAGAGATAAAAGGGAGTCATTGGAGTTTCTTGGGCAGACCTGCACTTTAGTATACCAATTTTAGCATTTGTGTGCAAAATGATTTGGAGAGGGGAGAGACCAATCAAGAAGCCATTTTTAAAAGTTCAGGAATACAGTCATGAGGTCATTAGTGGGGTGGAAGTCTCTAGTGTTTTGATGCTGGTAAGGTTTTGTCTTTGGCCCTATCTTGTTCCACATAAAAACAAAATAAACAAAACAAAACAAAAAAACACAATGCTATGGGTAGAAGCCAAACCGAGAAAGAAACATTAATATATTATGTGGCAGAATCAGGATCCATAAAAATCTCAACAATTTAGAATAGAAAGCTGGATTTCATAAGATGCTATTGAATAAAACCAAGTATTGAACTTTATATTTATACCTATTAAGTTTAAACTGCTTAAATATAGAATGACTTGGCTTAACAAAAACTCTTAGGGAAAAAAAGACAGAATTTTAATTGTCTGGCAGCTCATTATGAATTAACAATGTGCTGCTACCAAAAGGGCAAATCCAGTCTTAGCCTGCATCAAAAAATATAGTCCAAATTTCAGGATTCTGCCCTGGTCTGAACATGTCTTTTTAATTCTGGGGATTGTATTAAAATTGGTGGCTGCTGTCTTTATATCACTGTAATTTCTGGATATTCTCTATATCTTTCCTCTCAGAACTGAACCTTTCCTAGTTAAAAATCACACACACACACACACACACACACAAACACACACACACACAATGGATGCAGCAGCCATCTGACAAGGGATGCAATGTTCTGCAAGGCTTGTATCTGAATAGAGAAATTCGTGATCTGTAGGGTGTCCAGAAGAGAATGAGCAGGTTGGGAAGAGGACTAGAAACCATGCCATATGAGATAACTGGGAATATTTAGTGTGAAAAAGTGATGCCTTGGGGCTTGTTTGAAAGACTGTCATCTGGAAGACAAATTAGATATATTTTTTGTAGCTCCAGAGGGAAGAATTACTGAGGGCTACCACCCAAATGAGCTTCCACAAGCTATTAATTGCAAAAACAAACAAAAAAAGAAACAAAGAAAGATAAACAGGAACAAGAAATAATGATAAATTGTGCAGTGACCACAAAATTATCAGTTTTGGTATTTGGTGAATCTACACTCTTATCATATCTAGTGATGGGTGTCCAAATAGAGCCAAACAGAAACTGAACTAGAATTTCTGGATTCAAATCTTGGACTTGCTAATTACCAAATGTTTGATCTTTGGCAGTTCATGCTTCATCTCTGGGCCTTCCTCATCTGTAGAGGAGGGCATAATCTTGGACCAGGATGAAACCTTAGAGGCAATCTTTTCATTTTACAAATATTGAAATTGAGGCCCAGAAAGTATGGAATACCTTGTTCAAGATCACACAAGAATAAGAAACCTTAGCCCCTCTGATTCCAACCCCAGCACTGTCTCCACTGCAAATGTTGCCTTAGGTCTCTAAGATTCTTTCCAGTTCTAATGACTATAATATCAAATATTAATTGGGAGAAAACTTTCTAAGAATTCAAGTGGTACAAAAACGGAATGGTCTCCTTTGTAAGCCTGTGAACTGAAATTTATTTTGTCTTTGTCAACACCACTGAAAAGTTTCTTTTAGTCTGTGATAGGATAGTACGTAAGATATTTTTTACTTGGAACCTCTTTTTCCTTGCCCCTTCCAAGATTTTATCTTGGGAAAGACTTTTTTAGAATATTGGATTCTGTGCTATCCACCATTTTCAAAACATCTATCAGGTTGTCTTCATATCCACTGCTGTGTCCTTGTAAAACTAGGCTGGAGAGCAGTTTTCTGTCCTGTATGCATTTAACCTGAACAAGGAAGTGGGAATTCTTGTAAGAGATGCTAACTCTAGTGACCTGTATTAATATTCCTGCCAGGATCTGCCTCCTTCCAAATCATCTCCATGTCCATTCAGTTCTGTTCATACATTCGAGGACAGGAGGAAAAAACGCAACAGCTCTCAAATCACAGAGACCCAGATGGATTTCAAGCCACCAAAACCTAACTCCTAATTGAAGCCTGACTTTTGCTCCAAACGTTAGCCCCACAAAATTCAAACAAGAAGCAAATCCTACTTCTATTGCAATGATATTTGTTTGACTTGATGAGATTCCTGAGTAAACACACAGAGAGAAAGATGAATAATTTGGCTGCAAGCAATTCAAAAGAATTTCTTCACAAGACATCTGTAAGGTAATTTCAAAAAGTACCCTCGATCCTACCTTAAAAGAAAATTGGATCTTAAATATTCCTCTAGAGAGACAAGGCTTTTTTGAGTTTCACAAAGGGATAAAAGATTTCACTATTTAGAAAAGCTTGCCTATTGCTTCAGGAGATTAAATTTACCTATATGCACAAAATAAAATGCCACATAATTTTTAGTCATAAAATTGTCTTAAATTATTTCTAATTTTTATAGCACATTAAGAATTGCATTCATTTATTTCATATCTTTTACATTAACCTAATTTATTCTCCATAACTATTTCAATCAGGGCTGGGCCTAGGCAAAATTAAGAAGTAGGGAAAGTTTGCCTTCTGCATCTGTCTATCTCCTTTATTACCATATTTCCTCCTAATTTCAGTACTTTCCCTCATCTCAACAAACGAGTTCTTTGACTACCCCAAATTTTTCTTCTCAGGGAGGAAAAATATGTTACAGGATACAAAACAATACAGCAAGGGCTATACTAAACAGACTACCTTACACAGTAACTTACTGGGTTATGTTAGGAAGCAAACCAGTGAAATGAAGAGAACTCTACCTGGCATCAGAGAACCTGAGTTTGATTTCTAGATCAGGCAGTGAGTACCTGTGTGACTTTGGACAAGTAACTTCAATTCTTTGAGTCTCTGTCTCCTAATCTGCAAAATAAAGAGATAGGACTATGTGACCTCTTAGGTCCCTCCCAGCTCAAAAATCTGTAATCTAATCAATAATTTACACTAAAGTCTCAGAGACTTAATTTCTTTCTCATCCTATGAAGTAATTGCCTTTTGAAAAAGGAGGTCTGGAGAGTCCATAAGAAGATCATAGACTGAAAGCAAGGAAGGGACATCAGAAGATATCCGATCAAACTCCCTCAATATTACAGAGGTAGAAACTGGGTCGTAACATAATGAAAGTACTTGCAGAATGAGACAGATATTTACACACTTGAATTCAGGTCCCTTGACTCCTAAGGCAGTAACAAAAATAGCTGATATTTAGATAGCTATGTGTCAGGCACTATATTAAGCCCTTTACAAATATTACCTCCTTTGTTTCTTCACAGCAACCCTGGGAGGTAGGTCAAAATATTACCTTCATTTCACAGTTGAGGAAACGGAAGTTAAGTGACTTACCTAGGATTATACAGCTGGTAAATGTCTTGAGGCTAGATTTGAATTCAGGTCTTCCTAGCTTCCTAGCTCAGTACTCTATCTACCGTACCACCAAGCTGCTGGCATTCATTCTGTCTATCCTTCTTTCAAACATAACACAATGGGTGTTTAATAAATATTTGTGGCATATGTTGAATTGTACCCTATGCTACCTCTCCTATATAATGAAACTTTGGACCCTACAAGGTTAAATGAAAAAACAACGACCACAACAAAAAACCTAGGAACAGAGCAGTTCTTCCAAAACGAGCTCAAATCACACCAGTAGGAGGAATTCTCTGCTGACTTGTAAAGCAAATGCTGGATCTTTCCATTCCCATTTACTTTGAACCGCAAGAGTCTACTCAGTTTCTGAGATCTGTAGTGTGGTGAACCTTCCCTTCATACACCCTTTGTATGAGTCACTCGAAGGGGACTTTTTGTCTATTCCTACCTAAAAATTCCCTTACAGCATCTCTGAAGTGCATTCATTCCTTCCCTCTTGCACTAAATGGCACACTCGTGGCTTGAAAGATTTAATGAGCCTATTTAAACTCATAACTTACTACTGGGAGTAATTTATGTTCAGATGAGAAGAGAGCCATTGTCACTTAAGAAATGGCTCTCATGCAGGCAAATTAAAGTCTCAAGAGATCTGGCTAGCCTTTCACTGTTCTCATTCTTACTAATTCCTTTCTGTTATTCAATCATGTTCTTTTTAGGTGCTGGAAGGTGGAAAAAAGATTTTTTAGTGGTTTTTAAAAACATTATTATTTTGGAACAATTATTCATGTTCATTTACAGTTCAAGCTGCCTTAAAAATAAATTCAAAGCTGTTCTTCCTGCTGTGAGGGGAGTAAGTATCAACTACTAGGACAGAGGAGGAAATAACAATAGCTTACACTTAAATAGCACTTTATCATTATAAAAAATCTCTTTCACCGTGGCACAGTGCCTTGCACAGAATAAGGGCTGGATAAATGTTTGCTGATCTGATTATTTATTAAATTGAATTGTCTCAATTTATCTATACAATAACTCTGTGAGGTAAGTTGTACAAGGTATCATTCCCATTTTATAGATGGAGAAACAGGGTTGGTAAGTTGAACCTCTTGCCCAAATCCATACTGGTAGTAAATTAATCAGTAAACAAGGATTTAGTAACCGCCTTGTATGTGCCAGGCACTGTGGTAAGCACTGGCTATACAAAGAAATGTAGAAGACAATCCCTGCCCTCAAGGGCCTCATAGACATGTAGACAATTCTGCACAAACAAGATACATATTGGATAAGTTGGAAATAATCGCAGAGAGAAGGCTTTAACTTTAAGAAGGACCTGGAAAAGACGTCTTGCAAAAGTGAGAATTTAGCTGACATTTGGTAGTTTTTGCACCTCATTTATCAAGCTATTGAGTCTTTTTTCATGATTTGCTTTTATCACTATTTCCTCTACTTCTCTTATTTGAATTTTAAATTCCTTTTTTGAGTTTTTCTAGGAATTCTTTTGGGCCTGAGACAAATTATCATTTGTCTTTGAGGCTTTGGATGTAGCAGCTTTGACTTTGTTGTCTCTTTCTGAGTTTCTGTTTCGATCTTCCTTTCTATGGTCAGGATAATTTTTTGCTGTTTGCTTATTTCCCCGGTCTATTTCTTGTCTTTTAACTTTATATTAAAGTTGGGCTATCCTCCCAAAGTCCTAAGTTTGGGGGGTTTTGTGCAGCTTTTCTCAGTGATAGGTCTGGGGATATGTAAGGTTTCAGTTTTTCCAAGTATAATGGTATAATCTAGAGAGAAGTGTGTTTATTACTTTCCTGGCCTGTGCTCTGGTCTGTGAGTGATCACAAGCACTCTCCTGTGTCCTGGAACCCCACTCCCTTGTGGCCACAAGTTCTAGTGTAATAGTGCTCCTTCTTGTCCTGGGATTGTGACCCAGGACCGGAATCTGGATGCTAGTATGGGCAATGCAACACAGTCTTGCACACAGTGACAAAAAAGGGACCTCTGTAATCTTTATGATCAGTTGTCTGACCCCCTTTCCTTCAGTGGACTGAGACTTTTGGAAGCAGTAGCTGCAGTTGCTGCTGATTCAGTTGCCCCCAAGGCTTGCTGCTCATTTTCTGGGGGTACCACCTGCACTGGGATAGCCTGTACTGGACTCCACTCCACTCTCACACTGATATGACAGAACTTTCCTGCTGACCTAAGTTGTCTTGGGCCGGAAAATTATTTGACTCCATTCTTTTGCAGGTTCTGCTGCTACAGATTTTTTTTTTGAGGCATTGTTTAAAGTTAATTGGAGGGGAATTTGAGAGAGTTCAGGCAAGTCCCTACCTTTTCTCCATCATTTTGGCTCCACCCTCACTTCTGTCTTCCCTCATAATATACTTGTGAAAATTACTATGTACTAAAATGTATACTACCTCTAGAAATAGGAATGAATCTGATTCCCCATGCCCCAAATGGTAAATTTTGTTGTATTTTCTAATAAAACTTTCTTCGAAATTCTTTTATTCCTGAGTCACTGATATATACTTCAAATAACATTTTCAGAAGGAATAAAAACTAGATGCTTAACTAAAGGCTTCATTATCTTGTGATGTGGGAGTAAACATTTTGATCCTAAGGGTGGGGAGGATATCATAACAAAATCTAATGGAAATATTTGTAGAACTTATTGAAATATACTTCTGTTCATATCTTCTCACCTTTTAGGAAAGAGGCTATGTGAAGTAAAACAGGAAAAAATGTTTCCTTCAAGACGGGGATGGCAGCTGACTGCTAGAATGTGAAAAGCAAGTAAACTCATTTGGGCGCAACTCTGAAATATTAGTTAATCTACCAGAAAGGATGCGTGAATAATTTTCCTTTTTTACTGGAAAATTTTTGTAAACAAAAGAAAATTTCAGAAAAAAATGGAACTAAGGAAGAATATCCTTGTGTTTCTCCTTTAAAAAATACAAAATGCCAAATTTTCTAATCAGATACGTTAAAAGTTAGTTACATTGTGAAGCTTTATCATATTACAAAAGCCATTGACTTAGATTTTCCTTTTAAATTAGCAGTTAAACAAAATTCATATGCAATTTTTCTTGAGCCCATATTTTGCAGGACAAGGTACAGCGTAAAAGTAGGACCACTGTTTATTTGATATTAGTAAAGTGTGTAAATGACAAATATTTTGCACAGGTGTGTTTTCCTTCCAGATCTAAAGTTCTAAACTTTAAGACTTTGGGACAAAAATATTTTGCTTTTAAATCATGATCTATTATGGGCATTTGGAAGAATCTAATGTGGTAAAATAGAAAGAGCACCAGGTAGGAGTTAGGAGACCTGGAATATAGAACAGGCTTATTAATATGCTATTTTGGATAAGTAATTTCCCCTTGGTTTTCTGAGGTAGAACTAGATAATATCTGAAATCCCTTCCAACTTTAGAATTCTAAGATAATTCTCTCTCTCTCTCTCTCTCTCTCTCCTTCCTCCTCCCCCCCTCTTCCTTTCCCTCCTCTCCTCTTCTTTTCCGTTCCCCTTCTTTCGTTCCTCTCCCCTCTTCTCCTCTCCCCTCTTTCTCCAGTCTCCTCACTCCTTAGCTCCCTCTTCCTTCATCCTCTTGAGCTTTCATATTTCATTCTCTAGCATCCTCTTTCTCCCCTTGAATGTTTTAGCTATCTTTTCACCATAAAATAGCATATATGATCACCTACAATGCTATATATTTTGTGAAATTCTTATTTTCTTCCTTCCCTTACATTTTTTGATCATGAATTAAGGTTTATACTTTAGTCTAACCCAGATTATATGTTCACTTGTTTCTAGTTCTTTCCCTTAAAATATGAAATCATATTTATAGGTGGCATGATTTATTATGCAAAGCAACAGATTGGAATTTAAGAATGATGAATTTTAATCTGTCCATTGTGGGTTTCTTGCTTTCTAGTTTCAAGAAAATTTCTTTGTTGTATAAACGTAACATACACATACATACATATTCACACAATATACATATATGTATTCATATAAATGCACACATATATTTGGCATTAGTACCTCTTTCTGTTGAAGGTTCACAATAATTCTCCAATTATGCTAAGGTAACAGAATGTGTTAGTGTTAGATTTCTGGCATGCCTGAGATATTGTTTTTTCAAAGACCTTGCTTTTGTTGACCTTGTGCCACAGGATTGCCGCTGACATATTTTTTATATGATGAGCAGCCATCTTTTTTCATTGGTTTTGAGTAATATAAATGACTATTAGCTGAATTGTGTAAGCAACACATTCCTATTATCTGCTGGTAGGGTATGTCGTATACATACCCTGAATATAATAAAATCTGCTCTCTGAAAAACAAATTGTAATTTCCCTTTGATAGTCTTTGCTGCACCTGGTGGCATAGGCCAATGTATGGACAGACTTCTCCTGGATCAGCCACAATATTTGGGGAATACAAACATGGACATATAGGAAATCAGGAATTACCATATCCTCTGGAGCTATATTCACTTTCTTGCCTCCACGCCTATCAAGATATCCGCTGCAGTCTAGTTGGAACAGCTAGGTGGTGCAGTGGGTAGACTGCGGGACCTGGAGTCAGAAAAGACCTGAGTTCAAATCCAACCTCAGATACTAACTCCATCATCATAGGCAAGTCACTTAATCTCTGTTTGCCTTAGTTTTCTCATCTGTGAAATAGTAGCAATAATCATAGCTCCTACATCACAGGCTTGTTGTGAAAATCAACTGAGATAATAACTGTTATACCCGTAACACAGTGCCTGGGACATAGTAGTCACTTAATAAATTCTTATTTCCTTTCTTTTTTACCCGTTAGTAATACTAGTGCACAAGCTATACATGTTTCTTCTTTTGTCTAATTCCTGGAGGCAGCCTCAGGGTAGGAGAGAAAGTAACACCCTCTTTAGGGCTAATGATGGCAACTGCTGGCTTACGCCTTCTCTCCCTGCCTCCCTGATTAAGGTAACAGCAGGAGCAAATTAAATCAAATGTAAATTTAATTAAATTTAAACATAGTACAAAACAGCATATCATAACGCAGAAATCTCAGTTTAGTATCCTCTTTTAACTTCCTGCCTTATCAAAACTTTTACCAGCACCACTCAGAGACAGGAATAAATAGCTTTCCTTTCTTCTGCCCATTCTAATAGGAATTTGCAAAATTATCAATGTAATTCTCAAAACGTGTGATTTCATGCTTTCATTAGTCTTCATTTCTTTAGAAATCAACACAAAATTCATTCCCTCCAGGAAGCCTAGTTTAATTATTTCAAAATGACTTGCTCCCTCTCACTAAAGCATTATAAACAATCTACTTTCATGTTAGTGTTTATGTTAATTCAATGTATGTGTTCTTTGCAGTCTCTGTATGAACTCTTTCCTATATCTGTTCACATACATGTGTATCTATGTATGTGTGTATGCATGTATAAAACCTAACATGTTTGTCACACAGTAAATTGGAGGGTAGGAACCATATCTAACCACAGCTATGCCTACGCATGTTGGGGGATATCAATAAGTTGTTGATGATTATTTGAAGAACTATGTGGAAGTGCTGGGAGACTGGAGGAAGGAAAACACTTTGCCAGTTTTCCAAAAAGGAAATAAGGTAGATGCTTCAAATTATCTCCCAGAAGGCTTAACACTGATTCCTGGAAAAATTTTAGAATAGATTATTAAAGGAATAGCTTGAGAGCAATTAGAAAAGGAAGCAATGATCATTAGGAAGCAGCTTGAGTTCCTAAAGAACTAGTTACGCTAGGTTGACCTCATTTCCTCTTAGAATAGGGTTACTAGGCTGGCAGATCATGAAGAAAACAACATTGCATGTTTATATTTCAGCAAGACAATTGGCCGGGTCTCTCACTATGTCCTTAGGGAAAAGATGAAGAAATATGGGTTATAGGTCAAACTATTTGGTGGATTTGGAAATGACCAAGACCAGAGTGGTGAATAACACATCTGTGTCAATCTTGAGGCAAGTTTCTAGTGAATAACTTCAGGAATTATTTAATTTGGCCTGTTGGAGTCAACATTTTTTTGTTTGTATGTGTGATTTTGTTTTCTAAATGTTTTATAGATTAAAAAAATGGATGAATGAATATATAACATTAAAGAATCTCTGGTGGGCTTCAGGGAATTGGGGCACTGCACTCATTCATTCTCTTTCCTAAGGGACCTTTGCTCTGGATCCAGATCTTTGGTCTTGAGCTAGACCTGGTAGAGAATAATAAGAGGTGGGACTGGGCTCTCTTTTCTCCTTTTCTTTTGTTTTTTTAAAATCTCCACCCAGTGCCCTGGGGGAATAATTATTTAAAGCTTGGGTTTGACTTTACATCAAGGTTTTCCCAAAGACAGGCAGTAAGAAAGTACTCATTCTACATTCTATCTCATCTATGGGACAAATACGCTAGTTTTAAAAAGGGACAGGGACTGCACCTGTGATTCATTGGTATAGGGAACTAGAACATTGACTAGAGTACTGAAAAGTCAACTGACTTGCCCAGGTTCATGTAGTCAATATGTACCACAGGTGGGAGTTGAACTCAGGTCTTCCTGGTTATTACACAGAAAAAAGAAATACTAAACATATTTGTGGACAGAATGACTCAAACCAGGAACAAATAACAACTTACAAATACTGCTAAAATCTGTTAGGATGGGAGATTGATACCCAAATCTCATAAGAGAACAGTTTGCAATTTTACATTTCACCTGGGCTCTGTACTATCTCTCTCAAACTCAGTACATTTTGGTAAGTCAGTTTTTAAAAATTTTTATTTATTTTTAATTTGTGGAATAAAACAAGCATTTTCATAACATAGTATAAATAAAAGAATTGATTGAAACTACAAATCTATCATACAACTTGCTATTTCTTAAAAATTATCATATAAATTACTCTTTTTCCTTCTTTTAATCTCCCCTCCCCCAAACCCCAATCCTAGAGATGGCTACCATTAGACACAAATATGTATGTTTAGATGTATGTATGTGCATGTAAAATCATTTTCTACATACCTCTATTTATCAGTTCTTTTGCTGAATGCAGGAAGCATCTTCCTTCGTATGTCTTTTGCATTTTGGTTATTTATAATAGTCAAAATGACTTATTTGCTCAAAACTGTCCTAAAAACAGTACACTGTATTGTATACTGTTGCTGTATACAGGGTTCTCTTGGCTCTGCTCATTTAATGCTTCATTGTTTCATGCAAGTGTATCCATGTTTTTCTAAGATCATCAAGCTCATAATTTCTTGTAGCATATTAATATGTCATCACAATTGTATGCCACAATTTCTTAGGCCAGGATCTTGGTCTGTTACTCCTGTCTCTAGTTATCTGTACTAATGACAGAGAAGCTACCTTTGCCATCAGTAAGCTTCAGTCAATGGACCTACAACCTCTAGTCTTGCAAGCACAGTTGCCTCAGAGCTTGGATGTACCCTCCTTGAGGGTGATTCCTGCAATCACCTCCTCAGGAAATAGCACGAAGTAGAAAAGATGGCCAGTGGACCAGGTGCAGATTTGCCTACACCTTTTAGAATTCCATTCCTTTAGCTGCCACGTGAAGATGGTTGCCATGATGCTGAGGTGCCAAAAACATCCTTTCCCCTCCTTGGAATTCTCTGTGTTATATGATGCCACCTGGAGGGTATAAAGAAGAGATACTCAGTTAAAAAACTTTCTCCTTTTAAATGACTGCTGTACTCTGACCCATGGCTGTTTTCACATGGCTGGGGGTGGTTACCAATAGTAAGTCAGAGTTTTGTGCATCATACCAAAGCAATATTTCCTTCAAGTAGAGCCACCATATAGCTAGAAGTATCCAGAAAGTCTGTCATCTCCAAAAGGCCTAAGCATTGAATTTCCACATCTCTGTACTCTCTACAAATTTCCAGGGAGGTGGCCTTTAGAGGCCAAATTCACCTCAGTTATAAATGAATGAAAAAATTATTATATAATTACTATGTGTCAAGCAGTGTGTGTGTGTGTGTGTGTGTGTGTGTGTGTGTGTGTGTTGGGGATACAAATGCAAACAAAAGGCAGTTCAGACCCACAAGGAACTTAAATTCTATAGAAAAGACAATATAAATAGGGAGCCAGAGTGGAATATTGTGCTTCATAAATTTAGCAATGTTGGTGAATGAAGCCATAGGGAAGTAAATGAGTATACTTTTTAAGTAGAAATATCAGTTTTAATTTTAATTATGGTTCCAGAGGAGGAAACCATAGAGAGCTCGTCTCAGAGTCAAAACGATATGAGTTCAAATACTGACTCTAACCAGTACTAGCAGGATGACCTTGAACAAAATTTTTCTTCTTACTGCCCCTTGGTTCTAATCTGCTTTGGTAGATGGAGTTCTTGCTGGGAACTCCCAACACTGACGAAATCACATATCCAGTAAATAAGTAAAATCACAGATCCAGTAAATAAAAAAAAAGCCTCCATAACTGGAAGGGGACGTACGTATGCATTTGTGTGCGTGTCTGAGGGATGGGATTGTATATGTGAAATAACCAGAAAGCAATCAAGAGGATGAAACAAAAGCAAGCATGGTTGGAGCCTGCTTAGATAGAGTGGGCCATGGGAGGCACTCACCAATCAAATTAGTGGGATCCCTGTACTGAAGTTTCTGATGTAAAAGGGTTTAAAGGCTTTCAGGATATGGTTTCTGGTCTTTTCCATAGGACAGTAGGTGAGAAGATGATGGGGGACTAAATGAAGAATGACTCTTTAACTATCACCTGCCAATTTATTGAACGGAGGAAAGAGTGTTTCATCAACTCTTCTCTGAGACTGACTGGGCAATGTGATTAATTTCAATTCAACTTTGGAGTATTACAGTTATATATTTTCTTCTCTTTGTTCTGACTTCTTTGCTTTGTTCATTATATTCAATATTTTTGTCCAAGAAATGATTGAAGACACGGATGGCATGCTTACCTCATTTTTCAAATAACATAGACAGGACAAGGACAACCGAAACGTTACAGAATAAGAATCCAAGAAGATCTTACCAACCCAGAACTAGACAAAAGTGAAATTTAGTAAAGATAAACATAAAGTCAGGGGTGTCCTGGAGCCAGCTTGAACTGGTTTATGAGAGCTGATTGTTTCAGTGTGAGCAAGTACACCTTAGAAATTGGCAAATGCTACAAAGCAGAACTTGATTTTTTGTTGTTGTTGTTGACTGTCTAGATTTAATTAAGAGAGTGATGGTTAAAAGTTATTAATGTAGATTACATTTAAAAGTTCATCATGGATGCTTTTTCCTCCTCCTCTCCACAAGAACTGCTTGTTAAACGTTTATTAGCATACCCCTGCATAAAATCCTTAACTTTTGTTTACAAAAATCAGACAAATAAAGCATGACAGAGCTCTGGCTATATAGTTATTCAGAAGAAAAAAGACCTGAGGCTTTTAGTGACAACAGTTTCCATAGGCATCAACAGTGTGAAATAGCAGTCAGAAAAAAGCTGTGTCACCTTAGACTACATTAATAGAAATATTATCTTTAGGATAGAAGAGGTGATATTCTATTCATTTCTGGCTGCCACATTTGAAAAAAGGACATTCGACAAGTCAGAGTGAATTTCAGAGGACTGACTACTATGGTAACAGAACTCAGAATCAATCCATACAAAGGTGTCTTGAAGGAATTGAGGATTTTTAGCTTGGGGAAGAAAAGGCCACATGGGACCTGACTGTTCTTTCTAATAATTTGAAAGGTTGTTCTACTGATTAGACTTATTTGACTTGTCTCCAGGGAAAAATACTAAATGATAATGAAAACCTTCCCAAAACTTTCTGGAAATGAAATAGGTTTCCTTAGTAGAAGTGATTTTTCCTATCCATGGAGGTCTTTAAGAAGAAATTCTGTGAATAGTTGTTTAGGATGTAGATGGGAATGTCATGCTCCAATGATGCACCACATATTTGATATTTATTCAACCCTGTCAGGTTTGCAAAGTACTTCATGGTTGTTATCTTATTTGACCCACAAAGTAGGCACTGCAGATAATATTACACACATTTTACCAATGAAGAGCCTGAGGCTTAAAGAGATTAAGTGAATTTCATAACTAATAAATGTCAGAGGTGACTTTTGATCTCAGTTCTTTCCTAACCCCCACTCACAAGGTCTAGAGCTGAAAGACTACTCAAAGGCCATCTAGTTTGATTCTGTGAGATGACAGATAAAGAAACCTAAGGGAGACTTGGCCAAGGTTACCTAGATAAGTCAGCTTTAAAGGAAGGACTTAACCTAGATTCTCTGATTCCAGAACCTGTTGTATCACCTTTTCCTCTGTGCCATGCTATTTATATTATAGGACCTCTGAAATACTTTCTACTTCTAGGAATCTACGATAAATTAAAGACTTGTACATGTCAATGTATGTTTTTTACCCTGTGTGAATTCCATTATTTTATCATGGATTACTTTTTGAGGTCAGGGATTATGCACATGTTGAGCTTTACATACCTAAAAGTGGAGTTAATTGCATAAATCAGTCAATTCACCTCATGCTACTTAGAGAGAATAATGAGATACCCAGATATATTAATGAAGTGAGAATAAGTCTCAATCAACTAATCAATCAAACATTTTAGATTAAGTTCTAAATGTCATAAACTGAAGTGATATTGACAGGAGGAATTTTTGTATTAGCAAAGAAAACTAAGTCATGCCTTGTTGTTTATCTATAGAATAGGAGAATAGTTTATAACCCAAGTTTTCAAGTATTTAGTAGAAATTTGGATTCCAGGGACGGGCAAAGGAAGAGAGAACATTTCAGCTAAAACTTTTCCCCATCACCCCTGCCTCCCAGGAACTCTTTGGTGGGGGTGGGAGGGAAGACTTTAAATTTGGCCTTGATTTCCTCTACCAACTCTTCTTATCCCCTCCCCTTGGCAAAAGGATTTTTTTGAGCTTGAAGAGTCTGGAGGATTTTGGATTTTCTATTTTCTCATCCAAATCCTACCATTGTCCCCTTGAAGAGCAATGGGTGGTGCCAGTGTTTGCCTCTGGACCCAAGGATAGATTGTAGGCAGATTTACAGTTCTACAAATAGCCCAGGAAATAAAATATACCACATCCAAGAGAAATTTCTTAAATACCCCATTAAGGAGTGAAAAGGACCAGGAACTATGAGTTATCACTTTGCCATATGGGCTCTTTATATCTGAGCCTACTTTCCCCTAGACTCTGTACTTGAAGCAGAGTGACTCATGGACTTTTGGGGGGCTATTTCGTACCAGCTCTTGTTATTTCATATCATTTAGTAAATTCCCTAAATATCCTTTCTGTCCAAGCAAATGGATGCTGGCTGACTGATAATCATGGTGGAAAGTACATTGGGGTAGTGGGGCTTGTGAGCTCCAGGCCTAAAGCAACAACCTCTCTGGCTACCACCAGAACACTTAAAGAATCTAATAGCCATGTACTTAGGATCTGACTCATCAGGGAGAGTGGAAATTGGGACAGTGGAACAAGAGCATTGCTACATTATGCAGGCCTTGTCTAGAACATCAGGTCCTTTGAACAAGTAGTTCCCAGAAGAATTGCAATCTACTAACAATGGTATGAAAGAATGTTCTAACTCACTGATAAGAAGAAAAATATAAATCAAAAAAACCCTGAGGTTTCACCTCACACTCAGATAACTGGAAAAGATGACAAAAGATGGAAATAGTTAATGTGAGAGTTTTATGGGAAGATATGTTCGCTAGTTCATTGTTGGTGGGGCTACGAATTGGTATAATTATTTTGGAAGCAATTTAGAATTATACCAATAAAGTGACTAAAACTGTTCAAATAATACTGTTACTTGATATTTAGTTTATGATCCATTAAAACCCCTAACTCCTTTCCAGAAATTCTCTCTTTAGCCAAGTTTCCCTATCTTGTACTTGCAAATTTGATTTAAAAATAAAATAAGGATAAGACTTTACATTTATCTTTCAAAAATTTTATGCTATCAGTTTTAAAAATTATGTTATCAAGATCTTTTCAGAGTCTAGTATGATCTAGAATGTTCTCTATCACTCAATTTTATAGCTTCTGCTGATAAGTATGCTGTCTATACCTTTATCAATTCATTGATAAAAAACACAAGGCCAAGCACAGATCCTTGGAATTCTCTGCTAGGGACATCCTTTTTTGCAGTCTAAACACTTGGTTGTGATTACACACATTTGCGGATTTGGGGCATTTTTGGAACGATTTTTCTGGACCAGTATTATTAATGTCCTTTATAAATACCGGTAGGCTTTGAAAAGAGAAACATTAGTCAAAAAGACTGGGAAGGCTGCAAAACAAGACTAAATGACACAGTGGAACTGAATGCAGCTTCTTTTTCCTGGAGGTCTATTATTTGAGAGGTTTCAGCTCATGTATAATCATGGCTCTCTCCTAAACTATAACCTACTGTTTGTAGTTTATTTTGCTTGTTTTTCACAAACTGAGAAGCCTAATTTTCTCCCAAGGTATGACAAGGGCAAGCAGGCCAGGGTGGGAATGGACAAGGATATGTTGGATATACACTATTAAGAAAGCATATTTAGTGGAAAGAGAGTCTGTTCTCTCCAATCCACCTCCCACCCCTCTAAGCTACTATGTGATAGTGAATGTGCCAGCGAGACTGTGGGACTTGAAGGAATACAGCCTAATGGTTTCTAGGGCTGGGTAAAATGGAGACTCTAGCTATTAAAGTCTGGCAACCTGACTACCACCACAGATTTGAGTTTTAGGAATTTGATCAAGGATTTCCTGTGTAGTTTATAGTTGCTCTAGAGGGATTTTGACTGTGTTTTACAGATAAAATACCTTTTTCCACTTCCTGCTTATTAAGTTGCTTGTAAATAAGAAAAGGAATTCTATTTCCCAACCAGCTTCTGTTTAGAGATCTAGTCTAACATTACCTGTGTGAACTGCTCAGACTTGCTAGTCATAACCTCCTTATGCCACAGATTCTTCATATGTAAAAATGAAAGGCTTGGACTTAGATGGCCTCTGACGTCCCTTCTAGCTTTAGATTAAGTCAGTTAGTCAATAAGCACCTATTTTATCATTTATTTTTATTATTTATTAAGCACCTACTATGTGCTGGACATTGCGATAAGTTTTTAGGATATGAAGAAAGTCAAAAGACAGTCCCTGTCATAGTCTAATAGGGAAAACAAAATGCAAACAACATATATGATGATTAAGTAAACTGACTATGGAAGCCTATCTTTACCACTTACTATCTGTGTGGCTCTGGTTAAATCACTTTATTTCTCTGGGCCTAAATTTTGTCCTCTGTAAAAGAAGAGGGTCCCTTCTTGTACTAACTCTTTGAGCCTATGAATGAAAAATAGAATAGGCTTCACTGTTAAATAATCACTTACTTTGTTGATGATGGATTGATTCACAGAGGTATAGACAAGTTTGACTATAGAGATAACTAGATTTTGAGAGGTAGGATCTTAGAACTAAGAATGCCAGTTATTCAAAGATAGCATTTTCCACCCAGAATTACTAAAGAAAAACTTAAAAAGCAATGCTATTGAAATACAAAATGGTTTTAAACCTTGGACCTCTTATGAAACTAGCAAATTTGGTATAGAAATGACTTGGATTAGATATTATGTATGTAGCAGGAGAGGGGAACCTGTGGCTTCGAGTCCACATGTGATCCTCTAGGTCCTCAAGCACAGCCCTTTGACTGAATTCAAACTTCACAAAACAAATCCCCTTTAGCTCAACAATGTTAAATGACTTGTTCAGGGTCACATAGCTAATAAGTCACTAAAGCAAGATTTGAACTTATTTCTTCCTGACCCCAAGTCCCTTTGTTCTGTTAAGTTTGGATTCAATCAAAGGGCTGTACTTGAGGACCTAGAGAACCACATGTGACCTTGAGGTCACAGGTTCCCCCACCCTTGGAGGGGATAGAAGTGTGCTAGCTCCAGGAGATTCAAGTGTTTATGGGTGCTTAAGTAATCTATCTCCTTTGGAGTTCCAAGGAAAGGCAAGTTCACATTGAAATCATGAATTTGACTGGCCAAGAGGAAGTTAAGGACAAGTAAGTCCTGCCTAGGCAGACAGTGTACAACATTGGGAGGTGCTCTAGATTTGACATAGGAAAACATGTGCGAATCTCAATACTGTCACTTGCTAACTATGTGAACTTGGGCAACCTTTAACCTCTATAAGACTCAATTTCCTCATCTGTAAAGTGAGGGAATTGGATTAGGTGACTTCCAAGATCCTCTGAGGATCTTCTTCAAGAAAAAGCTGAACTTTCTCCTTTACTAACCATGACTGCTATTGTACTTTGTTTCCAGGGGATATCATGACACAATGGTTTATATAAAAATGCTAATCTTTTAAAGGAAATCCTCTGTTTCATTATTAAAACCTATGCAATTACTTTAGCATATATTTTATTCAAATAATAGCAAGTTTACTAGAATTTTATATAATAAATAAATATTAAACAGGCAATAAATAATAGATAATACATATGTTTATTAATTGATAAAAATTCCTGAGTTTTCATATTTGTGATTTATAATATCCATAGCAATAATATTACTAATGTGATGGTCAGCTTTTTTTTGTACGATGTTTCTCAAAACATAGAGTTATTGTTGATATTGCTATTTGTCATTCTTTTCCAACTACACTAATTTAATTCAATCTTTTTTTCCTAACAACTGCAGCAGAAAATCCCATTTCAGACATATAAGATGTTTTGAATAGTGGTAAAATTTGGGTCACTTTCCTTAAAAAAATCAGAAGTCCTTTATTTATTCAAAGCATGATAATATTTTCAGTTTTGAATGCTTATTTTAATAGGATCATAAGATAACCAATTAACCAATCAATTCTTCCAAAATAGAACTCATTATCATTTTTCCTCAAACCATCCCTCTTCTGAACATTATCTCCGTTCAAGGTACCATCTTTATTCTAATCACTCAGGTTTTTAACTTTAGGGTCGTCTTCAATTCCTTATATTCTTCCCCCATCCCATATGAATCAGTTGTCAATTTTACCTCCCCAGAAACGCTCATGTCTTTCTCCTTCTTTCTATTCATATGGTTACCCCTTGTCCTTCATAACCTCTTGCAAAGCCCACATTTGATTTCTTTTTCTTCAGCTTCCTCCTTCTTCAATTTATCCTCCATTTAGTTACCAAAATGACATTTTTAAAGTACAATTCTGAGCTGGAAGAGACCTTAGAAGTTGTTAAACGCAATCCCTTCATTATAGAAAAAGCAGGCCCACATAGGGGAAGTGGTTTGCTTAAGGTTATCATAAATGATGCAAATTAGAAGAAACTCCAAGGATTCGGGAAGGAACATGACTCAATATAGACAGGACCGTGGCTTCTCTCTGAGCTTGATGGAACAGACTACCATACTTTTGAGTGGAACAGAGAGATTAAGACTAGGTGGCCTTTGAGGTGCCTTCCAGCTCTAGACCTATGATCCTAGGTGGACTGTATCTTATTAATGACGCAGTTAAAATCCCAGCAATTGCATAGCTCTCTTCTTCCTTCATGTTCTAACATTTACCAAATCTGCCATTTATTTCTACTTCTCTTTTCTTCCCCTACTTCCAATTTTCTGTTGCCAAGATCTTCAGTTCATGGGCTTATGTTCTGATTTTTTTTTTTTTTTGGCTCCAACATTAGCACCATCTGTTCCCTGTCCTTAGCTGTCTCTCTTTTCTTTCCTTTTACCTCCCACCAAAATGCCTCCTACAAGGTCATCTTTCTTCCTCCATTACCCCTGCTGCCAATTCCTGGTATCTTGATACCAGACCCCCTACTGTCCAGGATATAGATGACTCTTTTACTCTAGCCTTACTAGCTTCATTCTCTTGGCTTCCTCTCTTTTGCTCTATTCATCTCATTCTCTTGGCTTCCTCCTCTCTCCTCTATTTTACAACTCTTTTCAAATTTGTCTCATATACAAATTACAAATAAATATCTAACAAAATCCCTTTGTTTTCTTCCCCAGTAACCTCATAAAATTCTTCCCCTTGTGAATATTTTTTGTTTTCAGAAATAATCCCTATTTATTATTGCCCATCTATTCTGAATTCATGCCACTAGACCCCAAACATTAAGTATTTTTATCCTTTTTATTGGGATATGGTCATATGGACTGATTTAAATAAATTATTTAAAGTATTACCACAATACTTTCTTCCCTATATGAAAATATATTGCTATTTTATGATTTAATTTTATATGACTTACAAGTTATTGCTCATATTGTGTTAACATTGGTGTGAATTTCCTCTCTTTACCCAAATCCTAACCTATGCAAATATTTTGGTTTTAGGCAGCTGCCATAGGCTCAGCAATGCTAAGCGACTGGTTCATGTTTACACAGCTAGTAATTATCAGAGCTAGGACTTAAGCCTAGATCTCTCCTACTCTTAATCCAAACATTTATCCATTACACCATTCTTTATCTCTATACCATACAGTATTGTGAATATATACACATACATAAATAGTTCCATATAAATATATTCAGCATAATATGTAGATTATCTCCATATCTATTTCTATTTCTATATTATCTAATATATCTAGTTATCTATACACTATACATGGTTTCATCTATATCTATATCATCTAATATTTCATATGCATACATTTATGTATATAGATGCATGTGTATATATACATATGTAAATATATATGCATATATGTACCTATATATTCACATATATACATATGAGGGCAACTAGGTGGATAGAATACCAGGGCTAAAGTCAGGAAGATTCATCTAGTGGTGTGATCCTGGGCAAGTCCCTTAAATCAACTTCCCTCAGTTTCCCCATCTGTAAAATGAGTTGGAGAAGGAAATGACAAACCAATCCAATACCTTTGCCAAGAAAACCCCAAATATGGTCACAAAGAGTCGGACATGACTGGGAAGACTGAATAACAACAGTCTTTCAGACTGTGTAATATACTGCCACTTTTCTTATGTGGATGTTTTATTTACTGAAAGAGGCAGTAATAGGACATTTGTATCAGGAAAGCAACTCGAGTCAGTTCTGAGAACCTAAGACAAAACAACTTTTCAGATAATCTGCTTGAAGGAAGCTCAGAGGCAATAGTATTGACTAGCATAAAAGTGATTGTTGTACATTTTTTCCCACAGCTAATTTAAATATGACTATTTTCAAGACTTGATAATTAATTTCTTTGAAAGTCTGCCTCACAGACCTGTTTTTGGATTGTAGTTACTACTACTTGTTATTAAATACCTGATAAAACTGGATTTGGGGGCTTGTCAACCTAAGTTCAAGATGGGTCAGTACTCATGAGGAGGCCATGGTTTGAGGCACTAGAAGCCAAATGAGAATCCAGAGCAGAGGAGAAACAGGAGCTTGACTAAGAAAAGGCAAGGAAAATTGCTTTCAGAAATTGAAATGCCAGAAGCCAAAGCAGGGATGCCTATAGAGCTATGGCATTAAGGGGCTGAGAGAAACTCAGCACAGCTGACAGAGAGACTTTTGAGCTGATGTAGAGAGGTGAGCTGATGGCAATGAACTTATAGATTTTAAGCTGGAAGATATCTTCGAGGCCACATCGTGTCCTACGCCGTCATCTCATGGATTTCTCTATTCCTGTACTTTACTGCTTGATTTCTGTGTGTTCCCATTCTCCCACATGGACACTGTGTGGGTTGATGGAAGGCTGTGATTCAGGTTGATGGATGACCTTTTATGTTTTGCTTATTTTCACTTTTGTTTTTATTAAGTAAATATTCTGTTATGATTATTCTTGCTTTTGTCTTCTTAGTTCATAATGTTCCATGTTGTAAAGGTTAACATCGTGAATGAAGCTAATGATAATGTTAATAAAAAAGAAAGGAAGAAAAATGAAGAAATGGTTATTGAAGCATTTAAAACCATGCACAGAAGAAAACTAAACGAAGTCCAGAAGGAAACACAAATAGGACAGTTTGGAAATTAACATGTTAAATTTACTGTACACTTTAAAACATGCATAATAGAAATTTGTGTTTTAAGATATCTATTGAGAACATGAGCAGGGAAACCTGCTGCAAAATGTTCTCCCAGTTAACTATTTCCATTCTATCTTAGTTGCATTAGTTTTGTTTATGCAAAAACATTTTAATGTAATCAAAATTGTCCATTTTCTCTTCTGTGATCTCTATCTCTTGTTTAGGCATGAACTTTTCCATTGTCAACAAATTGAAAAGGAAATTCCTTTTTTGCTCCTCCCTCTAATTTGTTAATTAGATGTGACCTTTTATATTTACTCATGTGTCCATTTGGAGCTTTGTAGTTTTCGCTGAATTATTTTGCAGTGGTGTCCAACTCTTCATGATTCCATTGGGGTTTTCTTGGCAAAGATACTGGAGTGGTTTGTCATTTCCTTTTTCATTTTTTTTCTTGCCCTCCTCACCCATTGGGTAAAGAAGGAGGGACAGAAAATAAATGCATACTAATTGAAATTAATAATAACAAAAGAAAACTAAAGAGTAGAGGAGAACCTAGAGGATGGATATGTCCAGAAATTATACTAGTATAAAAATAAATGCCATCAATAAAATATTTAAAAGCAATCCTGTTTATATACCGCTTTTTACATGAAAATGCTCATTCTTTTTTGATGTTTATTAAAATTATAATAAAAAATAAAATTTAAAATATAAGAAATGGATAGTTAGAGTTTTACCTCTCCTGTCAATCCCATCTTGAATATGAACTTCAGTTTTCCAGGTCTTCCCTGTCCTTACATCACCATAGCTAATGAAAATCTTATTGGAAATAGCATCAGTGAGTGAGTTAGCAAGAGGACCATCCATAGGGCAAAATTAAAACCTTTTTCCAGAATGGATCCTGGATTATCCCTTCTTTAAGAGCAGAAATATATATTTCAGTATTTTTAAAAGAATTTTTTTTAAAAATATGGGTTCAGAATTTGTTTTCTTTCCTTCTTATAGATTATAAAGATATGTATTTGGTTGAAAATGTATTTTTACTTCTTATGGTTCCAGTGGTTCTCCTATAAGAGACTCTAATGTAGGTAATTTGGTTATAGGAATGGGAGGAAAGTGAGTTAATGTTGTCAATGTCACTGATTTGTGTAAATGGGAAACACTGGTGGAGATTTAGGAGCTAGAGTAATGAGTACTGGGCATATACCCTTAGGATCCTGAGAATGAATTGCAGTAGCATGGCAGCCATGGTGACGATGGGTTGCTCCCCCCACCTCCACCCCAACACCCTTCTAGACCTGCAGGTTGGTAGGAATAAACCAGCTCAGAGTAACAGCAGGGGGTGTGGTGTAGGTACTCACATTGCCCACATTGCACCTACATAGCTTCATACTGTATATGTATGTGTCTTTACGTGTATGTGTATATGTCATCTGTGGGGACAAGATTCTTGAGTCTGAAAACTCTTTCCACCATCTATCATATAGAAAAGTAACTTCTCTGTAACATATAGCTTTAGTTGCCTGGGATACTTTAAGATTAACAGATTTACTTGTCCATAACATAGCTAGTTTGTCAGTTGGGAGATTTGATCCTAGCTCTTAGTAACTCAGATGCCAATCATTTATTTGCTTTCCTAAACACATATGTGCATATTATCATAGTTATTATTTACCAAAGTCACTTAGAATAAGATGTACAAAGTTAAACCAATGCTCAGTGTAAATATGGAAGAAGCAAAAAAAAAATCAGAATTTGTGAGAAGCAACTAAAAGCTTTTTTAAAAAACTGTTAATTTGGCAACTGATAAATGCTTTTGTATTAAGGATGATAACTGAAGATTAGAGTTGAGTAAAACATCCTCGCCATTAAATTTCCTTAGATTTCAAGTTTGAAAATGAATTATAACTGAGCATAAATGTGTTTTTAATTTTACAATGAAGGATTGAACTGAAAGGAATGCAAAAAAAAAAAAAACCCTCAGTTGTAAAGTGTGGAACATAGTAAAGATAAATACTATCAGAGAAGGCAGCCACTCTGGTTTCTTTCTTTTTTTTTTTTTTTAACAAAATGT
Organism: Potorous gilbertii; assembly: GCA_028658325.1. Taxonomy (NCBI): domain Eukaryota; kingdom Metazoa; phylum Chordata; class Mammalia; order Diprotodontia; family Potoroidae; genus Potorous; species Potorous gilbertii. The sequence continues at coordinate 351,862,168 of CM053770.1, forward strand.
TCCACAGAAACTGTTTAGCTAAGAGTGTGAAGGACTATGGTGTCTCTTTAGGTTAGTGGGGGCTGCATTTCAGCAGTGGCTTGAATGACTCAAAAAAGGTGATAAATCAGTTTGGGATCCTTTTACATAAAGAGATGTCATTCTGAGTAAGACTTTACATTTCCCTCTTAAATAGTATCATCATAAAATATTTAATCAAGGCTCTAAAACTGTCAAATGTAGGTGGCTAATTTGAAACCTGGCATCAAAGACTCTTACTTTCATCTCAGGCATTTCCTCTGCTTCTTTCCTGTAGTGATATGCAGTTGAAGCATTGAACTTGCCGAGATTTTGAGTGAATATCAATAGAAAATATGTTCATTGCAAGGACCTAAAACATTTTCAAAGGACTCTTGATGCAAAATGTCATCTACACCCAGAGAAAGAACTATAGAGGCGGAACACAGAATGAAGCAGACTCTTTTCTATTTTGTTATGTTTTGTTTTGTTTTTTCCCATGGTTTCTCCCATTTATTTTAAATCTTTTATGTGGCATGACTAATGTGAAAAATGTGTTTAATAAGAATGTATGTGTAGAACCCCTTTAAGACTGCATGCCTTCTCAGGGAGAGAGAGGAAAGGAAGGGGGAGAAAATTTAAAACTTATGGAAGTGATGGTTAAAAATTGAAAATAAATTAATTATTAAAAAAAGAAAATATGTTCATTCACAGGCTAGTATCACAAATGTTTTATCAATCATGAATAGATATTTATTTAATAGCTTTTTGGGGAGCCAGGTAAAATAGATTGGCTTAAGGCAGAGTATTCAATGAAGCATTTTCTGTTCTGCCTCTAGTTCCCTGATGGATTTGTTTTTCAGTACCTGGCACATAGTAGGCACTTAATAAATATTTATTGATTGATCTATGATCTCATGGGTATTCTCCCTACTGTCTAATGATTTTGTAGATCACAATCCTTCTATGTCTTCTTATTCTGTGTAAACCATGTCAATATCCTTCCATATATTTGCCATAGGAGAGAATTCCTTGCTTTTTCTTGACATCAAGAGTCCAATGTATTACAGTCAGAATTGTAAAATTTTAGAGTAGAAGGGATTTGAGTCCCTTAGTTATCTTCGCCTAACTTTCTCTCTTCCTTTCCCTTTCTACATGAACAGCTCATCCATTTTTCCTTTCCCAATTTTTATTTTTGTATATTGTCTATATTTCTTTTTGTTTGAGGCCAGATCTCTCTATATCATTCAGGCTGGAAACCCAGCAGCCACTCATGTGTCTAATCCCATTGCTGAGTAGAATGGAAGATTTGCCTGCTTGACTTTTGGTCAAGATTACCCTTCTTCAGGCTACTATGGCTCACGAAATAGGTGACAGACCATAGCTTAGTAGGTTTTTAGCCCTCCTGCAGCTCAGAATTCCTGAGCTTAAGTGATCCACTAGCTTTAGCCTCCCCAGTTGTAGGGAAATTTCACCATCAAAGCCAAGTCCTATAGTCTATTATTTCAAATTAATATTTCCTTAGTTTTTTAACCCACATAATCCAAAATGACCATGAATTCTTATTCTTATTTGTCACAAACCATTGTCAAAGCTCAGGTAAGGTGCCTCTATCAAAATAACAATTACTGTTGTTGTATCTTATTTTCTTTTCCCTCTTCTTAACCCCTTTAAAATTCAAGTAAAGAGTTTACTAGTTAAGGCCTTTGCAGAACATCTGTTGACTTAATTAAAGATGAATAAGTTTCAAGGATGAATTCCTTCCTTAAACTAGGTTGCCTTTTCAGCAGATGATGCATTTGAAACAATAGGTAGAGAAACAGGTGTGTGATAGTCTTGGTTATATTTTGTTATTTGGCAAAATTCCTACTGTAGAGTGGAAACTGTTAGAGATATTGTCAAAGAGATTGATGATGTTAGGCATTTTGAAATTGTCCTTGACAGATTGTATAAAATGCACAATTCTCCTCCAAAGACACATCATGGGTTGTAGCAATATGTAATGCTCAACACATGCTTTTTCAGTGGCAGGGATTCTATTAGTTCAGCAAGGCACATGTGGCATGAGATCAGACAGGTCTCCAAAGTAATTTGACTGCACCACGACTGCTGTAAACAGTTCATCGAGTCAAGTGGAAGTGAGAACCATGAAAGAACACAGATTTTTGGTATAAAAAAGTAACTTTTGAGTTACTTTCCCTGATGAAATTGTAACCTGCAAGGGGATAAAGCCAAGCCCAAATAGGGACCCAGGAAGAGCAGAGAGAAATACAGAATCAGTGCTATACGTATAGGGCTAGTGAAATGAAACTCAGATGTGGTATCATCACCAAAAACAAGTATTGACCCAGATCCTATCCATCCCAAATCTCAGCTTGTCCTGTTTGCATTCATTCATTAAAAACTGAAGCTGAACACCTCTAACAGTCAGGGAATTGTGACAAGGTTTAAGTGAGTGGGGAAGAGGATTATAGAATTACCTATTATATGTCTATCATTGGCCTAAGTACTGAGGAGAGTACAGATGACCATCTGACATACCATAGAACAGTTAAATAATAATATCAGTTTTAAGTCTATGATCTTCCTATATAAGGTTTCATGTGATTAAGAGCTATAGAATTTCAAAGCAGAACAATGTTGACTATAGTGGTTGGGGAAAGCTCATGCTATGTGACCCTGAGCAGATCACTTAACTTCTGCTTCATTTTTCCCAACTGCAAAATGAGGAAAAGAATTGTGCCTAACTCCCAGGGTTGTTGTGAGCATGAGCGTCAAATGAACTAAGATTTGTAAGACACTTAGCATGATGTCCTGGTGCATAGTAGGCACTTAATAAAAGCTTATTTCCTTCCTTTTATATGTGTTTTATATTCCCTAATAGATTGTAAACTTCTTAAAAGCAGAAATAGCATATTATTCATCTTTGCATTCCCCAAATCACAATACTAGTTATAAAGCATTTTCCCCTAATAGCAGAAGCAAATTCTCCCATAAATACTAGGTGCACACTTTCCTACAGAGTCTGGAGAGGATATGTGGGTACAAATTTTAAAGTATAACAAGAATGATGCACATATAGAGGGGATATATATGACTAGGCAAGTTATAACTCCACAAGTCACTCTTTGTTTCTCAGGAGAGTCCTTATGAAATTCATTGTGGGGCACAGTGCTGGGTGAGTCACTTTCCTCCTCAGCTTGGCTGGATCCTTTCAGGGCATGGGCCAGTCTTCTGTTGGGCTGGGTCAAGCAGGTTAGTTGGTAGCTAGACTGGCTCCTCATCAAGCTCAGCTGTTGCTGGATTAGTCTTGCCTTTCTTCCACAGGGCAGAGGTTATTGGATAGTGCCAACATGGAGATGCTTCTGCCAGACTGGGTCAGGTCTGCCTCTTGGCCATTCAGCTTTTCTCGGGGTTTCTCTGCTGGATAGGTCAATCTGCTGGGCTTGTCTTTTGATGAGCAGCTGAAGTTTTTTTCCACTGCTAGCCACTGGCTTAGTTGAGTCACTGTACTTTATTTAGCCTGTGTTACAATGCTCTTTTCAGCTACGATGATGACCCTTAGCTTAGGATCAGTAGGAACCTGTTCCTTTGACTCTCTCAGATTTTTAAATCTGAGATTCTTATCACCTGCAGTAGGTGATAGAGGTGAGAGATGCCTAGACTGATGTTTTCTCCCTGACTCAAAAGTGCCTTCCCTTACCACAAGGTGATATTCAATTAATTGTGTTTCCTTAGTCCTCTGGGAACTATGCAGATGAATGACTGAGGCTAAAGGTATGCAGGTATGCTCTGACTTGGAGGCAAGTTCATTGCCTTATTGACTTCTTTTCATGCAAACTATTGGAATTTCATACCCTTCCTGGGATAGGGTATTCCTATTTTGAATCTGAAGGTCTTCTCTTTTACATTTCAGTGTCTTTTGCTGAAGTCTCACCTGGACACCTCTTAATGAATGAATGAATTGGTGCGTAAGTAACACAATGTGTAACATAAAACAGTGGGACAAGTTCGATATTTATATGTACGCTCAGCATTCTTAGCTGATGCGTTCCCTAAGTGGACTTCAGAGCTTATGCAAGTGTTCTCTTGATGCCTATTAGTTAACTGATGAGCTGGAATTTTGAGTGCCTAGAAAAGACTCTCACAGAGACAGCTAAGAAGCCCAACATATAGCTGTTTTAAGTTCAGGGATCCTTATCCCTACTTCTCATCACACTGATATTGCAGAGTAAGGTTCAGGTGATATATGACCCTTGCAGGAGTCTTGGTCCCCTGAGGGAATAGGGATGTCTTTTTTCTAATACCATTCTAATACCCTCATTCTGCTAAGTTCTTCCTAATATCAATCATAACCTATGGTTAATATCTCACTTATATCATCAATACCCTCTAGTGATTAGAACCCCATTATCATTTAACCAATTAACACCAAATAACTTCCACAAAGGGATATTTACCAAGAAGATAGAAGAAGAAGAAAAGTACAATATCCACCCTCCCAACACACACACCCCAACACACAACCCCAACATGCAACCCCAACACCCAAGGATTATATTTTCCCCTGTGCCCCTTTGGTCCCTGTTGAGAGTGGGCTCAAATTTAACACAGCTGCTACAAAGTATTCACTCAACCAAATTCACCTCTGAATGTAACAGATAATGGATGAAGTTCTTCCAGGACACTTTATTTTAGCTGCTAGTCTCAATGCTGGGCAGATTGCTATTCACTGCTGTGTTTACTGTAGGTTCTGGTATGGACTCTGGTTCCTAGACCTATTGAGATCTTACAAACTTGTAGCTTAAGTCCATTCCATCTCTAATACTCCTTCACCAAAGACATGAAAGAAGACATACCACTGGGAAAGAAGTAACACATGCCTCATATCTTCATGTTGACTCATGTGAACATATAGGCAGTTGGCAGCAGGATCCTACTACCATCTAGTACCTGACTCAGCAACAATGACCATGCTGAAGGCTTCATGCTGCTTCTTGAGAGAAAGGATCCCATCCCTAGCCTTCACCAAGAGGACCACAAAAGCTCTTAAGAGGGAGACAAAAAGTAGCCCAGAAATGGTCGTAGAAGTCCAGTACATACTTTGAAGTACCCTTGGTGAGTGTTTCATCTGAGTGTAATGCAAAGACTTAGAAGGGCTAGACTTGGCCCGTACATGTACAAATAAATGACTGATCATCATCAGTAGCATAACAATGAATTATTCTCATTCTAATCTCTTGAACAAAGGGTCTACTCAAAAGCAGGGCTATGTTGGAGTCAGTTGACACAACATGAGGGAGCACATCTGATGGTCAAATTTTCAATGTGAGCATTTTACACCTTGGAAACTGGCAAATACTACAAACTAGGAATCGATCTATTGTTTTTTTTTTTGGTTGATGAAGAAGGTGAAGATAAAAGGCAGACAGCATTTGGCTTTTCCTCTACAATTCTTAGAGCTGCTGGTAGACTCTGATAACTGGAATAATCACAGTCAGTTTTCCTTAGAGGGATTTACATGACTTAAGGTGCAGTTGGTAAGATCTAAATTCCAGAAAGTATTCTACTCTTGAGGGAAACCCACCTAAGAAATGATTGGGTGAACAGGTAACTTTAGAACCATCATATTCCAATCTAATGTCAGTAACACTTAGATGATACCATAGAAAAAGTAATGGTTCTGAAGTCCAAAGATTTGGGCTCAAACCTTGGCTCAGCTATTTGCTAGTAGTAAATGTGTGACCTTGGTCAAGTCATTAACTTCTCTGGGTCTCAGCTCCTCATCTGCAAAATGAGGATATAAGACTCAGTGGCATCTGAAGTCTTTCCTAGAACAAAATCTTTTATTCTATTATTTCATTACTTATTCAGAAACAAAAGCATCAGTTATGTTTCTGACTAACTTTTGCACAAAGCCCCAGGTGGTCAGGAACTCTATTACATTCAAAATGGAGTTCCCCAAGCCTGGCTGAGTGAGTTATGTAATGGTTCTTGTCAAGGCAAGGATACTGTGCTGGACTAACCTTTGCAATACTGCAATACTACAGAGATTTTTCTTTGGGAAAATATCTCATGCTGCCACCTTCTGGGAGCTACTGAAAACCCTAGGAAGAACTACACAGGTTCATAGATGAATTACTTAGGATAATATAATTTGTTCTGGAAGGGATTTCAGAGGTCATCTGGTCCAAACCTCACGTTTTACAGCTGATTAAACAAAGGCCAAAGGAGCTTAAGTGATTTACCCAAGGTCACAGAGCCAGTATTTTAATCCATATCCTCTGACTTTAAATCCAGGAGTCTTTCCACTTAACCATGACAATTTGAATAATATTAATAACTAGTATTTACATAGACCTTTAAGATTTATAAAGCACTTTACAAATATTGTCTTGTTTTATCTTACAATAACCCTAGGAATCAGGAGCTATTACTAACCCCATTTTATAGAAAAGAAAACAAGGCAGACTGAAATGAACAAAATTACCTAGGGCTCACACAGCTAATAAATGTCTGAGGAAGTATTTGAACTAAGGTCTTCCTAACTTCAGATCTGTTGTTCCAGTCATTGCACCACCTGGCTGCCTTTACTATGACAAATGATGCTTGCTTGGATTCTGATCTAATTCATGACCGTATATGGGATTGTAGGCACACTTTCCAGGTGCTAGAGGAAAGGGAGGTGAGAAGTAGTTTTGAACCCACTATGAGTCAACTAGAAGTGGAAAATATACCCATCTGAACAGAAAGTTTAAATAGCCCAGAGATACTCAGCTGAACCCACTATCCACTGAAGATCCCTGGCAAGCCCTTCCTGGTCCAGCTGCTTGAGCACTGGCATCATCTGCTGGAGAAGATCCAAACAGTGAGGGAAGGAGCAAAGCAGAACAGGTGAGAAGAATATTCAAAGCCTGCTAGGAGTGGAGAACATGGGCCCCAGAGAGCAATTTCTTAGGGCCCCTGTGGGAATGGAGGATGGCAAATCAGCTAAGCATTTATGTTGGAAGAATTACTGTCAAAAGTGCAATGAGTGTTTAATGGCAGTCATCTCTAGGGTTTAGGAGAAGAAAATAAAGGGAAAAAAAGAAATTTACATAATAATTGTATTATATATTTAAAAGGAAAAACAAGTTGTACACAATAGATATGCAACTTCATGTGCAATCATCTCTTTTTAAAATTTTACAATGTTATGGAAATGCTTGTTTAATTTCATAAATTAAAAATAAATGAAAACTGAAAAACAATATGATCTGATGACAGGTAAGGTGAACAATGAAAAAAAATCAATGAGATACATAACACCAGTGTGGACAGTGAAGCTCATCTCTGCTCTCCTTATTGGGGTATATGTGTGTGTGTGTGTGTGTGTGTGTGTGTGTGTGTGTGTGTGTGTGTGTGTGCCCCCCAGCCCAAAGTCATATTTTAAGTGACAGAGACTGTAAGGTCCTTTCTAGGCTTATAAGTAAATCCTGTCTTGTATTCTTTACTGTGTAAATCAAACTGTTCTATATTTTTAAGCACTGTGAACTTAAGTACTTATAAAGTAGGCTATTTTTAAAAATTGTATTTATTTGATTTTTAATTTATGAAATAAAACAAGCATTTAATTTATGAAATAAAACAAGCATTCATTTTAAAAAAAAACTGATTGACCATGAAACTATAAATCTCTCATGTACAACTTTCTGTTCCTTTTAAATATAGAAATAAAGTTATCATGTAAATTCCTTTCTCCCCTCAGATGGCTACCGTTGACACAAATATGCATATGTATATATGTGCATATATATATATATACACACACATATATACGTACAGACATACACATATACATACATATATTCTATACATATTAATATTTATCGGTTCTTTCTCTGGATGCAGATAGCATCTTTCCCCATAAGTTCTTGTTAATTTAGGTATTTATAATAAGCAAAAGGTAACTATTCTTGGGGAAGAGACAAATACTGGAATTCCCAGGTTCTACCTGGGCAGGGACAATGAGTTAAATAATGAAAGATTCCCCAAACTCTACCTGGGCCTTTGTGTCAGGAAGGAACTTTTGATACAAAGGTTGCAACTGTGACTGAAGCTATGCAGGAATTTGAGGAAGAGTTGCTCATTTGGGGATGTCATTTTTATTACCGTCAAAGGTAGCAGTAGTGTAGTAAACGGAGAGCTGACCTCTGAACCAGGAAGACCTGGATGAAATCCTGCCTTTGACACTAATTACTAGCTTTGTGACTCTGGGCAAGTCATTTAACCTCTCCATATTCTGCAGAAATTTCTAAGATGTAAATTGTAAAAAAAGGTATTGATCTATGGGAGTAGAGGGAATTTCCTCATCTGGGAGTTCCCATGCAAATGAAATTGCAAGTACAATCCCATGAGCCACTGTTACTGATTCTATTCTTTTCCCTAAACTTGCAAATGCAACTTTCCTTTAAGTTTAGAGAACCATGTTTTGCAAGGGGAGTTGGTGACAATGTACTATATGGTGTTAGATTGTGAAGTTCCTGTTTCCTGGGTGGGAGTGATGTGTTGCAGAGGAGAAAAAGCTCTTAAATTTACCTTGGACAGTTCCAAGAAATGATGTAGGACTCAGTGTCATAGTACCTTGAGTCTTTCATCTTCTGCTGGGCTCATTGTATCCTCTGGGGGAAGGTTACTAGGAGCCAAGCAGGATATCTATCTGCTTTGAAACAACCATTTCCATCTGTGCCAGTACGAGGTAATTTTCACCTCTGGCTACCAGCCCAATCCCTTTGATGGGATATGGAGAAGCTCTCATGCAAAGAAGAGCAACCCTTCTTTCACTTCAGTCCTCCCATCTCCTACTGCACCTGTCCTTGATGGGAAGAGGAGTAGACCCCTCCACTCAATGATGAGCATTCTTACATCTGGTCATACTTTTCTCATTCCAGTGACTCTGACCACCCAAACCATAATATATCCTACCACCTGATTCCTCATTTCTATCCCCCTCAACTCTCCCACCCCAAAGTTTCAGCCTAATTCCACTCAGCCTTTCCACTGTGCCCTCTGGAATACTTGTTTCATAGGCAACAAATCTCTTCATCGTTAATCTTTTCCGTCTACTGGTTCTTACTGAAACCTTGGTTCCCCCTGATAATACAACCTACCTGGCCACCTTTTCCAAGGCTGATTGTACTTTCACTCATTCTCCTTGTCTCTCTGGTCAAGGTGAGGTATATAGAATTCTCCTTGCTCCCCACTGTCACTACCAGTCTTTCCTCCTGAATCTATCACTCAGAAATGTCTCCTCCTTTGAGATTCATGCTATTTATAGTTACTATCTAATCAAAATCCTGGTAGCTGTTATATATAGCCTATCCTCCCCTTTCTACCTCTCTTCCCCCAGCTTGATGTCCTTCCTTCCTCAATGAATTTGATGCCTGGTTCCCATTTTTTTCTCTCTTCCTCAATTCCTACCATCCTACCATCCTAGGGAACTTCAATATACATACAAATTCTCCCTCAAATAACCTAACCACTCAGTTCATCAGCTTACTCACTTTCCACCCCATCTCAGGCATACATAAAGATAGTCATACTCTTGATTTTACTCACAAATGTATATGCTGATGATTCCTTATCCTTATCCAACCTCTCTTCTGACCTTTAATCTCTAACTGCCTTTCACATGTCTCTGCTTGGATATCCAGTAGACATCTTACTCACTGCGTTCAAAATTGAACTCATTGTCTTTTCACTAAACCCTAATGCCCTTCTACCTTCTCCATTACTGTAGAGGGCACAATTCTTCCATTCTCTCAGGCTGAAAAAACCTAGAAGTCATTCTGGACTCCTCACTATCTCTCAACCCCTTTATCCAATCTGTTGCCATGGCTGGTTGATTTCACTTTTTCGCCATATCTTGAATTTGCTCGCCTCTTTCCTCTGACACTGTCATCACTCTAATGCAGACCTTCATCACCTCACACCCAGAATATTGCAACAACCTGCTCCTGGATCTGCTTGCCTCAAGTCTCTCCCCACTCTAATCCATTCTTCATTCAACTATTACAGTGATAGGTCTGATCATGTCACTACCCTACTCAATAAACTCCAAGGGCTTCCAATTGCCTCCAGGAACAAATACAAAATATTCTGTCTAGCATGATGATGCATGCTATAATGATGACAAGATGTGTCTTCATTGCTCTCTAGGCTGGCTTAATTAATTAAGTTTTATATATATTGAATTTGTGGTGACAGTGAAGCCTTTAGTTGTTTAGGATGTGATATATTACACTGGAATTCATGGTAGAAATTGGAAACTCAAAATAGATGTCAGGGCTGAATACTTAGATTTCATATGAAGGAGAGAAGTTTACAAGAGTATATAGGCACTGTCAAATGCCAGTAAGATATCATTTCCTTTGATAAGAATTTAGTCCATTTTTGTTCCAGTGATTAATTTTTTTTTTTACTGAAAGTAGACAGCTTTGCTAGGTGCTAGGTTAATTATAAAGTTTAGTTACAAAAGAGCTCTTGTGATCATGGAACAGTAAAACATGACCATGATACGTACAAATAATTATCCTTGTCTCATTTAAGTAATTCCGTCCTTCCAAACTGCTTAGATACTTCAAAAATAATTCTTTATCAGAGGTTCAATTCAACTTCGATCAGAAATTTTGCTTCTTGAATGGAAAAGGAGATAAAAGAAATTTAGTAAAATAATGTTCTGGTACTATCCTTTTTTTCTTTATGTTTTCTGCCTCTCACTATATAATGCAAATAGGCTTGATTATCCCAGTCGACATTCAATATATAATGAACTATTTAAATCTTTTTCTTTGTATTTAATAGTTATATACCTAATATTGCATTTATATAGTTGTTAAATTATATTCCAGGATTCCCATTATACAGAATCATATTATTAAAAAAAAATAAGCCTTTGTTTCAAGGAGAAGCTTGGTGTCAGCAGAAGCACAGCACAATTTTTTTTAAACAGTATTTTATTTTTTCCCACTCATGTGTCCGGACAATTTTTAGCACTGATTTTTACAGGATTTTGAGTTCCAAATTTTTCTCCTTTCTTCCCTCCCCTCCTCTCTTCCTAAAATGGTTGACAATTAGATATGGGTTATATACACACTATCATGTAAAACATATTTCCATATTAGTCACAGTTGTAAAAGAAGAAACAGATCAAAAGAAAAAAAACCTACAAAAGAAGAATAAAGTGAAAAAAAGTATGCTTTGATGTTCTTTCAGAGTCCATCATTTCTTTTTCTGGATGTGGATAGCATTTTCCTTCATGAATACACTGTACTTGTCTTAGATCATTGTGTTACTGAGAACTGAGTTCTTTATAGTTGGTAATCATACAATGTTACTGATACTATGTACAATATTTATTTGGTTCTACTTGTTTTACTTTGCATCAGTTTGTGCAAGTCTTTCCATGTTTTCCTGAAATCTGCCTGCTCATCATTTCTTATGGCACAATAGTATTCCATTACATTCATATGCCACAATTTGTTCAGCCATTCCCCACTTGATGGGCATCCCATCAGTTTCCAATATTTTGCCACCATAAAAAGGGCTGCTATAAATATTTTTGCATATGGAGGTCCTCTTCTCTTTTTGCTGATCTCTTTGAGATACAGACCTTGTAGAGGTATTTTTGGGTCAAAGGGTATGGATAATTTGGTTGCCCTTTGGGCATAGTTCCAAATTGCTCTCCAGAATGACTGGATCAGTTCACAACTACACCAACAATGCATTAGTGTCCAAATTTTCCCACAACTTCTCCAACATTTATCATTTTCCTTTTTTGTCACATTAACCAATCTGATAGGTGGGAGGTGGTATCTCAGAATTATTTGAATTTGCATTTTTCTAATCAATAGTGATTTAGAACTTTTTTCATATGCCTATAGAAGGCTTTGATTTCTTCTTTTTATACATAAATTTATTTATTTAACTTTTTACATTCATTTTCACAAAATTTTGGGTTCCAAATTTTCTCCCCATTTTTCCCCTCCCCCACTCCAATACACCAAGCATTCTAATTTCCCCTATCACCAATCTGCCCT
>CM053770.1:351874741-351894647 GCA_028658325.1 Potorous gilbertii
TTTTTCCAATGAGCTATTTCACATTCTCTTCCATTTTTTCATTCTTTTGGTTTTGTTTTATGATTTCTTGATTTCTCATAAAGTCATTAGCCTTCATCTGTTCCATTCTAATTTTGAGAGAACTATTTTCTTCCGTGAGCTTTTGCACCTCCTTTTCCATTTGGTTAATTTTGCTTTTGAAAGCATTCTTCTCCTCATTGGCTTTTTGAACCTCTTTTGCCAATTGAGTTAGCCTATTTTTCAAGGTGTTATTTTCTTCAGCATTTTTGGGGGTCTCCTTTAGCAAGGTATTGACCCATTTTTCCTGTGTTTCTTGCATCTCTCTCAGTTCTTTTCCCAGTTTTTCCTCCACATGTCTAACTTGATTTTCACAATCCTTTTTGAGCTCTCCCATGGTCTGAGCCCATTGGATATTGATTTCAGATGTTTGGGATACAGAGGCCTTGACTTCTCTGTCTTTACCTGATTGTAAGCATTGTTATTCCTCATCAAAAAGGAAAGGAGGAAACATCTGGTCACCAAGAAAGTAACCTTCTATGGTCTTATTTTTTTACCCCTTTTCTGGGCATTTTCCCAGCCAGTAACTTGACTTCTGAGATTCCTTTCCACACCCACCTCAGCTCCAGATTCACCCAGCTAGTGCTTGGGGTCGGAGATTCAAATGCTGCTCCCCAGCCTCAGGGCCCTCAATCGGGGCAGGGTTGCTCTTCAATGTGAGCTTAAGTTCTGGTGCTCAGGTTGGAGCAGGGCCACCTTGCAGGGCTCAGTTCCCTCAGGGGGTTTATGCGGAGACCTTCAACAATGATCTGAGCTCCTGCCTGCTTTGGGAGCCCCTGTCCTCTGCCACTGCCTCCTGAGGGGGCCTGAGTTATGGAGACACCCCGCTCCCCTCTCAGCCAGCCCAGAAGTCTCTCTCACTGACCCGTAGCACCTGTGGGTGGAGGGACCTTCGTGGCCGCTGGAGGTTCTGTCCCTGAAGCCTGCTCGGATCTGCTTCTCTCGGTGTCACAGGGCCAAGGCAGGTCTGGGCTCTGCTCTGGGGCCAGTGTGCAACAGACCTTTGGTGCCAGTTTTTCAGGGCTCTCTGGAACAGAAATCTCCTCCACTCCATTGTTGTGCAGCTTCCAGTGCTCCAGAATTTGTTGAGAGTTCCTTTTTACATGTAATTTATGGGCTGTGGGATTGGAGTTAGCATATGTGAATCTTTCTACTCTGCCATCTTGACTCCTCCACCACTTTGATTTTTTTATCTGAAAACTGCCTACTCATATCATTTGACCATTTATCAATTGGAGAATGGCTAGTATTCTTATAAATTTGACTCAGTTCTCTATATATTTGAGCATCCTTTATCAGAGATACTTGCTGTAAAGATTGTTTTCCAGTTTTCTTCTTTCCTTCTAATTTGGTTGCATTGGTTTTGTTTGTGCAAAAGCTTTTTAATTTAATACAATGAAAAGTACCATAATTTCAGTCAAATGAAAGTTGAGGATTACCCAAAGGGCAATAGAGAGTCACAAAGTGGGTGTGAATAACCACAACATATTGTCAACCAAGAATTGTGCAGAAATGGCATAAATTTTAAGATCAGAGAGATATGTGAATAGAATAAAAGATAAGCCTGGAGTCTAACATATGTGATTATAAAGAAATCTAGAGGGTGTTGTCACTCCCCCATAATATTTCCTATGGCAGTTTATGGGATAATATCGACAAGAACCAAGAGTGGTTTACTATTTATGTTGTAGGAAGAAGTACTGACTCCCAATGAGCTCACACATCCATCAAGGTAAGTAACAAAATACAAAATGTATCAAACATAGCCAAAAAGTATTATGCTGTCTCAAATAAGAAAATACCTGTCATTTCTATTACTAATCTCCAGGACCCCAGGGGAATGCAGCTGGAAAGTCTTTCATCTAAGTTATTTAGTTTCATTCCCTTAGTTGTAATTATAACCCTTTATAACATGCTAAATAATTCCTCCCCCTGCTGGATGTTTACACCTTTCAAATATTTATAGATTGTCATCATTCCTTAGTCATCACTTAGGAAAGCAGTATATATTTAGTTCCTATAATACTTTCTCATATATCAATTCACTCAATACTGTATTGCTTTTCTCAGCTCTCCAGTTTTTCTGTAGCCTTTTGATTGAGTGGTAATCAAAGATAAATGAGACATTTCAGGGGCAATTTCCCCAAAGTTAAGAAGAGAAGGATTAAAAACTCAAGTTACAGTCTCTCATTTATGAGTAGCTCAGATTATCTTTGTCAGTGTTTTTGTTGTATTACATTTAGTGTTCACGAATTTTCAGGGCCAGAGATTAAAAAATCTCCTTCCCATTGCCTTTAAAATGGCACCATTCATTCCTATTAATATGTATGTGCTTTCATAGACCCACAAAATCAATGGATATTAGATCTCAGACATAATTAGGTATAATATGCTCATATTAGAGATAAGAAAACTGAGGTCCAGAGAAATTCAAAGACCTGTCTGAGGGCAAATATATAATGGGAGATGTAGATGCTTTCAATTGTGTTTCTGAAATGTGTTCGGCATTTGGAATTTTGCGTCATATTTCCAACTTATTTGGATCCATCTGTTGTTTTTATTACTCACTGTCCTCATTGATGTTAGAAACATTTCCCAAATTAGTAACATCTGAAAACTTCAATAATGTGTTACATCCTCTTCCCTATAATTAATAATGTTAAATTCTTCATTACTGAATTTATGACCATTCATCCTTATTCCTTGTCTAATATCCTTCATACCATTTTTAGCATGTAATAATACTTATAAGCTTATGAATCATGCAAGACTAAGGACAGGTTTGCTATAATTCAAAATTTGTACAATACTGTAGAAATAGCATATATATATATATACATATATATATATATATATATATATACACATGTATATATATCTATTGCTCTATTTATCAGTGAACTAGCTAATATTTCTTCATGAACTAATGCAATATGTTGCTCATAGAATTTTAGAGCTAGAAAAGGCCTTTCAGATGATCCAGTCCAAGCCTTTTATTTTGGTGAGGATGAAAAAACTAAGAGTCAGTAAAGTGAATCTGTCTAATGTCACTTGGATATAGCTCCACCAATATCTGATCTCGTCAGTATGTAGATAGATAATATTTTAAGGTTTACAAAGTGTTTTGCAAATATCTCATTTAATTCTTAACACAACCCTGGGAGATAGGTGCTGTTACCACCATTTTACAGATGAGGAAACGGAGGCACTGAGAGCTTGTGACTTATCCAGGGCCATATGGCTAATCAATTTCTGAAACCGGATTTGAATTCAAGTCTTTCTGACTGAAGTCTAGAGCTTTATCCCATTGTGCCACCTAACCCCTGACTTTCATTAAAATGTAAGCTTCTTGAGGTCAGGGGTTGTTTCACTTTTGTTTTTATATTCTCCAAACAGTACAATGCCTGGCACATGCTATGTACTCAATAAATGCATGCTGATTTATTGGTTGACACACAATTCCATAATTCCTCTATAAAGGATCTACTCATTGAATCACTCATTCTCTTAATGTTTTGAAAAATTAGACCTGTGTTCAGACTGACCATGTGTTATTTCTGGCTCTTACCACTTGAATATCTCTCTTGACAACCACATGTGCCCTTCATGTCCTTTATATCACTTTTGGCATGCAAGACATCTCTGGAAATATGTTATACCCTGCCTATCTCCAATTGTGCAGCTTTCATTGACTTTCAAATCATGTGCCATTTTGAACTTTTGAAAATCATGATATTCCATGATTTGTCACGACAAAAATCCTTCTCTGATGACTTACTGTGGTTTGGAATTGATCATGTGTTCTTGAAGGCTGTTTCAATGAAGTTTAAGCTCTGACAAGACTATCAAACGACAAAGACATTGAGCATGATCCCACTGCAACCTGTCTGCCAAGAATGAAGAAGCTTATTACCAGAAATTTTGGCACTAAGTGAAAAATGTTCTGGCTACGGTGTCCCATAGAATGCCCAAAGTCACACAACAAGTTAATGGTGGAGCCATAACCAAGACACTGTCCTGGACTAGCATCTTCTTGATATTTATGAGCTTTTATCTTATTTCCTGGATTCATTGCTTATTACATGTGTGACCTTGCGTGAATCAATTAATTTCTCTGGGCCTCAGTTTCCTCATCCATAACATGAGGAGGTTGGACTAGATGACATCTAAGGTTCATTCTAACTTAGATCTTAGTACAGTATTTGTCACATGGTAAGCTCTTAGTAAGTACTTTTCCACTGATTGATTCATTTTTCTCATGATCTATAAAATAAGAGTATTCAAATAAAATCAGCAGTTCCTAAACTTTTTATGTATTTTCAATTATATGTGTCTTTTTCTGTTATTCTTCTTTTTCTACAAAAATGTAGCACAGTGTGGAATAAACTCTTTTAATAGTAACTATTGATATAGCCCTTTAAAGTTTGCAGAACATTTTATACACATTATCTCATTTAACCCTCACAACAGTCCCACAAAATGTCAGTGACAGGTCTTATCATCTTCATTTTATAGTTGAAGAAACTCTAACACCAGAAATGATAATTGACTTGCTCATGGTCACACAGCTAGTAAGTATCAGGGAAGGATTTCAACCCAGGTATTTCTGGTTCTAGAACTCCCTCTGTCCCATCCCCATTATGTAGGATACACAATATTGTGATTTCTTTTTTTATCACATTCAAGATTTTCATATTTTTCCTTAGTTCTTTTTTAAAGTTTATTTCATTAATGACAGATGATAATGATGGTGATAGTTAGCATTTATATAATGTTTCAAGGTTTGCAAAGTGCTTTACAAACATCATATAATTTTATCCTTATGATACCCTGGGAAGTAGGGGCTATTATTTATCACTGTTTTTATTGATGAAGAAACTGAGGCAGATGGTGGTTAAATGAATTACCCAGGTCATATGGTTAGTGTCTGAGGTCAAATTTAAACTCATCTTTCTTAAACTCCCGGACTTTACACATTGTGCCATTAAACTGCCTAGATTGATGTGGTCCTTCATTCCAATGCTACAGATCAAAACCCATTCACTCATTCCTACTTAACTTGTCTGACCCTTCTCCGTGTCTTCCCATAAACATTATATGGGAAGTTTACCCAATATTCTGGAAATATTATAATATCACATGGATAGCAGTTCTTGTTGTACTCAACTCATCCATCTACTATCTTGCTTTAGCACTGATGCTACGTCTTTAGATGATAACTTTTCAAAATGATCAAATTAAAAACCAGCAGACTTATAAGTGGCCCTGCTAGAACAAGATAAAAATGCAATTAGGAAATATTTAACAAAATAAATAAAAATACAATATAACATAAAAATATTAATCTTTGGTTTTTTAAGTCAGTATGTGGCTTGCATTTGAGCTTGACATGACTATTTTATTCCATGCCTTATGCATAACCCATTATTGGTAGCAATGCTGAAACTTATTCATGCTTACCATGTATCTCTCCTTTGCCATTTGGGTCATCCACAACTTTAAGTCTTTCTTTTTCACAATTTTAAGTCTTTACAGAGCCATGTCACATCACTGAAGGAGATGTACTTAGATGTATATTCCATTAAGCTGGTCTATAAGTAAATAAATTCTGGACATGGATTGTAGATGTATGATGATGAGTTGGAAACTCAGAACTGAATAGGAGGAAGAGAAAGGGGGTTGAACTACATTTGGGAAATTATGAAGTACCCTCAGTGATCACAAGCTGCTTCCTGAAATAAAAGCCCTTTTTAAAATGCAACTAATTCTATGATAACTATGATATGGATTATAGTATGTTTAGCTGCCATTTATTATGATGGTTATTGAACATTTATTTGGAAGAAGTATCTTATTGTAAGAATTAGATTTTTGGTTGAAAAAATGCATATCAAAATTTAAAAAAGGTATTTTTTAGTGTATTTGTGACTATATATATATATATATATATATGCATACATATTCTATTGTGGTCCTAGGTATCCAAAAGAATATTCAGCAACAGGGGCTGTTCCTGTATATAAGTCCCTGAACAGACAAGTACAAATCCTGTTTTATATGGCTGTTAGCATGTTATCTCCTCCCCTTCCCCAGGCTGAGAGCTCTTGATGGCAAAGGCTGTCTTTTGCCTTGCTTTGTATCCTAAGTGTTTAGCACGGTGCCTTGCACATAATAGGTGTTTACTAAATACTTGTTCATTGCTGTCTTTTCTGAATATATGTGGAGACACCACTTGTAACCATCTGCTGAACTTTTTACTATTTGTGACTTTCTCTAAAACGAGATTTGAACCCAGACACTTGAGCTCCAGAGTTAGTGCTCTTTCTTCTGTATCACACTTCTTTGTTATACATTACATCACTTATTTTACTAATTCTCTCCCTCAAATCTTCATCCTTTTATAACAATTTTTCCCTTTACTCTTACACTATATCTATTGAAGCCTTTTGATCAATATGAAAATGTCTTCCTCATCATAACAGTGGGTCACATTTTTATAATGCTTTATAGTTATCAAAGGCTTTTCTTTACCACATTCCTGTTAAGTGGTATTAAGTAAATGTAACAAGTGTCAACAAATTGCTTACCATCTTAGAAAGGGGATGGTGAGGGAGGGAGGGAGAAAATTTGAGACAAGATTTTTTTTTTTTTAATGAATGCTAAAAATTGTCTTTACATATAATTGGAAAAAATACTATTTAAAAACCCCAAGTATTATCATTCCTACTTGACAGATGAAATAATGGAGATAAATTTAGGATTTTTGTTTATTTGTTTTGTTTTTGTTATTCACATAGTGCTTTAAGGTTTACAAAATGCTTTACAACTATCTCATATTTATCCTCACAACAAGTGGGGAATAAAGGAGTAGGTGTTATTATTAACCCCATTTTAAATGAAGATGAGGAAAATGAAGCAGGCAGAGTTTAAGTGACTTGCTCAGGGTGCCACAGCTAGTATGCATCTGCTGCAGGATTTGAACTTAACGTCTTTCTGACTTTAAGTCTAATGCTCTATCCAAGGAGTGGAGGCTAAGTGAATTGTTCAAGGTCACACAGATAATAGGTTTCAGATCAAAGACTTCAGCCCAGGTACTTTGATTCTGAATCCCCATTTCTTTACATAATGTTCTTTCGTCGATGCAAAATTAACATGTGGATATTAAATGTACACAAAAGATACATTATGAAGTTAATTATCCATTTTCAAAAAAAGACGTTTTCTTGTTCTTGATTCTTGCAAAGCAGGCTAATTGGTCTGCTGCTGCTGTGGTTGCCTAGAAATTCTTTGCCCTTTATTTTGTTAGTAGGGGTGGGAAGAATTAGACTTCGGTAATGTGTATTTCAGAGATGAATCTATACCTAGACTAAAGGTTCTGTGATACTTTTAAAACTTTCTCCTCATTTACTTCAAATGTTTTTGGAAGTAACTATATTTGCAGTTTTGAACTTGATAGACTCAACGATCATTCAAACTTTAAAATAAATTGCATGCTCATTAGAAAATGTACCACTTGCTGGGTGTTTTTTTTTTTTATCATGCTTTCCTGGAAAACTGGTCACTATGGTAACGTCCTCAGAGAGCTGTATGACTGAAAAAGAAGGTGGGCCAGTCATGTAGTGATGGGTAACTGATGGATAGCCAGAGTGCTTCATAGAGATGTGTAAAATGTCAACAGACTTAGCAAGTTCAGGGGACTCCTGCAGAGGATTTAGGGGAACATTCATGTACTTTGCATATAATTTATATTTACTTATCTATGGACACGGTGTTCCCTACTTCTGCTCATGGAATAAACTCTATGAGGGCAGAGATGTCTTTAGATTCCCAGCACAGTGCCTGGAAGATAGCATGTATTGAATAAATGCTCATTAAATTAAACTGAAAGCATGAATGAGCTATGGCTTCCCACAATGGAGGAAATGGTATTATAGATATAATAAATAGTATAAGTGCCTAGAAAACTATCTTTGGACTGAGTCCAAAAGAAATAGTAATAACGAACATTTTTGTAGCACTGACTATGTGCCAGACAAAAGCATATTACAATTACTTTCTCATTTGATTCTCACAACAACCTGCCAGGTAGATGCTTTTGTTATCCCAATCTCATAAATGAGGAAACTGAGGCAAGAAGTTAAGGAATAATAATATCAATTGTTGTGGTTTAGTAA
The DNA here is from genome assembly GCA_028658325.1 of Potorous gilbertii. Taxonomy (NCBI): domain Eukaryota; kingdom Metazoa; phylum Chordata; class Mammalia; order Diprotodontia; family Potoroidae; genus Potorous; species Potorous gilbertii. Next base: position 351,882,973 of record CM053770.1, read on the forward strand.
TTTTCAGTCCTGTCCAACTCTTCATGACCCCCTTTTGGGATTTTCTTGGCAAATATACCAGATTGGTTCATCATTTCCTTCTCCAACTTATTTTACAGATGAAGAAACTGAGGCAAACAGGGTTAAGTGACTTGCCCTGGGTCACTTAGCAAGTAAGGGTCTGAGGCCAGATTTGAACTCAAGTCTTTCTGATACCAGACCTGGCACTCTATCCATTGTGTCATGTAGCTTCCCTTAAAATATCAATATTAATAATACCCAATATTTATGTAATACTTACTATGTGCCAGGTGCTGTCCACAGTACTTTACAATTATTGCTTCATTTGATCCTTACCACAACTTTGGAAGGTAAATGCTATCATCATTACCATTTTACAGATGAGGAAACTGAGACAGACAGAGGTTTAAGTGACTTGACCAAGGTCATGTAACTGCTAAGTGTCTGAGGCTACATTTGAACTCAGGTCTTCCTGACTCAGACCCTATCTATACCACTTAGCTATAGTCTTACTATTTTAGATCAAGGAATATTTCCATAATTTTTTATTTCTTCTCCCACCTACTGAAGAAAACAAGTGGCATTTGTATTTTCACTATCATCTACTGTTTCTATAGACTATTCCTGCCTATTCTCATCCATTCTCCCACTGTAGTCTCCAACTCTCTTGTTGATTTTATTCAAGACTCCTTTCAACTAATGTAATCAACAATCATTTATACTAAACACTGACTATGTGCCAGCCACTCTCCTAGTCACTGAAGATACAGAGTACAAAACGAAATAGTCACTGCCCTCACAGAAGGCATTACATTCTGTCATGGGCTAGGGGAAAATAGATCCATTAATCGATCAATAAATACTTCCTAAGCACTTACTATGTGCCAGGCACTATGCTAAACATGCCAAACATATGGATGCAGAATATGTACAAAGTGATTTCCTGGAGGATTTTTTTTAATGGGGGGCTATTGAGGCAAAACATGTTCAAAGGTAGGTCATTTTCCTCCTTCACTTAAATACTTCCTCTTTTATATATTTCTTTTCTTCTCTTTTTCTTTTTGTTACAGTCAAGTTCCAAGCTATTTCCCTTCTTCCTTCCCAACACTTCATGGAAGAAGACTAACATTTGAAAGAGATGTATATGTGAAACTATACAATAGATAGTTCCATATATCAGTTCTTTCTCTGGAGGTGGATAGCATCTTACTTCATGGGTACTTTGTAACTGAGTTGAATATTCATATAACTTAGAATAGCTTGGTCATTCATATTTACTCTTCTGACAATACTGTTATTAGGATATACAATGTTCTTATCACTCCGTTCATTTCATTCTTCCTTATTTCATGCAAATCTTTCCATGCTTTTCTAAAACCAATCTGCTCATCATTTCTTACAGCCCATCTATCACAATCATATCTCACAACTAATTCAGCCATTCCCCAGTTGACAGGCATCCCTTCAGTTTCTAGTTCTTTGCCACCACAAAGAGAGCTGCTATAAATATTTTAGAACATAGGTTCTTTTACTTTTTCCCTTGACCACTTTGGGAAACAGAATTAATAGTGGCATTGCTGGGTCAAAAGGTATACAGTTGTATAATTCTTTAGGTATAATTCCAGATTGTTCTCCAAAATAATTGCATCAGTTCACAGTTCTACCAACAGCGTATTAGTATCCCAATTTTTCCACATTCCCTCCAACATTTTTCATTTTCCAATTCTATCGTTTTAACCAATCTCTAAGGTATGAGATGGTATTTCAAAGTTGTTTCAATTTGCATTTCTGTAATCAATAAAGATTTAGAACATTGTTAAATTACTATAAATAGTTTTGATTTCTTCCTCCCAAAACTGCCTATTCCTATTCTTTGATCATTTATCCACTGAGGAATGACTGATATTTTTGTAAATTTGACAAGGTTCTCGGTATATTTGAGATAGGAAGCCTTTATCTGAGAAACGGTCTATATCATTTCCCCTCAATTTTGTGCTTTCCTTCTAATCTTGGCAACATCGGTTTTATTCGTACAAAAGATTTTTAATTTAATGCAATCAAAATGATCCATTTTAAATATTAAAATGCTCTCTATTGCTTATTTATCAATAATTTTTTCTCCTATCTATTAATCTGATAGGTAATATGTTCCATGTTCTTCTAATTTATTTATGATATGCCTAGGTCATGTATCCATTTTGACCTTCTATTGGTAAATGGTATAAGATATAGGCCTATATCTGTTTCTATCAGATAATTTTCTAGTTTTCCCAAAAATTTTTACCAAATGATGAATTCTTATCCTCAACTTAAAACTTTACATTTATCAAACACAAGGCTACCATAATTATTTACTACTGTATACTATGTATCTATTCTATTTCAGTGATCTATCATTCTATTTCTCAGCCAGTACCAGGTAATTTTGATAATTAATACTTTATAATACAGTTAACCTATGGCACTGGTAGAACTCCTTCCTTTACATTTTTTTCCAGTCAGTTTCTTTGATATTCTTGAATTTTTGTCCTTCCAAATGAATTTTGGTACTTTTCTTCTCATGCAGTAAACTATTTTTTTTTTGTAATTTAATTGAGATGGCACTGAATAAGTAGACTAATTTAGGTAGAATTTCCATTTTTATTATATTGGCTCAGCCTACCCATAAACAATGAATATTTCTCCAATTATTTAAATCTGATTTTGCTACTTACTATATTGTCTTTGATTATTTTAAATAAACTATTTCTTCTTGCAAGGTTTTGTTAATGATGTATAGAAAGGCTGGGGATTTATATTGGTTTATTTTATATCCTACTACTTGATAAAATTATTACCTGTTTTAGTTAGCTTTTTAGTTGAATTTCTAGTATTTTCTAAGTATATCATCATATCATCTGCAAAAAGATATTTTTTCATTGACCATTCTGATTCCTTCAATTTTCTTTTCTTCTCTTATTGCTATTACTAACATTTCTATATTTGTAGCCTTACTATATGCCAGACACAAGCATATTACAATTATATATTATCTCATTTGTTCCTCACAACAATCCTACCAGGTAGGGGCTATTGTTATCCCAATCTCATAGATGAGGAAACTAAGGCAAGAAGTTAAAATAAAATAATAATAATATTAGTTGTTGTGGTTTAGTAGTTTTCAGTCCTGTCCAACTCTTCATGACCCCCATTTAGGATTTTCTTGGCAAATATACCAGACTGGTTCATCAATTCAACATTATTGAATAATATTTATGAAAATGGTCATCTTAGTTTCATTACTGATGTTCTTGGGAAGGCTTCTAGTTTATCCCCATAACAGATAATGTTTGCAGATGATTTTAGGTAAATACTTTTTATCCTTTTAAGGAAAAATTCACTTATACCTATACTTTCAAGTGTTTTAAAAATAGGAATGTGCTATATTTGGTCAAAAGCTTTTTCTACATCTATTAATATAATAATGTAATTTTTGTTACCTTTATTGTTGATGTAATCAATTATATTAACATTTTACTTACATTGAACTAGCACTGCATTCCTGGTATAAATCCCACTTGCTCGTAATGTATAATCTTTGTAATATGCTGTTGTAGTCTCCTAGCTAGTATTTTTGCATCAATCTTCAATAGTGAAATTGGTCTATAGTTTTCTTTCTCTGTTTTTCTCTTCCTGGTTTAGTATCAGCACCATATTCATGTCATAAAAGGAGCTTGGTAGGACTCTTCCTTTGCTTATTATTCCAAATAACTTATTTAATATTGGAATTAATTGTTCGCTAAATGTTTGGTTGAATTCATTTGAAAAAATACCTGGTCCTGAGCCTTTTTTTCTTAGGAAACTCATTTATGGCCTGTTCAGTTTCTTTTTCTTAAATAAGTTTATTTAGATATTATATTTACTTTTCTGTTAATCTGAAAAGTTTATGTTTTTATAATATTCTTCCATATCACTTAAATTGTTCAATTTATTAGCATATAATTGGGTAAAACAACTTCTAATAATTCCTTCAATTTCATCCTCATTAGTGGTATAAACACCCTTTTCATATTTGATACTATTGATTTTATTTTCATGATTTATCTCATTTGTTTTTTCATAAAATCATCCCAGTTTCATTTATTAATTCAATAGGTTTTTACATTCAATTTTGTTAATCTCACCTTCAATTTTTAGGATTTCCAATTTGGTGCTTAATTGGGGATTTTTAATTTGTTCTTTATAAAGTTTTTTTTTAAATTGCATACCCAATTCATTGATCTGCTTTCTCTATTTTACTGATGTAAACATTTATAGATATTAATTTCCTCTGATTATTGCTTTTGCTGCATTCCATCAGTTTTTATATGATATCTTGTTATTATCATTCTCTAATAAATTATTTATTTGTGACATTTCCTAATCCATTCAATTCTTTAAGATTATGTTACTTAGTCTCCAATTAATTTTTAATCTGTACTTCCATAGTTATTTCCATATAATTATTAAATGTAATTTTTATTGAATTATTATCTAAAAAGGATGCACTTAATATTTCTGTTTTTCTGCATTTAACTATAAAGTTTTTGATGGCCTAGTAGGGGTCAATTTTTGTAAAAGTGCCCCTGAGAAAAAGACATATTACTTTCTATTTCCATTCAGCTATCTCCAGATGTCTTATATCTAGCTTATCCAAGATTCTATTAATCTCCTTGAGTTCTTTCTTATTTATTTTTTGGTTAGATTTCTGACAGGGAAAGGTTGAAATCCCTCACTATTACAGTTTTGCTATCTGTTTCATTTACCTGTAATTTATTTTCCTTTTCCTTTGAAAATTTGAATGCTATGCAATACCAGGAGAACATTGTACATAGTAATAGCAACAATGTGTGATGATCAACTATGGTAGACTTAACTCTTCTCAGCAACACAATGATCCAAGAGAATTACAAGAGACTTGAGATGGAAAATGCTATCCAAATCCAGAGAAAGAACTAAGGAGTCTGAATGCAGATCGAAACATACTATTTTCACTTTTTTGTTTTTTTTCTTTCTCATTGTTTTTCCCTTTTGTTCTGATTCTTCTTTCACAAAATGACTAATGTGGAAATACATTTCAGATGATTGTACACATATAATCTATATCAGATTGTTTGCTGTCTTGGGGAGGGAAAAGGTAAGGGACAGAGGGAGGGAGAAAAATTTGGAACTCAAGATCTTATTAAAAATGAATTCTGAAAATTATCTTTACATGCAATTGGAAAAAATAATATTGAGTGCAAAATAAACTGAATGCTATAGCATTTGGTTCAAATATGTTTAGTATCAATATTTCTTTACTGTCTATGGTATCTTTTAATGTAATGTAGTTTCCCTGCTTATTTCTTTTAATTAAATCTATTTTAGCTTTAACTTTGTCTGAGATCATGATTGCTACCCCTGCTTTTCTTTTTTCTAAATCAGCTAAAGCATAATAAATTCTACTCTAACCTTTTATTTTTACTCTATGTGAATCTCTCATTTTTAAATATGTTTCTTGTAAACAACACATTGTTGGGTTCTAGTTTTTGATTCATTCTGCTATCTGTTTCTATGTTATAGGTGAGTTCCTCCCATTCACATTCAAAGTTACAATCACTAGTTTTATCTCTCCATCCTATTTTTCCTCACTTTTTATCCTTCTCTCTCTTTTTACTCTATCACTCTTCAGAATTCTAATTTACTTCTGACCACTGTCTCCCTAATCTGCATACTCTTCTAAAAGTACTTCTTATATCCTATTCCCTGGCCCTCCTATTTCTCCGTAAACTAAGAAAACTTTTACACCCCATTAAATATAAATGTTATTCCCTCTTTTACCCAATTCTAATGAGAGTAAGGTCCCCACACTACCACCCTGCAACCTATCTTCCCCTCCACTATAAGTTCTTCCATTTGTGCCTCTTTTGTATAAGATTATTTGCTCTATTTTACCTCTCACTAGCCAGCTTTAGTTTTTTTTAGGATTATAACCCAACTCAACCCTAAGTCTTATATATACACACGCACACATATATATATTCTTTTGTATTACTCTAGTAATGATAACATTATTGAGTTAAAAATATAATTTTTTTCATATAAAGAGCAAACAGTTTAATCTTTTGGATCCTGTATAACTAGTCTTTCATGTTTGCCTTCTTATATTTCTCTCAGTTAATAAGTCAGAATTTCTTAGTTTTTTTCTCAAGAAAACCTGAAAAATCTTTTGTTAATTAGATATTCATTTTTTTTCTCTTGCAGAATTACAATCAGTTTTGCTGGGTAAGTTATTCTTTTTTTCAAACTCAGCTCCTTTGCTCTTTGCAATATTATATTCCATGTTCTTTGGTCTTTTAATGTAGAAGCTGCTAAATCTTGTGTTATCTTGACTGTAGCTTCACAGTATTTAAATTGTTTCTTCTTAGTTGCTTTTAATGTTTTTCTCCTTGACCTTGGAACTGTGAAACTCAGCTACAATGTTCTTGTGAGTTTTCATTTTGTGATCTTGTTTAGATGGCAGTTGGTAAAATTTTCAATTTCTATTTTGCCCTCTAGTTCCAGAACTTCAGGACAATTTTCCTTAATCATTTCTTTAAGTATAGTGTCTAGATTCTTTTTTCGGTCATAACTTTCAGGTAGTCCAACAATTCTTATATTATCTCTCCTTGAACTGTTCTCTAGGTCAGTTGTTTTTCTAATAAGATGATTTACATTCTCTTCTATTTTTTCCACTTTGATTTTGCTTTATTATTTCTTGATGTCTTATGAAGTTATTAGCTTCCCCTTGCCCAATTCTAATTTTTAAGGAGTTATATTTTTGGATCTCTTTTTTCTAATTTTCTGTTTTTCAGTTCATAACTTTCTTGCTTTTCTTACATTACTCTTACTTCTTTTCCCAGCTTTTCTTCAACTTTTAAAGTCCAAAAATTTTTTGGGCTTGTGATCATTTTACATTTTTTTTGAAACTTTACAAGAAGCTGTCTTGTCTTCTGAGTTTGAACCCTTGATCTTCTTTATCACCATAGTAGCTATCTATGATTGAGTTCTTTATCTGTTTTTTATTCATTTGTTTTAATAGCCTATTTCTTGGCTATTAATTTTATCTTAGAGTTGGGCTCTGCTCCCTGGGCATGGAGGATAATGTCTAAGGCTTCAAGTTTTTCATGGTGTTGTTTTCTGAGCTCTATCTGGGGATCTTTGACCTCTTGGTTCTTCCAGTGTTCTATAATTCAAGACCAGGTATGGTCACTACTACTCTGGTTCACTTTTTGGTCTATGAGTAACCTCAGGTACTCCTCTTTGCATCTGAGCCATAGCCCCCAGCACTGCTACCACTACAGAAACTCGTATTCTCTGCAGACTTTAGGTTGGTGCAAGAGTCAGCTTACCCTTCTGCGTGGGAACCAAAACCAGGGATTCTGCTTCCCTATGAGTGACCAAAACTGGCAAGGTCCCTGTCCCTTCCCTTACCACACTCAACAGCATGTGCTCACTTCTCCTCACCTGTAGCCACAGAGCAGTCAGTATGTCTCCACAAACCTCCCCCAATCCCATCCAGTATCAGCAGAGGGCCCTCATAGCCTTTCTTGATCAATCACCCAACCCCCACACCATCCTGGAACAAAAGCTCCTGAAGCTAAGGTTGCCTACCCACACAGTTTCTCACTGGGCTTGCTTTTTGTTGACTTGGAAGTACCTGCCCTAGGGTATCTGCATTTCAATCAGGAGTACCAGAGGTCAGATTTTTCTTCACTTTCTTGCAAGATGTCTTGGTCTGGACAATTGCTTTACCCCCACTTTTAATTATTTCTGCCTGTCTAAAATTTACTCTGCAGCATTATTTTATGATATTTATGGGGGAATTTGGGAGAACCAGTTAGTTTCCTGCCTTATTCTTCCATCTTCTCACAATTCCCTCTAGATGATAATTGACTTAACTACTTTCTTAAGAAGTTCTCTTCTCAGTAACTTGTGTTTTGGACAACTATTTATATGTGAAATTTCTGTGAGATATTATCAGCCTCATGCCATCTATTGGCCCTCATCATACAAAAGTATGCTTATCTTTTCCCTCCAATTGTATCTGCCTTCATGCTTTAAAGAGCAAACTGAATATGCAAGAATGAAATCATTTTATATTTTGCTTGTCAGGTAACAAATCATTAGTTCTCAGAAAAAAATAAGAATCAAAAATGAACTTTTCTCCTACTTATAAGGAATTGACTTTGAAATACCTATGAACATAAGCTCTTTGAAAGTAGAGATTATTTTATTCTTTGTACCTCTCTCCCCAGTACCTGGCACATAGTAAGTGCTAATAAATGCTAGTTGATCGATTCTTGGCACTCCCTCCATCAATACAAGTGATAATTCCTCTATACCTCAGGATTTGCTATGATCCAAAAATGTATCACCTGATGGCCAGGTCATATTCAAAGCCTCTTCAACTTTGTTCTAGTCTTTGATGAGTAAGGTTTATCATTATGTCATAAAGAGGCAGTATAATAAAATCTCAGTGAAAAGTACATCTTACATGTAAAGATCATGCCATTTATAATGACATATTTTTATACAGTGGTCTCAGTCATGTCAGATTGTTCTTGTTCAGTTGTGTTTGACTCCATGACCACATTTTGGCATTTTCTTGGCAAAGGTACTAGAGTGGTTTGCTATTTCCTTCTCTAGTTCATTTCAAAGATGAGTAATTGAGGCAAACACAGTTAAGTGACTTTCCTAGGGTCACATAACTGAGGCCAGATTTGAACTCAGGAAGATGAGTTTTCCTGATTCCCAGCAAGTACCCTATCTACTGTGCCAACTAGCTGCCCACTGTCAAACACATGGTCTTAATTGATCCTCACAAATAACCCAGTATAGTAGGTTATATGACAGCATGAGTGACAACAAGTGGCAGCATGAGTTAGTGGAAGGAGTTTGGTACTTGAAGTAAGAAGACCTGCATTGAGACCCAGAATAAAGATGATTAACTGTTGGTTCATAGGGAAATCACTGAATCTTTGTGAACCCCAGTTTCCTCATCTAAAAGATGCTCATAAGACACTATCTGTCTCAAAGAGTGGTTGTGAGGAAAGTCCTTTTTAAAATAAGGCTTAAGCATTAAACAAATAGAAGAATTTCTTATCCTCACTTTTGTAGCACTAAGGCAATATTCACAGCACCTACAGTGACTATGAATATGCCAGCACATTTCTGAATTGCAAAATATAACAGACTCTCCACACATGGAAGACAGAACCAAAACATTTATTTAAACACCAGAAAACCAAGTCCCAACACCAGAAAGCCAAATGCATTGTAGTAACAAAGAAATCGGTCATAGTAATCAAATCTATACACATTATCAGGCCTTTCCACAAACAAACACCCTCAAGCAAAATGCCCTTATCTCACATAAACCTATTTATGGATGGGCAAGACCTTCCCATTCCATTAAAGTACATTAACAATACATGGCGGGTTAATGGACTCCAGAGGCATGGCTGACCTTATATCTATTCTGCTTCTGGTTATTGTCTCCTTGTTTCTTTTTGGCTTTTTGTCTGTTCATCTTGTTTATCAGATTTCTTTTCTGCAGGCTTAATACCCTCTACCTACAGATGCCTGATCGCTTGGGCCAGATGTCACCCCTGTCCAATGTGCTATATCACCCCTGGACATGGAATTGACCAAGTTCCAGGTGCCAAATGAGGAACAAATACTTTGAATGGGACTTCTGGGGCAGGGACAACATTTCTTTCTCTAAAGACTTTCTGAATTTTTTTTTAACATTAACAAACTGAGACACAAATAGTATTTATGTTGCTAACTTCACAAGCTGTTGACCTAATTGTCTCCACAGTATTACCAAGAATTAAAGGATCCTAAGTTATTGTTGTTGGTCTAAAGTCCTATGCTTAATAGTTTAATTTTAGACTTAATCTTGGATCTTCCCCTACCAATAATCTGTAATTTAATAGATCTGGTATTAAGCTTACAAATCTTTTGACTATAGAGAATTGCCACCAAGAGTAGGGACATTGCAGGGAAACAATATCTCCCCAGCTTCATGCTAATTCCAGGCAGGAGTAGATTGTCAACTTGCATTCAGTCAGGCTTAAAGTCTGCCAGGTATCAGTGGGGAAATTGAGTCAAGAGAATTCTACCTTAGTCCAGGCTGAACAGCTGCTCTCTCACCCTTCCCATGATATCACCTTTTGCAGTTAATACCAGCTTCTTACAGGCTTAATGGAATCATGGATTGGAGGCTTACACCACCTTTCTTGCTATTCATATCTGGAGTTAGACTCAGAAGAACAGTCACTTAATAGTCCCACAGCAACTAAAAATGGCAAGTTCCAATAACCAGGTTTCAAATATGATTATAATTTCACTTTGGCTAAGGGACATCTTTTGAGGCAAGTCTTAAATGGCTTACATGCCATTGTATACATGTTCTAGTTCCTGATTAAATAGCAGTCATAAAATCAAATTTACTATTAAAACCTTAACTTTTCTAACAATGCCAAATTTTACCCAAGGTTACCTTCATCTAGGAAATTTAGACTAAAATTCTTTTCCTCAAACTCAAGATGTCATTGATTTATTCTCAGTAATTAATTCAGTCAATTGTTTTAATACTAATTGCTTTTACCTCACTTAACATGTCCAATTTTTCTCCCCATCATTCCCCTTCCCCCACTTCCTAATATCTTGCATTCTGATTGCTACTAATTCCAACTTTTCTCTTTCCCTCACCCATCCCCAACTCCACTGAGAAGGCAAGCAGTTCAATACAGACTAAATATGTGTTGTTTTGCAAAAGACTTCCATAATAATTACATTGTGTAATACTAATTATATTGTTCTCTGTCCTACTCTATCCCCCCTTATTTTTTCCCCCTCAATTGACCTTGTCCCTTCTCTAAAGTGTTTATTTCTAGTAACTTCCTTCTCCCATTTGCCCTCCCTTCTATCATTTCCCTCACCTCACTTGTTACCTCTTCCTCTATTTTCCTGTGGTGTGACATAGATTTTCAAATTAGATTTAGTGAGCATGTTATTCCCTCCTTTAGTCATATGTGTAGAGAATAGCTTCACTTTTCCCCTCTCCCCTTTTCCCCTATTCCCTTTTCTCCTCCACTGAACAAGATTTTTCTTATCTCTTTTACGAGTTATAGCCTGCCCTATTCCATTTCTCCCTTTCTCCTCCTGGTATTTTCCTCCCTCACCCCTTAATTTTTATTTTATTTTATTTTTTTGTGTGGATATCAACTCTTCTGATTCAACACACCCTGCACTCTCTGTCTATATATGTCTAGGGGTGTGTGTGTGTGTGTGTGTGTGTGTGTGTGTGTGTGTGTGTCCGTGTGTGTATAATCTCTCCATCTACTCAAATACTGAGAAAAGATTCAAGAGTTACAAATATTTTCTTTTCATGTAGTAATGTAAACAGTTCAGCTTTAGAGAGTCTCTTATGATTTTTCTTTCCTGTTTACCTTTTCATGCATCTCTTGATTCTTGTATTGTAAAGTCAAATTTTCTGTACAGATCTGGTCTTTTCCTCAATATGAATGATTGAAAGTCCTCTATATCATTGAATGAGCATTTATTACCTTGAAATACTATACTCAGATTTGCTGGGTAGGTGATTCTTGGTTTCAGTTCTAGTTCCTTTG
>CM053770.1:351894747-351908265 GCA_028658325.1 Potorous gilbertii
TTTCCAGGTCAGTTGTTTTTCCAATGAGATGTTTCACATTATCTTCTATTTTTTCAAACTTTTGCTTTTGTTTACTAACTGCTTGGTTTCTCTCATAGTCATTCATTTCCCTGAACTCAATTCTCTCTTTCAATGAATTATTTTGTTCAGTGAGCTTTTGAACCTTCTCCTCCATTTGGGTAATTCTGCTTTTTAAAACCTCCTTCTCCTCATTGGCTTTTTGGACCTCTTTTTCCAATTGATTTAGCCTCTTTTTAAAGCTATTGTTTTCCTCAGCATTTTTTTTGGTTCTCCTTTAGTAAGCTGCTAACTTATTGTTCAAGTGCTTCTATTTACTGAGCTCAGTTTAAGTTCCCTTTAAGTTCCACATCAGAAAGGATGTGACTCATTCTGATGTCTGAAGCTCAGAAATCCCTCCAAAGGGAACTTCTTCCTAGTAACTCCCTTCTTCCTCTGACAGTATGCCTTGTTCTTCCTCATCTGAAAGGATGGGGGGAGATACTTGTTCCCCAAGAAAATAACCTTCTATAGTCTTATTCTTTTTTCCTTTTTGGGGCATTTCCCCAGCCAGTTACTTGACTACTGAGTTTCCTCTCCACAACCACCTTGCCTCCAATTCCACCAAGTCAGCACTGGGGGCTGAGATACAGATGAACTACTCCAATCCCTCAGGGCTTTAACTGGGGCAGGACCACTATTCAATGTGAGATTTAAGATCAGCTGCTCATGTAGGGGCAGGGCCATCACACAGGACTCAGTTCCCTCAGGGGCCTTAACAATGAGACCTTCAACAATGGATGTGGGCTGCTGCCTGCTTTGGGAGCCCCATCTGCTGCTGCCTCCACTGCAGCCACCTGAGGAGGCCTGAGTTATGGGGATATCCTGCTCCCTTTTCAGCCAGCCCAAAATACCCTCTCACTGACCTTTAGTGCCTTTGGGTTGAGGGATCTGTGCTGCTGCTGGAGATTTTTTCCCTGAAGCCTGCTCAGATCTGCTCCTCCTGGTGCTACATGGCCAAGGCTAGGCTGGGCTCTACTCTGCATCCTGTATGACAGACCTTTCCCGTCGATCTTTCAGGTTACTCTGGGCTAGAAATCTCCTCCATTCCGTTGTTCTGTGACTCTGCTGCTCTAGAATTTGTTGAGAGTTCTTCTTTACAGGTATTTTGTGGGCTGTGGGGTAAGAGCTAGGGTATGTGTGTCTTTCTACTCTGCCATCTTGGCTCTGCCCCACCCTCCCCAGGATTATTATTCTAGAGCTAGAAGGGAATTGAGATATCATCTAATAATAACAAAAATAGTAATTATATATGTTTGCAAAGAGCTTTATACATATTAACTCATTGATCCTCTCAAGAACCCTGAGAGATACATTTTACAAGTGAGCAAACTGAAGCACAAAAGTGACTTGCCCAGATAGTAGGAGTCTAAGGCCATGTTTGAGCTCAGTTCTTCCTGACTCACTGAACCACCTAACTGGCTATCTATTCCATCTCCTTCATTTTATATATTAGAGAACTGAGTCTCAGAAAGGATGTGACTCATTCTGCTGTCTGAAGCTCAGTAAGCTTCAGATCTGGAATTTAAACCCACAATGGTTCTCTGAATCCAGAGACAGAGCTCTTGTCACTGAACTCCACTACCTTGGTGTGAAAATCAATGGTCCAAAAGCAGCTCTTCTGACTCCAATATTCTTTTCATTATCCCAGAAGACTATCATCACCTCCTCAATTCAGTCAATCAATAAACATTTATTACGTGCCTACTAATGTGCCAGCACTGTGCTAACCATCTTCTTCCTTCTTTTTTCTTTCCTTTTCTTCCTTCCAGTCATCTAATAGAAGCTACATAATTACATGTTGGGCATATTGGAGAGCATATTCATGGATAACCATAGAACCATAGATACAGAGTTTGAAGAGATCTCAGATATCACCTAATTCAACTCTTTCATTTTACACTTGAGGAACCGAGGCCTAGAGTGGGTACATGACTTGCCCAAGGTCATACAGCTAGTTATACATGTTGGAGAGAGGATTCCTATACAAGTATGGAACCATTTAAATTAATTACACTGCGTTAGGTTAATTAATTAAATTTAAATTATTAGCCCCTTTTGGCTCGATGATTCAGTGAGTCTGTAATTTCTTCTCCTCTTCCTTTCCTTCTCTAGGCTTGAAACCAGAAGCCCATCTGTTCCTTGTAATATGATAGAGCATTTGTCTCTCTCTAGATAAATAGTAAAATCATTACCAATTGATCTACCAAGTAATAAATAAGTCTTTATTAAGCACCTATAGTGTGCCTAGCACGGTGATAGGCATAGGAAAGGCAAACAGAGACAAAAACAAAATAGTACCTGCTCTCGAAGACTCTGCATTTTATTAGAGCTTACATTTTAGTCATTACCAGTCATTGTTTTTAAAATTAAATTTTACTTATTTTTCATTTTATTTTTATTTTTTGAGAATGAGCTTCCCTATCTCACCTTGACTAGAAATGTAATAGTCATTCATAGGTCTGATGCTGGTATTAATTGTCATGGGAACTTTAACCAGTTCTGTTTTTCTAACTTGGACTGGTTAGCTCCCTCTTGGGCAGCCTGGAGTCCCTGGTTCTCAAGGGTACCATATTATTGCTGCATTTAGTGCCAGATTGGTTTTAGCCGTACTTTGGTTCAGAACTCCAGAACTCGTCATCCAACAGAACCACAATTTTAAATAACTGACATTTATTTTCTCTCCTTCCTACCTCACTGCCTGACTGAAAAAAAAGAAAAGAAAAGAAAAGATAAAAGCAAAACTCTTGAAAATTCCTACATTGGCCATGTTCAAAATACATTTTTGTTTCATTCTGCATATTAGGTCCATTACCTTTCTGTTAGGAGTTGGATTAAGAGTCACTTGTGCAAATACTTAGTGGATTAGAGGTGGTGCAGGGTGAGAGAACAAAAGAGTAGAGGAGAAAAAAGGAGAGGGAAGGAGAGGAGAACATTACTGGACTTTGACTTGAAAGTTACAGCATAGAAACCTGCTACTTTGACACCAGTTCTAGATGACAGTGAAGAAGTATCAACGGAAATGAAGAGCTACCTCTGCAGTTGAATCTCATGGTTATTATAAAGCTGGTCTTTTTCCTTCCTTCATTCCATTTTTTTAAAAGTTAGGATTATGGAATTGGGAATTATGACTTTTAGAAATCATTTGCAATATGATTTCTTTGGTATAGGAAACTCTCAGGTAAGGAAACACCCTCTGTCAAAGGTGGTTGGCATTTTCTGCTAAACAGTTATAGAGAGATTAAGTGATTATCTCTGACCACACAGCCAGTATATGTCAGAAGGAAGACATGAACCCAAATCTTTGTGACTCCCAAGGATAACTCTGAACCTGTTATCAAAACACTGCCCCTCCTCTCTCTCTCTCTCTCTCTCTCACACACACACACACACACACACACACACACACACACCCCTAAATGGCAAAAGATCAAAACAACAAGGGCCAACAGGGTCTAGAAAACCTTCTAGACTCTGGGGGAAGTTTAAAGCATAGATAAGACATCATCCTACCCTTACGGAGTTTACAATGTAAACTGGAGACTAGACACCAACACAAGTAGCTACACTACTCAATATTCTGTGTTATGTGTGTTAAAGAGTTATAACATTTTGGTACAACATGGTATAGTGGAAAGAATGATGGATTTTCACTTGGAGGACCTGAGTTCACACCCCAGTTCTCCCACTTACTACTCTGTGGACCTCAATTTTATCTGTAGAATGAGACTTTTATGATTTTATAATCTGTAAAATGAGGATCTGTAAAAAATGGATTAAATCAGTGTTTTGTAATCTAGAGTATTGTAATATAGGTAGTAGGTACACAAAGGCAAAAGCCAAAAGGTCCAAACAGTTCTTGCCCTTACATGGGGTGGGAGAGGGTAGTACTTGACAACATATACCTAGCAAACTAAATCAAAGTTTCTGTAAACATCATCACTGGCCAAGACCTGCTACCTCCCCATTCTGCAGGGTCTTTCAGTTCATTAGGGTTGTTCCTGCAGTCCTGATCCCAAAGACTCTGCAGAGGTGGATTCCAAAGGACTTGGTAATCAAGTGGATAATGAGAGATGAAGGAGTTGACAGAATCAAAGCCAAGCAGATTTAGGGGAAAGCGGTGTTTGGGTTTAGACATGTTAAACTTGAAGAACCTCCTGGTAAAGACGCCTGTAGACAGCTGGAAATGCTAATCAGGGACCAAGAAGAAAGTGCCAGGCTAGAGATAAAAGTCTAGGAGTTATAAGCCTAAAGTTAATATATGAAGTCATGGGATTGAATGAGGTTTCCAGAGAAGAGATTTTAGAGAGAAGAAAAGAAGGTCAAGGATTGAGAAACCTTTGAGAAATATCCAAAATAAGGGGGTCATAAAGAGGATGATTATCCAAATAAAGAGTTGGAATAGGAAAAGTAAGAGAGGGAGGAAAGCTAGGGAAATAGGTAATAGTACCTGGCATTTATATGGCACTTTAAGGTTTGCAAAGTGCTGTACATGTTCTCCCACCTGACTCTCACAGCAACCCTGTGAATGTATCATTATTTTACCCATTTGATAAATGAGGAAAATAAGGTTCCGTGTGGTGTCTGAATTCAAGGGACTCGGGAGTACTTGGGGATGACTGACAGGGTCCAAATCTGCAGGGCGAATATGGATTTGTAAACCTGGAAGTCATTGGTCACCTCCAAGAGTGATTTCAGTAAAGCAATGAATACAAGGCACCGAGTAAAGAGAGAAGACAGTGAGGAAGGGGAGGCTTGGTGGGAAACGGTGGAAACTTTTTTCAGGAAATAGAGCAGGAAAAAAAATTGGAGAAAGAAAGGTAAAGAGAAGACCTAGAGAACACCCAGTCTGACACAGATTTTACAGATTAGGAAACCGGGGCTTATAGAAGTGATCATCAAAAATTACATAGGTAGTAAGTATGCCCAGGACTAGAATGCAGATTCTCTGACGTACTGACTGTACAACCTTGGGCAATTTAGTTAGCCTTTGAGAGCTCTAGGCAATTGCCTAGATTCTCTAATACCTTTTTGTCATTATATCATACTACCCTTCTATTGTCATTCAGGGCATAGATAGAGGGATTAGCTTTAGTGACAGACAGATTCCTTTTCTGTGGTCAGAAAGGAGTGATAATGCTGAGAAGTCATGAGGAATGTAGAAGGCGAGCTGAGGGTCGTGTTTAATGATTTCAATAAGCTCAATGAAAAAGGAGGCTGAGTCATATTCTACAGCTACTAGGGGTGATGTGGTTTAAGGGACCCCTCAAGGACTGAAGTACTGGAGAGGGTCATCTGGAATGAATTCATAGACTCAAGAATTCTTCAAGTCAAGTTGGCTAAGGTTTATTGTAATGCCAATATGGAGGGCAGAACTCCTTAAGGAATTTACAATTTAGGAATGATGCCAAAGTTTATATAGAAAAAGTAGTGGATTATCTGGCAGATATGCTAATTAGGTGATAATTTAAAACCTTGATCACAGGTGTCATTCACTACTGGAAATCAGGGGAAGGGGTTTCTCAGGGGTGTATTTTTGTTCTGTTATATCTGTAGCAAGATAGCTTTGAGAGTTGAAATCTATAGCTTGACCTTTGGATTGAATAAGATAACTTTGGGAATCAATATATAGTAATTCTGTGGTTACAAGACAGTCCTGTTTTTATAAGAGAATTTCTTCAGAGGTTAGCTTGTTCTTGTAATGGGTAAAGATAGTTTGTTTTACTGGGGACCACTCATGAGTAATTGTGGGAAAGGTAGTTTGTCTTATTGGGGTTCACTCATTAGTTATAGCTAGGCACAGTGTTCTCAGACTGGGGAAAAAACTGTCAGGGATAGTGTTTTGAAGCTAGGGAGAAATGTGATCTTGGGATCAGGGTCCAAGCACAAGCACACCATGGGGGCAGCTAGAGTGTGACTGTGGGTGAGAAAAAGAAGGAGGAGGAAGAGGAAAGGGGAAGGGAAAGAGAAAGGGGAAAGGGAAGGGAGAAGGGGAAGAGCTTAGAATAATTGTTGTGTCAAGAGACAGAGTCAATTAGAACAGAAGTGTTTTTGAGAAGTCCCCAGATCCCAACTGAGTTTAGGGAACATGAATTTGTACTCAATGAAATCAGCTGGATTAACAACTTTCTTTAGTGAAGTGCAGAAGTCTTGAAACAGAATGAAGAAGCTGAGGGGTGGGAATTAATTATGGATGAGGGGGGAGTAATATTTATGATGGGAAGAATAGTGACTTAAGAATCAAAAGACTTAGGTTCAACTCTCCCCTCCTTACTATCACTTAACCTCTCTGGGCTTCGCTTTTCTCATTTGTAAAATGGAGACAGATGGATTAAATGAGTTTCAGGTTCTTTCTAGCTCTAAACCTATAAATTATAGGTCAGAAAGAAGGGAAGTTTAACAGTAGATGAATAAATAAACATACCATTAGATTCAGATTTTAACCATATATTCTGACACATTTTCAAAGTTCTGGGTGGTCATTCATTCATTCTAAGACTTTATAGAGCTATAGCATCCCAAAGCAACAAAAGTGGGAGAAGAATTGGGAATATTTGACTACCATAATCCTGGGAAAAGCTCTTTACAGATTCCGGGTATTTGCCAAGAATGAATTCTAATTGACTTAGGTAAGAATTCAGTCTGTGGGATTTTGAATAGATAAAAAGATTCTTTGAATAGAGGCTATCTATAAAGGATGATATTTTTACCTTTGTTGAAGTATGTTGAAGTAGTGTTAGGTCTGGTTTTTATAACGGTTCAGAAGTGTAATTATGTTCACAAAGTTGATATATGATATTGGGTTGGGAGGTAAAACTACCAGTACTGAAAATATAATTAAAACAAAATATCACACTAGACCCATAAGAAGAGTGGGTTATTTTGGGGACTTTGATATCTGAGTCACAGTTCATCTCATCCTTATTTTTTTTTTTTACATTTTAAGTTTTATATGAGCTCCATAATTATCTCTGGGTTCCAATTAGTACAAACTCTATGTAAAATCCTCAACAAGCAGATTTTTAAAAAATGAACAAATAAAAAATATACAAAATAAGCTAATTTCAGGTCAAAATTTAACAAAGGCTAAATAGTTTATAAGTGGAAAATTTGTTAAAGGAAAAAGCTCTTATTTCTTTCACTGATGGACATAAATGATTTCTTATTTTCAGACATTTTGCCTCTCACTTGTTCTTTCTTGAGATTAGACTTTCCCCCAGGCATGGGTTTTCCATATAGTACATTTTCTAAATGTTAAAAACATTTTCCCCTTCAATTCTCCTGTTTGTCTTCTTAGTATAGAACCTTAAACTGAATGCAATAGGCTAACTCTGGGTTATTTTGTTATCTGTTGCTGAGACAAGGCAAAAAATGGCTGTGAAATATTATTCTTTTGTAAATAAGGATTAATGCCTAAATATTTCTTTTATCACTCAATATATACCTTCATTTTCTTATTTAGGTGTCTACATTTTAGTTGAATGGTTATGAAAGTGATGATTTCTTACTAAATTCTTATCATATTGATTTTAACTTGTCCTCATCAAGGATTTCACTATATAGTAATCCTATACTCATAAAACTTATGATCTTTGCCAGTTCGGCATTATCTGTAAATTTGTTTACCATAACAGGTACTCTGTACTCTCAGTCAGGCAAATATTTAATAATATTTGATCTAGAACAAGCCTTTGGATGCAAAAAATACTTTCTGAGAATAAATTAAACATTTCTCAATGCTGTGTTCTCTCTTTCAGAGTCCTGGGCCACCACTTATTAAGATAGTGCTTCAGCATATCAACTAGTAGACTTAGTGACTTGAAGAATTTTTTTTGCTGCCTGAGAGGTCTCATACATCCAAGCTAGGAGTTCTCAATTTGGTGGGGTGGGGGTAGGACTGGGGGGGGTGTTTATGGATTACTTCAGCAAAGACCTGGCAGGGTATCTATCCCCCACACATCCACCTGCTACTTATGAAAGGGGACCATGTCAGAATGAATAGGGCTGATGTTGCTTGGCCAGTGAGGTAATCCTTCTTCTCCCTCATTTAGCAATTAAATGTGAGAAATACATGATTAACTCATTCTAGAAACAACAGTACAGAAATAAGAAACACAGCCATAAGATAGTAAGAAATTCATCCATGACCTATCCAGATGACCTTTCCAGACTTAGTAATTATAAGGAAACAGGAGTGAAGCAATGACTCATGCAGTAACTGTCTGATTGAGGGGAATACCACATACGACATGGTACAGTGGGAAGAACTCTGGCTGTGGATAAATGAGAACCTGGGTCCAAATCTCATCGATAGCACTTATTGCCTAACTTCATTTCTTTGAACCCCAGTTTCTCTTCTGTAAAATGGAAGATTTTGGTATGATCAGGTTAGGAATATTTCTGTGAGACTTCCCCATTGGCTTCCTTTCTTACATGCCAGTTTCTGCAGGCATGGTCTTGGGCAACTTCCTGAAATTGTTCCCATACATTCCTGTATGATTGCTTTCATAACAGGTATTTGAGGAGTTTGTGGAACTGAATTTTCACCCCACTAATACTCTTCTCTGAAGGGCTGCTCCTTTAGGGAATGGTAATGTGGGTATCTGTCTTTCTTAGGGATATCACTTAGTTTTAGTCCTGGCTTATCTTTGGAATGCCTACCCCCATACACCTGGGGTCTGTTTTCTGGTAGAAATTGCCTATTTTCCATTTTTCAACGGAGTATTTTTGCAAGTGGCTCTTTTTATTAACCCATTCACCCTTGTGAGAGTACCCTTGAAATTAATGTCTATTTTCTCTGAGTTACCTTACCAGGTTGCTGCACTAGACACAGAGGAAGCCCTTTGGCCAAAAGGGGCCAATCAGGAGCCTGCAGTAAGCCAAAGTCTTGCTGACTCCCAAATGCCTTTTGTGGGTGTTCACAGTAGACTTTCCTGAGTTGTGGTATGCCCGCTTCTCCCTCCTGCCCCAAAACGGCCCTCTTCCTGCCCCACCAAACCAGCCTTGTGGTCAATTGTTCCTGCTCCTGGGTCCCACATGTCCCTTCTTTTTCTCAACTCCTGCCTGATCCTCCCCTTTGTGGTTTTCAAGCATAAATCTACCTACCCTGCCTCTCCTAGGCTGTGGACTCCTTTGTGCCTTATACTAGGGGCCTTAGCACTAGTGTCTGATTTTCCTAATAAAACTTTTCTGTTTTCGATCTAGCTTGGACTGTTCTACATTGGGTGGGCTTTTCCTGTTGACATCCCTATTTACAATTTAATCTTACATACCCAAGTTTCAATTTAGTTTAACAAACATATTATTAATGTATATTACATTCACTATGTTCATTCATTATGCTAGATGGTTGAAATAGCAAGATGAAAAATGTGACACTTTCTACTTTCAAAGAACTTATCATCTAGTCACCACAGGGATGGGAAATACTGTTTCCTAAACCATCTCATTCCACTTTTGGATAGCTCCTGTTAAAGAACATTTTAGATATGGGGGACAGCCAGTGAAAAGGCAGGAAGATAGAATGAAAGTAGGCGAATGTAGCTAGATTACAGAGGAGATAGACTGATATAAGGATGCAGAGGTGGGAAGGGGTCAAGTGACTTAAGTTTTAAATGTTACTGCACTCTGAAAATTCTGACCACTCAGTTGTAGATAAACCTAGGAACACAATTTCTTCTGCAAATGTGGCATTTATTAAAGCTGTTGGCAAATAATTCATCCTAGCCAAGATACTATCATCTCACACTTGGATTAGTCTTCTAACTTGATCTCCCATTCAATTTTCCTCTGCAATTCATTCTCTATACCAGTACAAAATTAATGTTATCAAGACACCATTTTAATCATGCCTGTCCCTTTCTTCTGAACTTGCAATAGTGCTTCTAGTGTGTATAGATTCAAATACAAACTTCAGAGTCTGACATTCAAAAGCCTTCTCAATCTCAGTTGGTCCCAAGGTACCCATCTAATCACATTTCTCAGGCCCTTACTCTAGTCAGCTTTGACTTCCTTCCTATTATACCCACCCATACTTATTTTTCTTTCTTGCCTTTGCTAATATTAGTTCCTTCACCTAAAAGGTCCTTTCATTTTCTTTTATTCAAATTCTAACTATTCTTTTTTAAAAAATGAGATTCTGATTCTTTCCTTGGTATAAAGGAACTCCTAGCTAGAAAACTTCCTCAACCAATAAAAACAGGTAACAGATCTTCAACTTAAAGTGAGTTATCTGAAGCATTGACAGGTTAATGGACTTGTCCAGGGCCACACAACCAGTTGTGACAGAGAAAAGTGAGACTAGAATCCAGGAGCTCCTTACTCCAAGAATGCCTCTGATAGTCTTAATACCAGTTAGAAAAATGATAAGTGAACTGTCAAATTCATGCAAGGCATTCTAAGTGATGTAAAGAGGGAGGGATCACATCTATGGGGTGGTGGGTGATTATCACGAAAAGAAATGACACCTGAACTGAACCTTGAAGAAGAAGATATGCCCTTAAGTGGAGATGGGTTAGGGGAGAAGTCTATTCTTGTCATGGGGATTCTTTGTGCATATGCATGTTCAGATGTGGAAGCAGGAGTTGTTTATAGCATAGAGACTAAATAAGAAAGTACTACAAAATAAAGATAGTAGGGTACAACTAAAAGTTGGAGAAGGGCTAAAATTGCAGGCTAAGGAGGTTGTATTTCATTCTGTTGACAATGCGGAGCCTCTGGAAGTTAATGAGCCTGGGAGTGCTGTGGTCAGATCCCTGCTTTGAAGTTATCTTGGCATCTTGGAGAAAGGCTGCCTGAATATGAGAAGGAAAGAGGTTGGTGGAGGAAAACTATGTCAATAAAATCATGTGAATTTTATAACACCTACCCGGGTTTCCATTTTAAAATGTCGAATGGAGGCTTGAGTTTTCATTCAGTTTTCAACATAGGCTATTTCTAGAGGATGAGGGAAGCAACTACCTAATTATTGCCTATAACAGTGTTCTCCAAAGCAGGGGAAGGAATAGTAGTGGACTGATCCCATGGAGTGTGTGATCAGCCAGTCAGAGTGTGATAAGATAGATTTTATCGTATTCTCTCTTTTATAACCAATTGATAACCAATCATGATGTATGTCTCCAACATAACTATGGCCTATCCTTATCCCGCAATCCTCCCTCTGCTGTGCAAGTTTCCTTTGCTCCCTTCTAAGTCAGGCCAGGCATCTCAGCACACTTATAACTAAAACTCACTTCTACCACCACAGTTGCCTTGTGCCACTGGGAAATTCTGCCCCTACACTTTTTTTAAAAAATCAGATCCCCTCCTGGCTGCTGTATACTGGGATAATGCCATGTAAGATCTTTGCTTCCTCACTTTTCATATTGGAATAAACAGGGGTGTATGGATTGGAATCTGCTTCACAGATCTCTTTAGATTGTCTTTCCGTGCTCCACTTCCAATCTACCATTTCTCCAAACTTCCCTATTACTTTGAAAGGCACCACGATCCTTCTAGTCATTCAGTTATCCAGGTTTTCACAACATTCATATGATCTTTGACTCTTGACCTTGCCTTACCCTGCCTGCCCCCCTTCCCCAATATCTAGTTTGTGGACAAATCTTGTCCTTTCTCCTTCCAGGTCTCTAATACATCCTCTTCTGTCCACTCTCAAGGCCACAACTTGAATTCAGAGCCTTATCACTTCTTACCTGGCCTATTACTATAACTTCTCAAACTGGTCTCTTCCCCTCAAGCCTCTATTGTATTTTTAAAGCTGCTAGGATATATATATATATATATATATATATATATAGAGAGAGAGAGAGAGAGAGAGAGATAGAGATAGAGATAGATAGATAGATACAGTATAGTGGATAGAGAATGGGACTTGGAGTCAGAAAGCTTGGAGTTTACATTCTGCCTCACACCTTATAACTATGTGACCCTGGGCATGCTACTTAACTATTCTCAGCTATCAGTTTCATAAACTGTAAAAAGGGGTAAATAATAGAACCTACCTCACAGGGTGGTGAAGATCAAATGAGTTTGTCATATAAAAAGTGCTTTGCAAACCTTAAAACACAATATAAATGCTACTTATTATTAATCATTGTCCTTCACAAACTGTCCAAGTGACTTTCCTAAAAGGCAGTCCTCTGTTCAATAAACTTCAGTTGTTTCCTATTGACTCCAGGATCATCTATTATTACAGATTTATCTCATCCTTCTGAAGAGTCTACTTTTGGATTGGATAACATATAAAATTATTAGTATAGCAGCACATGCATATAATTTATAAATAACCAAACATACATATTTGGGAGTATATACTCAAAGATATCTTGCTGAAGGGATACAGGCTCAAAAAAGATGGGTCTACAGTAGAAATATAGCTATTAGAATATGAGCTCCTTGAGAGCAGGAGCCTTCTTTGTCTTTTTTTTTCCTGTATCTTCAGTGCTTAATGTAGTACCTGGAACATAGTAAGTGTTTAATAAATGCTTGTTGACTGAAAGCAGTGAAGGTGAGATGGAATTGTATAAGGAACAATTACCTTTTAATAGAACTCTTATACATTCATATATTAGATACACTTTACTCATGAATACACACACACACACTCTGTCTCTCTCTGTCTCTGTCTCTGTCTCTCTCTCTCACTCACTCCCCTCAGGTAGAGATCAGCATATTACAGACTGTGGAAAGTTTTGAGTTTTATCCTGGACTTGAGGCACACGAGGGGTACAGGAGTTTTGGGAAAGAAGAAATTCTGTAACCGTCCTAACAAGTCCCAGTTGTAATTTGGCTTTTGCAGTTTCATGACGGTGGGACCCCATTAGTTTCTGTCGTCCTCCTGCTGCAGCTAATTTATCTTCCTCCTAGGCAGGCAGCAGGAGGGGGAGGGGAAGTGTAGACAATAAATGTTTGATGATAGGGCAACTCCTCAAATTCCTGGGAGAACTCTGACCAAGTCCGTCTGTCAGCTCGTGAGAAGGGAGACATAACTCTCGTTCTTGACTACGCAGCCAGCCTGGGACACGAGAGGGTGGGGGTTGGTGGGACAATGTCACAGGACCAGGAAGGAAGGCTCATTCCCAGCCCAGAAGCTAACTAGGCAAAAAGGCAAAGTAAGGCCCAGCAGCCCAGGCTGAAAGGTGGGGGCATAAAATGCCAGCTGCAGGGTCCTGAGAGGGGGCGCCTCCTGGGCTCTGGAGGACGGGACCCTGGCCTACCTCCTCGGTCGCCCTGGCCAGCACTCAGCCTTGCCCATGGGGAGGAGAAGGCATTAGATGGGCGGGTTTAAACGTTTGCGGTGGAAATCCCGAGGCCGCCTGCTCCTCCCCGTGAGTGTGTCTGCTTGTCTCTGCACTGAAGCAGCGGCGGTGGCAGCGGTGGCAGCGGTGGCGGGGGCAGCAGCAGCGGCGGCAGCATCCGCCGGGCCGGACCTGAGCATCGGTGCGGGGCTGCTGGCAGCTGCCC
>CM053770.1:351908765-351941352 GCA_028658325.1 Potorous gilbertii
GCCCCGCAGCCCCTCGGCCCCGCAGCCCCGCAGCCCCGCAGCCCCGCGGCCCCGCAGCCCCGCAGCCCCGCAGCCCCGCAGCCCTCACCCTCGGCCCTCCTCCTCTTCCTCCTTCTCCCTCTGCACCCTCCGTCTCGGTCGCTGTGTCTTCAATGGGCAATCTGCTAAGCGGGACCAGCTTCAAGGAGCCCACCACCGTGGAGGATTGCGACTCCACCTGGCAGACGGACTCCGAGCCCGAGCCGGACGAGGAGGAGGACGGCCGAGACGGCAGCGGCCCCGGCAGCCGCGAGGGCCCGGGGCACGAGCCCGAGCCACCCGCGGGGCCCCCTGCCAGGGCCAGCCCGCGATCCGAAGACAGCCCCGCCGCACCTGAGCGAGACGCGGACGCGGGCGCCAGCAAGGAGCAGGTATGCCCCGGAGCCTCCCGGGGGGCAGGCGCGAGGTCCGCTCGGGTCCGGTCCGCTCCCGCCCCTCTGTGCCCTGTCCCCAAGCCGTGCCCGGTCCTCCCTGGCCCCGAGTGGTCCACCTGGTCGTGCTGCCACAGCCCAGGGAGGGAGGACCCACCGAGAGTGAAGGAAGGAGAGCCCTCATACTGGAGGAGAGCATGCTTTCCATCAGCACCTTAGTCTGGATGCATTTTTAGTTCTTTATTCCTTTTGGTGGGGTGAGCGGGCTGAGGGGAGTGCTGCTCTTTAGTCCCCGTTCCTCCCTCCTTGCCTTCCCCCAGGCAGTGTCCAGTCCAGGGGTTCATTTCTGCCCTGGCACGCTCCTCTCTGAGTCACCAGGAAGTTGAGGGGAGCCCTGCAATGGCAGGCTGGTGGAGAAGTAGGCATGTGGCCGTGGCTGTGGCCGGAGGCCCAGGGCCCTGCACATCTGTGCCCATGAATTGTATTGTGTAAGGAAGTTCTTTCAAAGAGAAAACCTAACTTGGTTTGGTGTTGTCCCTGCACCTGGAGGAAGAGAGAGAAAAACAGAAGGAGGGCCAGTTAGCTTAAAATAGAAGGCTATGAACCTACTCACACTTGTGGAAATTCTCTTAAACATATAAAAGCTTTATGTTACTTTAACTAAAAGACTTTTCTCTATGGTGGAGTACTTGGTAGTGCTAATTTTTTCATTTTACAAAGAGAATGCCCAAGGTCATAAGGGCTGGTAAGTGGCAAAACTGAAACTTCTGACCCCCAAGTGGAGTGCCTTTCCACTGCAGACCACACTAAAGTCTATCCCTTTTTCTTCCCGTTAGGAATATTGCTATCAAACTATTTCTAATGTTTCCTTTCTCTTCCTGTTAGGAGTATTACCATCAAATTATTTCTAATATTTCCCCACTTCAAGTTAAAATTTTTTAGAATAGTTCTTCCTTTACCCAGATATTGCATCTTATCTAAGAAATTCAAATGAGTTTTTCCAGGAATTGCATTATTTCACCCAGTAAACCTGTTAAAAAAAAATAGGCAGTTTTAAGCATGACCATCTTTCTATTTGAAACGACAATGCCACGTGTAATTTTACCAACTTTTTTGTCAAAGAAAATATTCAACAATTTCTGATAAATCACTCAGGAACTTCTGGAAAAAGAGAAAATAAAAGGTATGTATTATTCACATGGAAAATCATCACCCCGAAGTCTGTTTCACTAAGAAGGAACATTCACATAAGACTTTAGAGCCAGAAGAGTTTGTATATTTCTGTTGATCATTTTACTGATTGAGAAATTTAGGCTCAAGTAACTTGCCTAAGGTCACATAGCTAATAAGTGCTTGAATCAAGACCTGGAACTCACTCTTCTGGGTCCAAAACTTCTACTCTTTCCAGTACGCTATCCTACCTCTAAATTAAGGCATAATAACCTGTTCTGTTTCTATCCATTTGAGTAGAATGAAAGGGGGGAAGAAAGGTCAAGGATTGGTCTCTCTCCTTCCCCAGACCTCCTCTACCAATATCATTCACATTGCAGAGAGTTTCCAGCTTGCTAAAGAATTCTCTGGTTTATGAATTCTTTTGGCTCTACTACAGACACTTCAATTTCCTCTGACCCTTCTAATAGTATCTGTTATACTGCTCTGTAGTCAACTGGTACAACTAGGTAAGTTAGACTCATTTGGCTCTGGATTCCTGTTATCCTGACGCAGGATAGGAAATGCTCTGGCATAGCATTGCAAATTCCAAGCTTTCTTAAGTCTTTCAACTTCTGCTTTTGAGAATGAAAGATGAACAGCAACCTGGTGTTCTATCTACTTGGTTCTGCTTTCTTGATACTATGAAGAGTGGAGAGTATTTGGGTATTGTAACTCCCTCTTCCCAACCTCACCCCTTCTAGTTCATACAGAACCCATATACCTTCCACTCTGCAGTTTTCTCTCATTTATCTCCCATTTAAAATATAGTCTTCTATTAAAGTTTAGGGGTGCCAGTTAATATAGATAACTAAATTGAATTGGATTAAAAAATTGTGCCAATTATCATCTGGATTTGTGTTTCCCAAATGGACAATAAATGAACAGCAATAGAAGGTAAATTTTTGTTACTTCTATGACCTATCAAACGATGTGGTGGATAGGAAGCCAGTCTTGTTAGGAAGGTATGTGTATGAGCTTTGCCTTTTACATGTATTAGCTCTGTGATTTTGGACAATAATTTCTCAGGGAAATTCTCCAATACCTGTCGGTTACAGATGAAGAGCCCATCTTCATTGGTGTAAAGATATTACAGATTGAGAATTCTCCATACTGCTAAAATCACAGGTTCAGGTTAATAAATATATGGCAAATTATGTGCACATTGTTGGCAGATCTTATTCTAGCAAAAATCCTTACTTCTTTAAACCTATAAACTTAAAAATTTAAACCTATAAACTTTAAAAAGTTTAAAAAAATTCCATTCCTCCTCCCTAGACATTGGTCTTGCCCCTTGATCTATGCTTTAACCCACCTGAATTATAGTTTGGATTTGCAATTAGAGACTAATATTAAATCAAAACTTAGGGGGTTTCTTCCACTTTATGCTATACATTTCAGTTCTGCTTTTTTCTATGTTGCCTAAAGTTTCTGTTTTGGTTGGGTGATAGGATTTAATATGAACTTTTGATTCAGATTTTATTTTGGTTTGCAAAGGAAAAAGCAAAGAACTTTGAGTCAGAAAAATTAGGTTTTGATTCCTGGCTCTGGCCTTTCTTAGCTAAGTGGCCGAGTAAATCGCTTAGTTTTCTGAGCCTAAGTGTTCTCTTTTATCTATGAAATGAGGATACTTGCAGTAGTTTCTTCATAGAGTTGGTAGTGTGTGTACCACATAAATGAGTTATCTGGTATCCATATTTATGTAAGAGACAGCATCATAAGAGAATACACTCATAGGTGAGAGGTACCTCAGAGTCCAGATGAAAAGAGATAATATTAATAAAGCACTTAGCACAACAAATGCCAATTCTTTTCTCCTTCCCTAGACCTAACTCCCTCATTTTACAAATAAGGAAACTGAGGTCCAGAATTCTGAAGTAATTTACCCCCGGATATATAGGTAGTGATAGTTAGAGGTAGCATTTGAACTCATATCCTTTGACTTGAGAAGTAATGCTCTTTCTGCTGCACCAAGAAGAGGGTTCTATGATCTAACAAACCAAGACATGTTTTGTAATATTTTGTTATAGGGGTCACTCCTTCCTATAAGATTTTTTTTACATAGACCTTTAATCTCTTTGGTATTTGGAATACTTAATATGCAAATTCTTTTCACTGATAGAAATTAGCGGTTATCTGATACTTAAAGCCTTGTAAATTTGCTTAGTAAACCTCAGAGAGGTTTAGTAAGGGCCTTTGTAGGTCCTTTTTTTGTGAGGCTGGGCTCAAATTCAGGTGTTACTGACTTCAAATCTATTACACTACCCTGATTTTCCTTGTATTTATATATGTGTGTGTGTGTGTGTGTGTGTGTGTGTGTGTGTGTGTGTGTATGTGTGTGTGTATATATATATATATATTTATTGGCATCTGATTTTCTATTGACTTTTATCTACATTTTGGACATTTAAAATCCGAAGTTCTCTTTCTCTTTACACCCACATTTAAATGTTGGGCATTTCTGAAACTGAAAGTTTTTATATTTTTCACTGAGGCCAAGCTGTGATTATTATTTTTTGTTAGCATTATTTTGGTAATTCTAATGCCATTTCTTGACTTACTTGTGCTCAGGCCAAATTCATTTGGGGACTTGCTAGGTGGAACTTTTCTTCAGAATTTAAGCTTCCTTGGGCTTATAGTAACCAGTGTTCAGACCAGAGGATCTAGTATCCAAATCTATGTACTTGCCCTAATTAGGAGAATCATAGGATGCCAGGCTGCTATTACAGATGATGGATGGAAAAAAACTGGTCACAAAAGCAAGTAAAGCCAAAGCCTCAACCAAATGCTAATGCTGCAAGTGGGTTATCCATCTGTGTTTTTTAAACACCAACTCTCCCTCCTCCAATAATGCTTATAACAGATATAATGGTATCTTGCATTTGTAATCTTCCAGATACATTTTATCAAGATATCCAGCTGCAGAATGTAGTTAACTCAAATCACAAGGCATTTATTCAGTATCTACTATGTACTATCACTGAAGATAAAAGAAAGGAGTGGGGGGAGTACTTGCTCTTAAAAGGTCACAGACATGTAAACATACAAACAACTATGTACAAATATGATAAATATCTATGTACTTCTATATATAGGTATAGAGGATAAATCAGAGATAGTCATAAAGGGAAGGCACTAGCATTAAGGAGGATCAGGAAAGACCTTGTAGGAGGAGAGATTTTAGCTGGGTCATGAAGGAAGCCAGGGAAGCAAGAAGATGGAGATGTGGAGGAAGGGAATTCTAGGCACTGGAGGAATAGCAAAAGTGCCCAGAGTTGATAGAGAGTAAATCTAGTGGTAGGAAAATCAAAGAAGCCAGAGTCACTGAATCATAGAATATGTGCAAGGGAATAAAATGTAAGAAGGCTGGAACAAAGTATTCCCATATAAATTTTTAAAAGATACATTGCTTAAGAATTTAGATTTGGGACAGAGATTAATTTGTTTCGCATAGATTTATGAAATTAGGTATCTGAGTTTCTAACTTTACAAGAATATGATCGAGAGGTATCATATATGTTATTTTTCATTGGTTAATTTGGTGTAAAAGCTTTTGATTGCTCAGCATATGTATATATTTTGACTTTGCTGATTTATGATACAGTACAATATATCATTGAATGAGTAAGAATTATTCATACCTTCATATTTTCCTTGTTGTAGTGCTATAAAATATGCAGCTTATAATGCTGTTTAGGTTTGTTTAAAGCCCCTTTTTCTTTGATAAACATTACTTTACTGATAAGAACAGCTAAGTATTACAGATTTAATGAGTATTTTCTT
This sequence comes from Potorous gilbertii, assembly GCA_028658325.1. NCBI lineage: Eukaryota > Metazoa > Chordata > Mammalia > Diprotodontia > Potoroidae > Potorous > Potorous gilbertii. Next base: position 351,914,168 of record CM053770.1, read on the forward strand.
AACAGATTTTGGTTATGTGAAATAGTAAAAATAAAATTTTTCATGTAACCACTTACTAACATGTAGTGAATTTTCTTTTTTGTATTTCTGCTACATATTGATCTGTCACATTGGTCCCATGGACTTTGATCTCTCTTGGCTAATTATGATGTTTTATTATTTAACAGGAACATTTTATAAAATTCAGAGTGACCCCACATTACAAAAACATTGACTAGCAAAGTATTCTTAGATGATGAATCAAAATGAGCTTGAGAATGTGTGTGTATGTGTGTGTGTATGTATAGGGTTATTATTTCAAGTTAACTCTGGAAATTGTTTGATGAAATAAACATGATATTTAGTGACATAAACCAATATCCTCTTTCAGTGAATAAGTCTGGTTTTTGTTTTGTTTTTTTAATTTTAGAATGATGATTCCACCGAGTCGGCTGCCAAACCAAAGAGAAGCTTTTATGCTGCAAGAGATTTGTACAAATATCGACACCAATACCCAGTAAGAGTGTTACATAGAATTCTAGAACATCAGAGTTGGGAAAGACTTTTAGAGGCTGTCTAGGCTGAACCCAATTTGAAGCATCCATCTTGTCCTTGATAAGTGTTTTTTCAACCTCTCCATGGACACCTCCAGTGATGGAGGATGCTACCTGTGAGGACTGCCTTTTTTTTGGGGAAGTTCCCAGTCCTTAGGAATCATTTCCTTACATTAATTCAGAATTGGTTTCCCTGTAATATAAATTAACCCCATTAATCCTAGTTGGTCCCCTTGGACTAAATAGGATAAATTTAATCCTTTTAAAAGTGATAGTCCTCTAATAGCTGGTTAAAGATTAAATCTTCCCAAAGTTGTCTCTTCTATAGGATAAACATTCCTAGTTCCTTTAATCTACATATAACATGATTTTATTTACCCTCATCATCCAGGAATTATTTTCTTCTAAATTGACTCCAGTTAAGCATTCTTCCTCCTAAAATATGATACTTAAAATTATATATAAAATTCCAGAGGTGGTTTTATTGGGGTAGAGCAGTGAGTCCTTGAAAGTGGTTTTATTTTATATTTTAAAGACAATTTCAATACAATTAGTTTCCTTTGTAATCCTATGTATTTTGTTTTTTGTACTTAAAAGCATTGTTTTAAGGAGTCCACAGGCTTTGCCAGACTTTCAGAGGGATTCAGAATACAACACACACACACAGATTAAGAAAAACTAGGGTAGAGTATACCATGGCTAATACCTTCTTTCTATAGATATGAAATTTCTGTCACTAAAATCTAAAAATGCTCTTTTGGTTTCCTCAATAATATACTTTGAACTTAGAGTCCCTAAATAACTATAGTTCTAGTCATATAAATTACTGTTTGGCCATGTCTAGCTCATTCTGTACTTGTGCAGTTCATTGTGAACCTAAGTACATTTTAGGATTTATTTATTGTCTTAAGTTATTAACTTAACATAGTGCAACATATTTCTCCTACTTTTCTTACATTGCAACTAATTAACTAAGAAGCAAAAAGCTCGACTACCTTTTTCTGTACCTATGTATTTACTATATGTTGTTGTTGTTTCTTTCAGCAGAACTTTAAAGATCTCCGATATCAAAATGACTTAAGTAATCTCCGTTTTTATAAGAATAAAATTCCCTTTAAACCAGATGGTAAGTAATCTAATGCTTTTTATAGAAAACAAATTTTAAGAAACAATAGACATGATGATCCATTCCTTTATCTGTATTGTGTACAGCATTCTTAAAAAAATGTTTATTTGACAGTGTTTTTGTTTGTTTTGATTATGTGGCATAAGGTATCCCAAATATCTTTCCTGAGAGAGTTGTTCCATCTGTAAATGTAGTTAAGGTCTATTTTCTACTTATGATTATTTTTCTAGCTGAGAATTATAGAGTAATAGTGATCTAATAGAGACCTGACTTGAACCCATGCATTTCTTCCATATAACAATTACAGAAATATTTACTTAGTGGCTACCATGTACAAGGCAAAGTGTACAATTCTGACTTTTTCTTGGGATTTTTTGGGACAGTTTTGAATTAAGAGAAATTTCTGAGGAACCATGCTTAAATGGTGGCCATTTCCATAAAGCATCATGCCATGATCCCCTAGGATATTTTGGGGGGGAGAGGGAGGAGGAACAGAAGAGGGACATGGGATATTTATCTTTTCTCGATATCCTAAAAGTGATAATCCCACACCATATATAGCTGTGATACAGTAGAAAATTGAATTGAATGTTAGAGGACCTAATGTAGGTCAACTCTTCCGTTGGCTAGTTGTATCACTTTGGTCAGATCATTTTACATACATTTTACATAATTTCTTCATCTGTAAAATGGGGCATGATGCCAACTCTACTACCAACCTAATGGTGAAAGAAAGAATGTTGAACATAATTGAAGTCAGGTACAAACTGGTTGGGATCCCCTAAGTGATCCTTCAAGGACTTTCATCTCAGGTTTCTTTCCCATAAAGCAGAGATAACAGTACTTATAGAATTTACCTTACAGGGTAGTTGTGAGGATAAGATTCAAAAAAACACAGGTAAAATCATTTTCCAAACTCTAAAACATTATGATGATGATGATTTCTTTTTGTATTTTCTTTGGGGTTCAGATATAAAAGATATTTGACAAATGTGTATCCTACTATTAATATTACATATTTAATATCCAGTTGAATTAAAATTAAAAACAACAAAGATAAGAAAAATGAAATACTGATGATCACTACTACTACAAATCTAGGTCAGATTCCAAGAACGCAATGAGTTTCTACATCATGGCTTGAAATCTACTTTAAAGTAGATTAAAGGGGAGAACTTCTATTTCTTGCAGTGCTAGCTGGGACTCCCTAGTGTGTAAGACAGAGTTAGGATGATTGGGATGGGGGCTGAGATGGATGGAGGCGAGTCCTGAGCCCTCTGGAGAACATGTATTCTTCAAATCTCACTTCAGTGCTGTAGAACAATGGTTGCTACATTTTTTGTTGTGTGATGGACCCCTTTGTCAGTCTGGTGAAACATATGAACCTCTTCTCAGAATTAGTTTTAAATAATTGAAGGAATTGCTAAATTTCTGTTTAAGTTGTTTCAGTTGTGTCTAACTCTTTGTGACCCCATTTGGGGTTTTTCTTGGTAAAGACACTAGAATAATTTGCCATTTCCTTCTTTAGTTCATTTTACAGATGAGGAACTCAGGTTAAGTGACTTGCCCAGGGTCACACACATACCAAATGTCTGAGGCTGGATTTGAATTCATCAAGATAAGCCTTCCTGATTCTAAGTCCAGTACTCTAAAATTGTACCAGAGAGCTGCCTGTTATTTTCAGTTTGAGGTTATATGTATTTTTAGTTAGAGATTACATATTTTTTTCCCATTTAGGTTTATTGACTCACTGAAATCTATCCACATAATTCTTGGTGGTTCAAAGATGCCAAGCAAAGAACTTTCGCTCTAGAGCAATAATATCAAACTTAAATAGAAACAGATTCTTGTGGCAGTGTATATTAACTTAGAACACCACAAATTAATAGGTTATATTGTATTATTATTTATTTTGTTAACTATCTCCAAATTTCATTTTAATCTGATTTTGTCCAGGAAATGGAATTTGACACCTCTCAAGCGTTCTTCTTAAGTACTTTAGTTATTTAGATGCATTGGTATTGTGGCCACATGTACTTGTTTTTATTTTAACCTTGTTTTCTTAGAAATTCCTTTGAGACTATACAGTTGGTTCATGGCAAATTGTTGCAGTTTTTAAAATGCTAATTATTTCTTTCAAAAAAAGAAGGCTAAAAAACATAAAAAGAGTCAAAAATAAATATTTAATCTAGCTCTGGTATGGATTCCATAAGTCTTAATGATTCTAATGGAAATTGTATGAAAACTTTTGAACATTGAGTTATAAGTAGTTTCCTTATAGAGTCATAATAGTAGCTTGTTTTGTCTCTTCCATTAGTACAGTTATTGCTTGGGCTGACTGTAATCAGAGAATCTTTACATGAGTTGTTATATATTTTATAATCCTTATAGTAAAGAGTCAAGTTAGGTTCATGATAATATTAGTGGAATCATAAGTTTCAACCAGAATATATACATATGAGGCATTTTCCTGGATCTCAATGCATGTATTATATAAAGTAATTCATATGACACCACCCCCTTACTTTTTTAAACCAACATTGTATCTGTAAATGTTACCTTTAAAATGTTGATATTATGTAGGAAAAATGCTCCAAAGATAGATATAAAGACTTTTTCCTTTATTTTTAGCATATCTTCAACGATAGAAATTCAGAATTGCTTCTGAATTGCTTCTACAGCCAAAGAGGTGGTGGGAGGGAACATGCTCTAAAATATTTGGAGAGAGGAGAAAGGAGACATCAGCGGGGGTGGAAGAGAATAAACGTGAATCATGTGAAAAAGATTTTTAAATGAATGAGGTTTTTTCAATATCAGAATATATTTTCAGTTGAATAGTATCTTATATTTGCAGAATCATATTGATCGCTTGGGGAAATATTTTCTATTATCTTTTTATATGTTTGATGTTTATTTATCTATGTACATATGGCTTCCCTCTAGTAGAATGTAGGCTCCTTAAGGGAAGAAACTGTTTGGTTTTTATTATTGCATCCCCAGTTTTAGTACAGTATATGGCTCACAGTGGACATTTAATTTTGTTGAATTAAATTGAATTACATATCAGATGCCTGTTTTTGGGAAGCTCCAACATTTAACAATTATTCATTTCAACATTCAGTGAAATGTATTTTTTACTAACATTCTGTATCTTTAACATCATATATGTGCATATAGTTATAATTATGTACATATAACTATATAGCTATATAGAAAGATATAGTTATATCTATTTATATATAGTCATACTATGTTTAAGTATAAAACCTAGTCAGTTATTATCTTTGACTGACATGAGTCTTACAGTTTATTCTTCAAACATTTTCAAATGAATCTGACTAGTTTTCTAAATATTTACTGTTCAGGTGTTTACATTGAAGAAGTCCTAAATAAATGGAAAGGAGATTATGAAAAACTGGAGCATAACCACACTTATATTCAATGGTTGGTTACTTATTAGCTATTTTAAAGCATGACGTTTAATTATTTGTGTTAATCGAACTGCATAAAAATAAAACTTTAATTCCTTTTTTTAAAACAGGCTTTTTCCACTGAGAGAACAAGGTTTGAACTTTTATGCTAAAGAGCTAACTACATATGAAATTGAGGTAATATATATCACAGCTTCATTTTCATGAACTATATTTACGTATATCTATGTATATGTATACATGTATTATATGGGGTTAACATATAATAATTGTAAAGTATGTGTATTCCCGAGCAATTTTAGCTGAATTTGTTTTTCTCTATTAGGAATTCAAAAAAACAAAAGAAGCAACTAGAAGGTTCTTCTTGGCTTATAAAATGATGTTAGAATTTTTTGGAATGAAGCTAACTGATAAAACTGGAAATGTGACTCGGGCTACTAATTGGCAGGAACGGTTTCAGCATCTGAATGAGTAAGTAAAACAGTCCTTTAGAAATCTTGGGCCCCATCCTTTCCAACCATTACAATCACTTGCTCCTTAAAAGTCTGCATCAGTGATGGCCAAGTCTTTCATTTAAATTATTTTAAAAGCCTGTGATTTGTTTACATATTCCACCAAATAGAGGGAAAATTTTCCTTGTTATTATTTAGCTGAGAAAAAAAAGAAAGAATTTTTGATAACTTGAAAACTCTTGAAAGAAATGTAAATATCAGCTTGGGGCAAGCTGACAACTTTTTTGGCTGAGATTTTTTAAATTGTCACTAATCCTTACAACCAAAGGCCTGTTTGTTTTATTAATATTTTCTTGGTCCGCTTTGCAAACTGATTTTTCACGTTAATTGGAGGATGACATCTTTGTTGGACGGGAAAGCAGCTTTAAAGCATTTTTAGAACATTATAATTAGCTGAACTAGACAAGTAGAGATAAGGGGAAAAAACACCCATTAACACTAACCTGAACATTTTTTCTTCACCAAAACACCAATGCATTATTAAATTAAGATTTTATTAAGACCTTTATTTTATGTGCTTAGTCTTTATTTTATTAAATATGAGTATGTGCAAGAGTTTTTATTAACTCTTTTCTGTAGCATTGTTAGATATTATCAACTTCATTTTTAAAAGAGTATTATAGTAAAAAAAAAAACAAACCTGTGGAGATTTGGGTCTAACACTTTATGATTTTGGGCATTTATTAAATGCCTAGTGTATGCCTGACATTCATTATGTTAGGTGCTAGGGATAAAAGTACAAAGAAAGAAACAATCTTGACTTACTAGGAGCTTATGTTCTAACAGGGAAACAATAAGTACATTTGAATGAATGAGTGAAAATGCACTTGCTAAATGCTTACTACATGCTAAGCATATACAAGTATACAGAATCAAGAATTAAGTTTATGTGGTTACTTGATTTATTTAGCACCTTTAAAACAAAGTAGATACACTTCTACCTGTCATACTGTTAGTTGCTTGTGGATCAAATTTTCTTCCCTTTGAAATTTTAATTCATTTTGTAGAAAACTCAATTTTATATGGAACTAATTTATTATTCTTTAGCAGTGTCAGGCTATGGACCCAGCACTGTAAAAAATAAAATTGCCTCTTTGAAGCAGATCTGCAAGAATTTTCCATTCCTAAATATTCTTTCTTGTTTCCAAAATCCAAAATATTATTTTGGAGTTTTTTTCCCCTTAGACTTCATAACTCCCTCCCTTCCCATCCCCTCCCTTCCTGAGCAGAAAACACCTCCAAATAAAACAAAAATAATAACCCACTTCTCAATCAACCATAATGGCTGTCAGCCCCAGATCCTCAGGGCTTTAGCAACCTCTGTCAGTTTCATTGCTAGACAAAGAATTTTTACCTTTGGGGCACTTCATATGAAGTAGGATACTTTGAAGGAGCAATGGGTGGCTTGCTATTGGTTATAGTCAGGAGAAGAGAAATTGTGTTACCTTAACATTCTCTCTTTCTTCTACCCCTACTGCTTTGCTTTCCTTCCCATCTCCCATCTTTTATCTTTTCCTTTCATCTTCTCTCGATTTTTAGGCAGGCCCTCGACTAGCATGAAGTATAGTAAGTGTTAGGAGACAAAGCCCCCTACAAAACTCCTTCCAGTTTGAGACAGAGGAGTCATGATGTATGGTCTTTTCCAAATGCAAAACTTGAAAGGAAAATAAAGCTTATACTTAAAATAAGACCTTTCAACTATTCTTCAAAGTATCTCTCCCTTCCTCTATCTCACAAAAAGGATTAAAGTCTCTTTAAAAATTGAACTGAATTTGATTGTAGATTGGGACCCAAGTGCACTCTCTCTTTCTCTCTCTCATACACCCCTTTATATATAAATATTATATATATGTATATATACGCATATCTATATACATAAGTACTAATCTATCCTCATTTTACAGTAAATGCATCAAGGGAAAAAGAAGAAAAGAAGTAGGAGAAAGTACATGAACTAATATGATATTTTTGTCGGACCCTGGATAGGTTAGCTATTTTATTACCCTTTCACTTTACATCCCAATTATCAATAAACATTAAATTCCCAGCATGTGCCAGGTATTATGCTAATACACAGGGGCTAAAAAATAATAACACAAGGACTAAAAAAGGTAAAAATGAAGGCAAAAGATAGTCTTCTGTGTTCAACTGACTTACATTCTTTTGTGGGGGATAATGCCTACTTATAGAAATATATACAAAATTATTGCAAGCTATTTTGCGGGGGGGGGGTGATATGACTTGAACCCAGGTCTTTCAAACTCTGAAGCTGTTTGTCCCCTATACATTTTACTGATCCTCACTGATTTTCTGAGAGCGTTTGTTAGTGTCTATAAATAGTACTGTAGGAGTTCAGAAAAGGGAGAGCTCAGCCTGGACTGGAATACTTGGAGAAGGTTTCATGGAAGAGGTGAGACTTGTACTGGGACATGGAGGATGAGCAAAATTTGGAGACGTCAAGAAGTAATGACATTCTAGACAAGGGAAGAACATGAACAAAGCTGAGAATGAATAGGATGTGTGAGTGTGTGTGTGTGTGTGTGTGTGTGTGTGTGTGTGTGTGAATAGTGAGGAAACTCACTAGACTAGGTTTGTATTGGAGAGTAACAAGAAATAAAGTTGAATAGGTACAGTAGGACCGGATATAAATAAAGTTGGAGAAGTAGTAGGGGATCAGATTACCAAAGGAGAGTCAGTAGAAAAGAGGTCCAGGGTTGGACACTACTGACTAGTAATGTGGAGATAAAGATTGAAGTTGGATTATGATTGGCCAGGTATGTAACATTCCTCAGCAACACTTTGTAGTCCTGGAATAAGAATGTAGAAATTGGGCAGTGGAATGTTTCAGTTCAGTGGAGATGTTTCATTGAATTCTACGTACTGTTTCCAAAATCTTGCCCTAATGGGAGGAAAAGGGAGGTATCATCAGGGTTACTTACAGTCTTTTTCCCCCATAAGTTGGAGGGAGATTTGAGGTCTCTATAAATATATGCATTGTGGGACATAGGAAGGAGGAATTCATATATGAGTTGTGTAATTTAAGGGGAAGAGAGAGGAAGGGCTGATTTTTTTGAGTTATGTATTTACTAATACTAAGCATTGTACTAAGCACTAGGGATATTTGTTGTTTAATCATTTCAGTTGTGTTTAATTCTTTGTGACCCCATGTGGTTTCTTTTGGGTTTTTTGGGCAAAAGATATTGCAGTGGTTCAGTATTTCCTTCTCCAGCTCATTTTACAGATGAAGAACTAAGGCAAACAGGGTTGAGTGACTTGCCCACAGCTAGTAAGTGTCTGAGATTGGATTTGAACTCTGGACCACATTTCTCAGGAGAGGAAGCTTGGCATAATGTCTAGAAGGCTGTACCAGGAGTTAGAAAGACCTGAATTCAAGTCCTTCCTCTGACTCTTACTACTTGTTATGTGACTATTGGCAACTGACTTAACATTTCTAAGATTATAAGTCATAGACCAGTGGTTTTGTGTCAGTGGAGGATAAGACATGAGGATTCCTTACATACATGGATGAAAACACTTCCAGAATGAAAGAGGTAAGGGGAAAATTATTATGGTCAGGAAAATAAGACACTTTAAAATCAGTATGGACATTCTAAAAAATCAATTCCTTCATTTAAATCAGAAATGTACCCCATATGGCATTCAGCCAATAACGTTCTAACAATTTAAAATGGCATTAAGGTTGTCATTAAAAAAAAAAAACCAAACTTTTAAAAAAAATGGTCTTCCATTGAGATTTTTCTGGTACCACATCCTGGTATGTGATGTAATCATTTTGAAACAGTATACCAATGTGACTTGCTTTTAGTTACTTAGTAGTTTTCAAGTTTACAATTTATCATTGCTACCTTGAAAGTTGTCACTTCTTAATTTTTCTCATATGCTGTCCTTTTTTTCCACCCACAATCACTGACCCAACCAAAAACATACAAAACAGATAATGAATCCCCTGCCACATACAATGTGTTTATATGTGTGTGTGTGTGTGTTGGAGGGTGGGGATAGTGAAGTCCACCTGACATTTATGAGTGAATTTTAATGGCTTGTGTCACAGCATGCAGAAAAACAAAGCTCTTCTATCCTACCCCAAAAGCATATTAAGTAATTCACTGAAAATGCTGTGTTGTTGAAGGAAAAAAAAATCTGCCCTTAAATGAATTGCTTAAGAATGGAACCTTTGGTATCTAATGCCTTCTCTTTAATGATTCTACCTGCCATCAGAACTACTGTTCTGATGAGAGTGCATATTATGTGCTCTGGATATTGGTTAGACCTAGTCATATTTAAACATTTTTAGAGAGGAGAGTGTATTTACTAAACTCTGAATTATCTCTGCTTTTAGAGAGAATCAATGGTGCAAAACATCAGTTAAATAAAAGATTATATATAGATATCTCTATAAAGGTTTTTTTGGGGGGAATGTTTAATATTTGCTAAGCATCAATTTGTAACTCCAATTAAATTGACTAGATTAATATGGAAAAATATGATTTTAAATTTTCCATGAATATATCAATTAATCTAAGTAAGTTGCAATTTAGAAACTTGCTAGGTATCAGCTGTTGTTAAATTACTGGCTATAGATAATTTAAAACATGAATAGTACCGTGTAGGTATAGAGAGTTGGTTTTTGGTGCTTTAGATCTTTGAAAACAAAGTTTAGGTTGATAATTCAACAGATCAAGATGGTGTAAGGTGACTCTCACAACTGACTCAGTGTTGTTATTCCCCTGACATTCCATTTCCATCTTTGTGTCTCAGCACTGGCTATCCCCCATGTCTGTAACATACACCCTCCTTACCACTCTCATATTTAGAATCTCTAGTTTCCTTTAAAACTCAGCCACAAATGTCACCTTCTACATGAAATTTTTCCTGGTCCCCTTAGCTGCTATATATTCTCTGTCCAAAAATAACCTTTTATTAATTATGTATAGGCTAGAAATGGGTTCTGGACATGTGATTTCACTGATATGGGGAATGCCCAGATAAGGAAACGCTACCATTTTAGATTGGCATCTTCTCTGCTGTTTATAACCCTAGAGAATTACCTAGAGTGTTGAGAGGTTAAGTGACTTGCCCAGTATGGGTCAGAGGCAGGACTTGAACCCTGGTCTCCTGGACAATTACTCTCTATCCACTACCTCATGCCAACTTTGTTTTGTATATGTGTATATACATACACAGTATATATATATATAGCTACATACATGCATATATATGTACATATACATATATATGTTTATATATGTGTGTTTGTGTTATATAAATATATATGTATATGTGCGTATATACATATATGTGTGTGTATGTGATATATGCATACACAAGTAGAACAGATGTAAGCTCTTTGAAGGAGCTTACTTCCTGGCTAAATCCCCATTACGGCCCTATTCTCTGACCATATCTACAAGAATCTTGGACTCTCATTGGGTCTTCTGGGTCTGAGAGGTGAACTTTTGCTTTACTTGGGACCTAATCCCTTCATGGCACTTCTAGGACATCTTACCATGTCTTCCTTTTCTCATTTGGGTTCCCCCTGAGTTTCAGTATCCTGTTATGTATCATCTTCCATTTAAAAAAATAAGTTTCTTGAGGGTGGGGGCTGTTGTATTTGCTTGTATTTATATTCTTATTGTTTAGTACAGTGCCTAGAACATAGTAAGCACCTGACAAATACTTGATCTAGCTATGTGAATTCAGGCCAGGGGCCATTTCACTAATTTTCTTTGTGTCCCCAGTGCCAATCACAGGGCCTGGTACATAGTAAGTGCTTAATAAATGTTTGTTGACTGATACTCTGTCATTTTAACTGGTAAACATATGATTTGTAAAAGTGGGTCATGCCTCAATTCAATTTAATTCAATCCAAGAAAATGCCTCCTTGATTTCCTTGCTTCAGGATAGATTTTTAAATCTTATAAACTATATTAGTTAATCTGTGAGTTGAATGAAATTCTGCATTTGTTCAGAGCTCATTTAAGACAACTAGTGTGTGTGTGTGTGTGTGTGTGTGTGTGTGTGAGAGAGAGAGAGAGAGAGAGAGAGAGAGAGAGAGAGAGTCAGTTAGTCTGTCTAATAGCCATACTAATTACCCATTCATCCAGATCTTTCCCTACAATGCTAGAGCATCAGATAGCAAAGTATCTGGCCTAAACCAGCAAAGCCCCAGGTAGAAATGTCATTAAGTGAGGGTTGATTTCATATTATTTCTCTACTGTTGTGGAGAGGGTTGGTAGTAGAGTCATTTAGTTGAAAAGATTTTTTAAAAATCATAGTTAAGATATTGTTTGCTCAGTATCCTTAATACTAGGACAAAAGATCCCACATAATAAATTCCTGCTTTAGTTCAAAGAGAAATTTTCTCTCTTTAGATAATTCATATGCTTTCTGTTGCCAAAAATCTATATAACTCAATATTTTTTTTATTTACCTGGCAGAAAATTTAGGACTAATTTTATTGTCCTAATATTTTATTCTACTCAATTCAGGTGCATGAAAGCTTTTATGCCCTTCACTTCCTTTAGATTTACTTTGTTCTGTTTTATCTTTAAATACATTATCTCATATTGTGTTCTATTTTATAAAGCATATCAAGTCCTATAGGAAATGAGGCACACATTTTAAATGAAAAAAAAAATACATTCTATAATGTCATTCCAGGTATTAGCTGGCAGTAGAATGCTTTTAGAGGATGTCATGAAACAATGCTGAGCTGGTCCGAAATAGATTGAATCTTTACCGCTATGTGGTCATCGTTTTCTTCATCTCTCTCATTGACTTTCTGCTATACTCTACACAGTGACTCTTCTAAATCCTTTTTTTCTCCTCATGTTCCAAATGTCATCCCTACATCTGTTGCTTTCAGTAAATGACCTTTTTTCCTACTTAACTGATAGAACCCAAACCATCTATATCGAACATTTTCATTTTTCCTATCCATTCCTCAAAAGGTCTTTATAGTTTTGAGTATCCTATCCTTTTTGTTTCAGTCTCAGAGGGTAAGGTGATACTTCTTCTTTCCAAAACTAGTTAATCTATTTGAGCCCATGACCATATAAGTGCTCATCCACTTTATGCACTTGCTCCATTAATCATATTGTTCTTTCTCTTTTCGTCTATTTCTCCTAAACTATGAGATTCATCCCTGCTATCTTATATATACCTAAATCTTTCCCATTTTAAAAACAACAATACAATAAGGATGAAAAAGCAACCCTTCACTTAACCTTGCTATGCCCTTAGGCTGTTGTGTTATATTTGCCTTCACCTTACTTGAAAAGAATTGTATGTGGTGTCTGCCTCTACTTCCTCACAACTCATTCATTTCCCAACCCTTTGCAGTTTGGTTTCTACTCAGAATATTTCCATAGAGGTTGCTGGCAATTGTTTAATGGATAAATTACAAAGTGTTTTCTCAATTCTTATCCTTTTTGATCTTGACATTTTAGAATTTGACATTGTTGACCAGCCCCTTCTCTCCTTTCTTGTTTCTCCAACATACTTGTATCCAGACTCTCCTGAGTATCTAAACTGTTCCTTCTCAGTTTCTTCCATCAGTCCATCATTCATCTCCTGCCACCAAAGGGTCAGGGTCCTTCCAGGCTCTTGCCTGGGCCTTCTCATCTCCCTCCTATGACATATTACAATGCAAATGGCTTTCTAGTGTATATATCTTACTCTGATTTTCTTATTGAATTGCAGTCCCATATTCCCAACTACCTGCTGGATATTTTACTTGGATGTCTCATTGGTATCTTAAGCTGAACCTGTCCCAAACTTTAACTGTTTTCTGCCTCCCCCAACCTCTCCTCCCCCCATGAAAACTTCTGTCCCTGATCAAAACTTCCCCAATTTCATTGATGGCACCACTATTCTAAGTCACCAGGTTCAAAGCTTTAGGTACATCTTTAACTCATCCTTCAACCTCATCCTGTACATGTAAATCACTTGCCAGTTCCTGTGAATTTTTACTAACATCTCATATTCAGACTCTACTCACTTGGCCAGTACTTGGCCAGCCTTCTTCCACCCCAACTGAAATTGTTTTTTCTCCTTTCAGATGTTCCTAGAAAAATTTTCATTTGGATTTCTCCTTTGCTGTCACCCCCTATGTTGTATCATACTTACTTAAGAAGCAGCATGATATAAAAGTGCTATATTTGGAACATGTTGTGTTTGGAATAAGGATTGACTTAAGAGGAAGGGTTTGAATCCCTGAACTGCAACTTAGTACAGGCTACTACTATAGAGAAATCACCTGTTTCTCTAAACTTGAGTTTTCCCATTTGGGGAATGTTTGGGGAATTGAGTTAATAAGAGCTGTGGTACCTACCTCTGATGGTTGTTTTGAGTGTCAAATGAGAGGATAGGCACAGTGTTTTATAAGTTTTGAAAGACTTCATAAATATCAGTTATTAGAATCTTAGATCTACAACTAAAAGTGTCTTCAGATGCCATCGCCACTCCCTCACTCTACATGGTCACACAGGTAGTGTAAGAGGTAAGATTTGAACCCAGTGCCTCTAAAAGCTCTGAAAAAGATGGAGCAGGTAACAGCATACCTGTGTGACAGTGGATAGGTATCATCATCCCTATATAAAAGAACATCACTTAGCCTACTATCATGTAGCATGGCATGAAGGTGACTATAGGTTTATAAAAGTTATACTTGAAAAGTGAAAGTCCTATGAAAATGGAAAAATTAGAAGTATGCATTATATGCTTGTTATTTAAAAATCAGTCGAGGTAAGATTGTAGACACATCATCAGAAGGTTGGCAACCATATGGCAATTAATTTTGGTTATGACCTCTCACAGAGCATAAAGAAATCACAGTGTTTCAGATAAGGAAAAAACTGTACTTGATGAATAGTCTAGGACATGAGGGATCTAAACATGTACAGTGAGAAAAGTGCTAGATTTTGAATAGGTTCTGATTCTGGATCTCTTACTCACCACTTATATGCCTTTGGACATGTCACTTAATTCCTTATGACATATTTCCTCTTCTGTAAAATGAAGAGGTTGGAATAGATGGTTTCTGAAGAAGCTTCCAGCTCTAGATATAGGATCCTAAAAACTTAGGATCACTTAATGGTTCGAACTCTCTGGCCATAATTTTTCTCATCTATAGAATGAGGGTATTGGACTAGATGACCTCTAGGGACTTTTTACAGTTCTAAATCAATCCCATAGTGATCCTAGAGAGCCAACATCAATTTGAAAATCATTTTTTTTCTATCACATACTTTCCCAACTAAAACTCATTCACGTTTGAATTTTGACTAAACACCTGAGGTATGGGAGAACAAATGTGTGCCAACAGCTGAGTTTTGACAAACCATTAGCTATTAAGTGCAGTGAAGAACATAACTTTGTGAAATATCAGAATCAAGTTACAACCTGCCCCACACCATTTGAGCTTCAGCTTTATAAAAATACCCTTAATTTGGTTTATTGCTCAAAGTTCCATTGATTTTCCATTTTTTACTTCACTTTACTTCAATTCAGTAAGAATTTATTGAGTATTTTCTATGTGTCAGGCTCTGTAAAATGCATGGGGGTTACAAAAACAAACATCAAAACTTTCTTACCCTCATAGAGTTTGTATTTTGCTTGTAAGTGTTATGACCATGTATAAATTATTGCTGTGTTAACTTCTTTGAGAGCAAATTCTACTTGCCTTTCAACAAATTAAGCTAGCTGCACTTAAATCAAAGACCATACAATTGTCACTGGCTTTGCATTATGGAAGGCAGAAAGGCACGATACCCTTTTATTTTAGTAGTGCTCAGGGAATATTAATGCATACTATTTGAAAATGTACAATTATAAAACAAGTGGCAGAGTGCCCGTGAAAAAAGTAAAACAAATTCCATTTACATCTACTTATTTGTTTGTTTAAAGAAATTCTTTGACATAGCTCTTGAACCAAATCAGGGACATCAAGTATGATTCTGACAGCCAAATCTATTTAAGGTTTCAGACATGTTTTCACTATTAGGTATGAAAGAGTATTACCCCACCCCTTGGTTTTTACTAATGCTGAGACTCAGTATTCACAGTAAAATGGAAACCCAAAACAGTCACTGTTGTTTTCTGATATATTTCTTCAAGAGTTATAACATTCATCCCACTACCTGCCCTTTTCCCACTTGTAGGTTTGAGCTATGTTAAGTAGCATAGAGAGGCAGAAAGAATACAAGTTAGAAAAAAAGACTTCTCTTGACTGTCAAGAATATTGGTCTTTTTGGAACTATGGCAGAGTTAAAAATGTGGCTGGAGTAGGAGAGAAGGAGAAAAAAGACCCAAAGCTTGGAATAGTCTTTCTGGGGACATATGATCCCCCATCTTCTTATACCTTATTCCAACTTCATGTGTCTACAATCCAGTGGTATTACTCTTCCTTGCATTAGACAACATCTCCCAACTCTACATTTTTACTTACTCTGTCTTTTGGTTGGAATATGCTCTTGGTTCATTCCTATCTCCTGGTTTCCTTCAAGTCACAATTAAAATATCATCTTCTGCAAGAAGTATTTCCAGGTTCTGAATGCTAGTGCTTCCCCCACTACATCCCAGGATTACTTTCAGGTTATATCCATCCATCCATCCATCTATCCATCTTGGTATATAGCTGTTTGCATGTTATTTCCCCCATTAGATCATGAACTCTTTGAAGGTAGGGATTGTAATTTTTTAAAAATTCGTAAGACTTTCTTGGCACGTTGTTGTACTTTGTCCTGTGTTCTATAAGAAGGCCATGATATCAGGAAGGTGATGCCATGACTTGCAAGTGATTTAGATTTAAAGGAGGAGGAGCTGTGCAAAGCCACCAGTTTCACTTTTTCCTCCAAAAACATCTGGACCTGGTGGCAAGATATTGATCAGGATGACTGGAGATGGCCCTGGAGGCCGTGGGAGACCTTGGCCTTTTTAAGCTAAGGTCTTTAACGGGTCTCAATTTGACTGAGGCAACACCTATTCAGTGATTAAGTCTAGGTAAGGAATGAGGCAAACAATGACCTCTTTTACCTAGTCAGAAAAAAAAAAAATCAATCTTGGGAGGGGAACACCCTCAGGGTTTCTGGCCAAAACAGAAACAGTTGCTATTTACATTCAGTCTGAACTTTGCTGGAGATGGGGCAGGGAGGGGTAGGGTAGTTCGTGGGTGGGAAGGGGGACAAACAATGACCAGGTGGGGCTTGGAATGGGAACTATTATTGGCCCATCAATGAGAGCCACAGTGATTTGGATTTGATTGTTTCTAAATGGTTCAACAGAATTAATCTTAGAGAACCATTATTCGTATCAAATGGAACATCATGGTTTCTCTAAATATAGTTGGGTGTAGAAGCACTGATTTAAACATTTGGAAAACACTTTTAGGGTAAAAACCATGAGGAATAAAATGTAGGGACTGGACTGAATAGGGAGGGAGAGTATAGATAAGATAGCATTTGGGAGCCTGGAAGAAGTATGTGGAGGTATTTAAAAGCAGTCCTAAGGCTGTGTATACTTAGTTATAGAAAGATATTTTGGTGCAGAAAAGAGAAGTATTAGATTTTTGAAATGGGAGCAATCTTTGGGATGTGACAGACAGTGGTGATTGCTAGTCTTTGTAGAAACTTGAGAGAATTCCATGGAATAGAAGAAAATAATAAGGTCATTGGATTTGCAGCAGATGCAAATCAGGTGGTCTTTTTTTCTTTTTAATTGTTTTCTTTGCTAACCAGTTAGAATAAAGTGATTCTTTTCTTCATTCTTTTCCAGTTGCTTATGTGAATCACAATTACAAAAACAGTAGTGTTTTTACAATGAAGTGGTTAGTTATATTATTGATTCTCAGATTACTTAATAAAGAAATATTAATTCCTCCAACATGACTGGGAATAGTTCTTATTCTGTATGTTTTTCTAATAGAAAGCATTAAACAAAGAATGTGTTTGTATTGTAGAGACTTGTTTGATTTTCACACAAATTGGCTAATATATTTTGACATCAAGGCTCTGTAGTATGTTATAGGGGAAAGGATGTTGGTTCTGGAGTTAGAGGATGTAGGATGGCATCATAGCTCAAATAGTGAGTGACCTGGGGCAAATCACAGCTTCTCTGGGCATCAGTTTCCTCATCTGCAATTGAAGGGATTGAACATAAGGACCCCTTCTAGCTCTATGACTTTTAGCCTTGTAGGAATAAGGACCAGTGACTTCACTGGGATGAGGAAACTCCTTCAGTGCAAGTCAACACTTCTGCCACTGAAGAGTCTCAGAAAGTTGCTGACAGCGTTGAGAGATTAAGTGACTGATTATCCCCTATGTGTTCAGAGAAGACTCACTACCCACTATTCCATGTTGTTTCTTATATTAGTCTAAATAAAAGACCTTAATTCTTTCAAGAGTCCTTTCTTATTTAAAGGTAATATGATATTTTACCTTCTTACTTGTCCATAAATCTTTTCTAGTAGTTTTAGTTGCCTGTTTTTTCCATCTGCTTTTTTTCCTGATTGCTGTTTAATAATCTCTTCCAGGTCTCAGCACAACTACTTAAGAATTACCCGGATTTTGAAAAGCCTTGGTGAGCTTGGATATGAACATTTTAAATCCCCTCTTGTGAAATTTATTCTTCAAGAGGCTCTGGTAGAGAACACGCTTCCAAATATCAAGCAGAGTGCTTTGGAATATTTTGTTTATACTATCAGAGACAGAAGAGAAAGACGGAAACTCCTTCGGTTTGCTCAACAACATTATATTCCTCCAGATCATTTTATTTGGGGACCTGCTAAAAAACAAAAACCTGAAGGAAGCAAAGCAGCAAAGACCCCTACATCTCCTGTTTCTGGTCACAATGTTCAATCTTCTATGCACAAAAAATCCAAGGAGTCTAAGAATAACCCCACAGCTGTTCATTTAAGTAGCAAAGCAGCTGAAGAAAATAAGGGAGAATTGAAAGAAAATGGAGAAAATGCAGATCGGCCTGGAATGGAGGCTGGTAATGAAGTTGCCAAGCTGGGAAATAGTGAAAAGGACAGTAGTGCTGAAAGTTCAGATTCTAAGCCAGAAAAAACTATTAATAATCTCTTAGATAAAAAAGAGAATGCTGCTTCTCTCGAAAAAGGTGAGGACAGTGAATGTCAGAGCCTGGAGTTTGAAAATTCAGGAGTTAAAAGGAAAGGTTCCTCTGATGAGGATAGCAAGTCTAGTAACTGTTCAGAAAACACACAAAATGATTTAGGTAAGGAAAAAACTACTGGAGAACCCATCCCAAAGAACAAAGATGAGGTCAAATTCTAAAGCTGGGACTTAGACATCTGCTTGTGACTCCTGTCGTAAACAATTTTTATCGTTGTTTTCATTTTGGAAGTCTTAAGACAAGATGCATCAGATACTGCTTTTAGGCTCTGAGTTTTCAAATTCAGTTTTGTATACAGTTTATAATAGCTTTAAAGTAACATACCTTGAAACAACTGTGTCTGACCTAGAAATAGTTCCTTTTAGGATAGATTGCATTCTATACAGGGAAAAACAAAACATTTCTGTTGTGTTGTGTTACACTGCTTCATTCTTAGTTTCTTTAAAATAATAGAAAGTAGAGATCTCTGGTCTTCTCAGAGGTATTCCAAAAGCAATTTGGTCTTTGGGGAGTACCTCAAAAAAAGCTTATTTTGAAATTCTTCAAAATGAAAAGGATACTCTTGGTTTAGTCACCCTGATATGCCTAAATCCTACTTTTTAAATCTTTGTAAATTGATAGGATAAGTTGCCAGGCAGCATTAAGAACTTCCCATATAAAGGATTATGCTGACCTTCAGCTTGAATTTGAGATAGAATGTTGGCTGGAGTGTAACTTTAAATTCTGGAGATTTTCTCTTAAGCAAATCATAGCTATATTTTACTGAGCTAAGCACTTAATATAAATTTTGATGCCAAAGACACAGAGAAACATTATTTCTGAGGACTTTGTATTTGCTTTTAGATATTGATCCTGTGTCTTTCAGATAATTATGTGTATGTAGAAAAACTGAAGATACGAAGAATGAAAAGAGGGAAGGTTTTTTTTTTAAATTCTTAAAAACAAAGTCATGAGACCTGTTCTCCTTTGCAAGGCATTTAACAGTATAAACACAGATATTTCTATAAGGTGCCTTATAAGATTAATACATTGATGTGGTCCTCTATATGATGAAAAAGAACTGTGTGATTCCCCTTTCCAAAGTGTCAAGTTTTGAAATTGGAAACAAAGGTTGAAACTCATTACACTTGGTTTAAATATATTTGGAATTCAGGACACCAAACTATCCAAGATTTCATCTCTGCAGGCATTTATGCCATCAATGCAGATTGCAAACCTTATTAGATGGTTACATGTGTTGCTATAGAGTAAAAAAAAAAACCATGATGGCCAGCATTCTGGTGATAAACTTCTCCAAACTTATGCTGATTCTCACATAACAGATACACAAATGTATATGGCCATATGTGAAGCTTTCAAACTTGCCTTCAAAGATCTGCCAGAGATTGACCTACACTTGCATAGCCTTTGAAGACCTAAGGGTGATCCCAATACCACAGGAAGTCACTGAAGTAGGTTTTTCATGGAGGTTTTAGTAAATGTATCTTAACTTTCAAAAATCTGATTTATTTTTAATTGAATTATTTGTAGAAATTGTGAATAGAAAAGGGAGAAACACAATTATTTTAGTAAGAATTTTAAAGCATGCACCTTGAACTTACTCTTATCAGTAGATACAGTATTTTTGTTTCATTTCTTTTGGGAAGTTTTCCTTATTTTGCTTTAATTTTTATTTTTGCTGGGGCATTTTAAAAGTTATGAATCCAAAAAATGCTTTATTATGTACTATTTTGAATTCTACTGCATGTGTTTGTGTTCTACTTTCTTTCAGTGTTATATTTTGGTGGTCTTAGAAAACAAAGTCATTGATTGCTTCCCTATCCCACCTAACTCCCAAGGTCAATAGGCTATTAGAGATATGTTTGATGCTATTATAATATTTGATTTTTTTTGAAGTTTATTTGTGAAGTTTTACACAAAATGAAATCCCATATCAGTGAATGATGTCATCATTTTCTGGATAATTCTTTATGTAATGACAATAGGTATCATTTTGACTATTTTATTAGTTCAAATTTTGTCAAGTGCCTATTTTTGCTTTCTTTTATTTTATACAATGGTTCTATGGTTATATTGAGCTTTTACATATCCCTTTATTGATTCTATGCAGGAAATATGTAGAATAAGATATGGCGTGTTGCCTAGCACCATGCCATTGTGGGTACCTCATAAATGCTGTATGATGTGAGTTGGGGGAGAGGAGAGGCTCCCACATTTGATTGTTTGTTTGATGATATATAAGACAAGGGCAGTATTGATGATGAATAATCTTTAAGAGCTTATTAAAAATAACAGATTTATTCAGTTGTCAAACATACCTTTGCATTTTAGATGTGTTTCTGTACTCAGTGTTCATAGCTGTGTTCTCAGAATATTAAGTAAACAGCTAATATAAGTAATCAGAGCAAAATTATTAAATAATAATTTATGATAGAACATAAACTTTTTAAAGTAATTATAGCATATCCTAACTCTGAGGTGGAAAGACTCCACATTGTCCACTGCAGTAATAATAGCTGACATTTATATGGCACTTTACACTATATTATCTCATTTGGTCCCAATAACAGCCTACTGAATTAGGTAACTACAGGTATGATTATTTCCATTTTATAGAAGAAGAAAAGAAATCCTAGGGAATAAATGACTTGTCCATATTCACAAAGGTAGAAAATATCAGAGGCAGGATTCAGGTCAAAGTCTATCCTGATTCCAAGTCCAGCACTGTCCATTACTCTTTAAAAATATTTTTCTAATTAAGAGTTCCTTTTCTTGTATATGATATTGTCTAACTTGTTTCATGAAATTTTTTAATACGTAGTCTTACAGAAAAAACTGAGTTCCTTCCACATGGATTCTGGTCTTCCTCACACTAGAAGGCTTTTTGAAGCATGTAGTTAAAATAAAAGAGGATTTTTGAGAGGAAAATAAAGGTTAGTAAGAGAATACAATCCTTTTTTGCAGCTGCACAAAGTGCCAAAAATTGTTTTTCTATCAAGAACACTCTGTGAATTTAGTAGCTTGTTTTCTAAGGTATGCAGAATTGCATTTCTATGTTATTTGAAACAGGAATCAGCCCCGTAGGTCTGGTTTGGTCATCTTATATTAAAATACACATACACACAACTATTGTGATTACTAAGTCATATTGAAAAGCTATTATTACCAAAAAAATCAGTGAAGCATGTCTGAAGTGCCAGGAACATTACTGAGCCTTTGTGATATATAGTCCTTATCAAGGATATGCAGTCAGATGCTGATATAATAGGAACTTGTATTTTGTGGCATATAGATGTAATGCTGCATGGCTTATTCTAGAACATTTGTGCCAATTTGCCATTTCACTTTTTTTGTACTGGAAATGAAAAAATCTATACCACTAAACAATTCTGCCATTCACCATATCATTTTGGTGATTGTTCCCATAAAAAAGCTCCAAGGAATTAAGTTAGAAATTTAAGTGGAAATGTCAGTTTTCTGTTAATCAAGTGTCTTATGCACTTTGAAAAAATACTTTAACTCTGTTTTCAATTCATATTTTGAGGGCACTTTTCTTGTAGGGTATGGAAGAAAACAAACCCCGTTACCACACACTAACACAATCATGAGGGAGGTTCCAAACCACCTTTTTGCCAAGTAGGGAGGCTTTCACTTAAGTTTTGTTGAGATTCATATTTTGTTGAGAAGAAGTACATGTTTTTCTTTAAGCTTTTTTCTGAATAGCTGTCTAATTTTTTGGAGGATGGGTGGGAATTGAAATTACCTGTAGCATATTACGTATAGATTGCTTTAATAAGTTTAGTAAAGAAAAGCTTCTTATTAATATCAAAATTGATGAAAGATAATTTAGTGTGTTTCTTTAAAAATCAAATTTTGCTAAGTTGACATATTGTAATAATTGACTTATCTAATCCCCTGTAACTCAATCTAGCAAACCAGATACCACATTTTAAGACATTTTCAAGCATTCCTTCCTACTCTAGAAAGAAAGGACAATATGAACCATTCTGTTTTGCATTTTGGTTGCTTACTGCACCTGCAGATACTTTATTAGGACTTGCTTGTCTTAGGGGGAAGTTCCTACTTGGTTCTGGGAATAATTCCTCTCCATGTTTGATAACAGATACAGTCATTCGGCAATGTCCAGGCTAACATGCTGCATCTCCTACCAAAGCAGGATCTAAATACTATGGTAGAAGAAGCTATAAACACAGTAATATATAAAGTTCAACTAAGGAGATAGATCCAGGATGCCATCTTGGAAACTCATTAAAACTAGGATGACTAATATTTGAGATTGCAGTTGTGGTTGTAGAGAAAGATGACTGTCAGTGAAACACAAAAAATCTGGGGCCCCCAAAACAAGGGAGCATATGTTTATTTACTCATTCTTCTTTCAACTTATAGTTCTATACTGCTTATTGCACTAACTGATTTGTGTGGGTAATTTCTTGGGTGACAGTGAGGTTTTGTCTGCCTTTCTTTCCCAATTCTGAATATCCCACCTACTCAGCAAAATGTGTACAGGAATATTCCATGTTTTTAAAAATCACAAATGATTGAAACTAGGAATGATTTGCTTATATAAAAGTATTCCTAGAGGTTTCCAGATGTGCCTTACATAGTGTAAGCAGTTATCATTAAGAAGCTGACACTTTCATTTCTTTAAAAAAATTGTAAGAAACCATATCATGATATAAAAAATTATAATATTTAATATCATGAAAGAAATTGGTTTCCATGCAAGTTACTGTTCCTTTTTTTTCTTTTGGAGAAATGGCCTCTTGGTGAGCCTTGCATTCATCCAAAGAGGGAAAGGGGAATTAGATGTATTTTCCATAAAATTAAACAAATATGTTGCTTTGGGGAAAGTGTTTGGAATAAAAAGCATAAGCTATTTAGTGTGTTACAAACTATTTTTGCTTTCTATTAATTGGTATATTTTTTTTTTTAGCTTTCAACACCTATCTTAGATAAATATGAAATATCACGTTTTTGTACCTGCTGATATAAATGGTACAGAGAACTAGGAAAGGAAAGCCCTTTTGACTAACATGTTAGAAGTTTGACTCTAAGAAATTGCTCAAGGCATCTAAAAACTACTTTCATAACTGCTTTGACAAATTATGATTGCATGATTGAGTCCTGCTTTCCAAGATAATGATACTACTAATAAAAGAAATATTACTATCTCTGTTTTCTTTCTGGCTTATTGACTCTTTTTTTTCATTTTTTGGTAAGGCATTATTTATTTTAGTGGAATATATACAAGATGCTGAAAATGTGTGTGTTCCTGAGTTAAAATCATCCCATTAAAACTGAAGATTTCATATATACATTTCATTCTGTGTAATACAACATGGTTTCAGTACATTTGAAGTGAATATCTGTTCTTATACCATATATATATGATAAGCAGTCACCATCTTTTCATTGTGTAGTATACTGAGATCAACTTGACTCTTGTTATACAAATTAAAATTGCATGTAAATAATTATTCTCTGGGAAATACATTGCCCTATAATTTTTTTTTTTGCTTTTGAGTCAGAAGTTATTTTGGCAGTCCTACTGTAGTCCTAAAAAATTCAATAAAAGGATTCAGTGTGCTTTAAAAATAGAAGTGGAAGGGCAAAGGTTGCAATTGCTGTGGGTTCTCAGCATTTAATCAAAGGCTTTATAAGATATATTTAAACCTTGAGATTTATTCATTGCATCTTCATTCTTAAAATTATGGAAGTGGTAGTGTTAATACAAGGAAGATGGTTTGCAAAACTTTAACAAAGCAGTGCTACTTTTATAAGCTTCTGTCCCCAGGAAACCTTCCAGTTTTTCCAGAGTGGATTGAATTAGTCATTTGGGATTTATTGGGAATTTGCAATCTAATGGGGAGGGGAGGAGAAAGAAACCATTAAATATTGAAAAATAATTTGCATTTATACAGAACTTTTAAGATTTACAACATACTTTCCACATATTGGTCCTATTAGGTAAGTTTCTTATCAAGAAATGGAGGTCCATAGAAGTTAAATGATTTCACCACAGTCATAAAACTAAAAAATATCAAAACTGAGATGCGTATCCAGCTTTTCCCTCACTAAAGTTATTGTTCTCGAACTAGAGTTCAACGTGTGTGTGTGTGTGTGTGTGTGTGTGTGTGTGTGTGTGTGTGTGTGAGAGAGAGAGAGAGAGAGAGAGAGAGAGAGAGAGAGACAGACAGACAGACAGACAGACAGAGACTCCTTTGTCAGTCTAGTAAAGCCTATGGATCCCTTCTCAGAAAAAGTGTTGAAGGAAATGTCAAATTTTAATTAGAGGCTAGAGAAAATAGAGATTTTTTTTTCAAGAGTCCAAGTGTTCCCCTTACTGAAATTCATAGACCTCCTTGAGGATCCAGGGACACCACGTTAAGAATCCCTGCTATGAAAATGGTGAGCCTGGAGTACGAAGACTTGCTTATGTATGGCTAGGGTTGGGACTTGAAAAAGTGCTTGTGCTTATTTAATTATTTAAAAGAGTGGAATATGAAACAGGTTAGGTTTTTTTTTTTATTCTCAGAACGGTGAGTGGAAATTGCAGAGTCAAATATTTGCTTGATGTTTTTAAAAACAAACAAAAAACCCCAGCAACTTTCTAACAGTGAGAACTACCCCAAAGTTGTACAGACTTACTCAGGATTTAAAGGGTTTTCCCTCTGGAAAGGTCTTCCAGTAAAGTTCGAATAACCAAATTGTTGGCTATTTGCAGGGAGATTCTTGAACCTCCAAGTATTTGGAGTAGATGACCTCACTGTTCATTGCCAGTCTAAGATTCTGTAGTTCTCTAAGAAACAGAAACACACAATGTAGAAACAAACTTAACCTTCATAACCAACCATATGCTTGGAAGCAATTGCTACATTTATAGAAGAGGATAATCTGGAAAACCTTCATCCAGGTTATAGTTCTTGAGTAATGCCCCTCAAGTCATGATGTTACTAATTGTGGTCTGGGAAATCATGGAAACAGAAATTTATAATCTCATCTTGTTAAAGCTGCCCCACCCCTCCTCAGCTAAACTACTGCTATTAAATAGTTTCACTAAGACAAGTTTCACTTCTCTTTTTCTATGTCTACAAACTGGCTTAGGCATTGACACATGTCTATAGACAAAGTTGCCTACAGAAAGAGGAAGAAGTGAGAGGGTCTGATGTAGTAGACTGGTTTCGGATTCATATCTAGCACTTAATACTTTTGTGAACTTGAGTAAATCTCTTAACGTCTCTGGGCCTCAGTTTCCTCATTGGTAAAAAGAGAAGGGTAAACTAGATGACCCCTAAGCCTTCTTCTAGTCTTAAGGCCTGTGCTCTTAAGCAAATGCTTGTTCAGAGTTCATGTTAGGGGCAAAATAATTATCCCCCACATTTCTGTGAGTCAGATGCTTAAAAGAAAAGTGGACGAATCTAACTCTTGTTTACTATCAAAATTTGAGGTGTAAATGAGGACAGAGTACTTATACCTTCAACTAATTTCAAAGAGGGGTATCCCTAAGTGAAGTAAATTAGGCTCAAATCAATTTGCTGTTCCATTTTGGAAATGGTAGTATGTCATATTTATGTATTTCAGGAAAAAAATGATGGTGTAATTATTTAAATGCACACATTTTCATTTTGCAAATGTGTTGCAATTGATGGACCTGCTCTATACCCTGTATTCTTTTGCAGCATAAAATTACAGAATGCCATGCATGTTCGTTAGCACCAATACCATATGTATGTGGTAGAAGTTGTAACCAGTTTCTGGATTTGTATGGTACTATAAAATGCTTATTTTATAATTCTGTATCTGTATGGCAGTGTTATGCCAAAAGTGTATAAAGAGCAATAGTTTCTGTTGCTTTTTGCTGGATTTTAAAATATTGTTTCTAAAATAATATATTTGGAGTTACTTTCAAGTAAATATTTTTAATAACTGCCAAAATGATATCCTGTAATAATAGTATTTATAATAATAAAGCCTCTTCAATCTAGCAGCAATGTTTTAGCATGGCGTTAGAGAATATTATACTGATCTTGCATGATTAAATTTATTTTTGAAGAGCCAGAATACATGGTTGAGTATTTTTCCTGTGCCTGCCACATGATCATCCTTAGTTTCCATTTTTTCCATGAATACAGTCACTCTTTGATAGTAACTATCCATTTTTAGAATTTAGTTTTTAATAAGAAATGCAGTATGGAGGATAGAGAGTCATCCAGGAAAACTGGGTCTTGACTATGATTCTTCTTCTCTGCCTCCCCTGCGCAAGACTTTTATCTCACAGTTCTTTAGAAACTCTAAGACTAAAATTGCAGAGAAAGTGCTGACCTTCATGGTTAAAGGGAGTATCCATCCTCTTGAGGGAGTTCCCTAGATTAATGAAATCACAGGGTTATTTCCTATCCTATGTTAGCAA
>CM053770.1:351941852-352009865 GCA_028658325.1 Potorous gilbertii
CTAGTAACAATTATACTTTGTCAAATTACTTTAATAATTATTTCAAAGCTTACATTAAAGAAATCTTTGTGTAAAAGTTTAGATTTTTTTAAAAAATATTTTTTGAGATGATTCTTTATAGCTTGGTGCAGTTCCTGGTGTTGGTGCTTGCTTTATATGCACCGAGACAGATAGACAAGAGAAAGAACAAGAAGGAAGTCGCACTATTCAGTCAGCAAAACATTTGGAGCATATGGCTGGGTGCTTACAATTCCTCTAGCAGCATATGACAGATTTGACTTTTGCCCCTGAGTTTTATTGTTTACGTGTAACTTTTGCTCAGTGATAAGCCCAAACTGGTTTTGGACAGAGTGAAATTTTCCTTTGTATTCAGCTTTTAATTTCCTCTGCTCTGTCCTCTTTGAATCCACAGTGAATCCTGAAACCCTCTCTAGCTGGGAATTCATTAAAACGACCACCTAAAAGCTTCCACTAATGGAAGAAGATTATAAAGGCAACTTCTTTAAGTATCTAATTCTATTTTAGAACATGCATCCTGCAATCTCAATTGCTAGTCATCTCCAAGGAGAGCTTGGATATCCATGTGAAATTCTTGGACTTTGCTGTGGGAAATGAATACTTCCTATGTTTATTTCATATCCTTTGTAAGTTCTTTATGAGGAACATCCATCAGGGGCTCATAGGATCATAGATTTAGAGCTGGACTTAGCACTATATGGGGTTAAACTCTGGATTCCTTACTGAAATACAATCTATTTTTTTTCCAAATCTTGTTGAGTGACTTTTTTTCAAAATGAGAATACTAAAACATGCATATCCCAATGACAGAGGCACACCTGTATAGTGGGTGGAGAGATATCTTAGAGTCAGGAAGATCTCAGTCCACATCTTACCTCTGACACATACTGGCAGAGATCCTAGGTAGCTCCTTTAATCTTTTGGTGTGCTATGTAGAATACATAGGTACTAACCCAAGAGGTCAGATAGTCCACTTTATTTTATAAATGATGAAACCGAGTTCCAAAAGGGCCAAGGTCACAGTAAATGGCACATCCTGGATCTCAACCTCAGTCCTCAGACTCCAAATCCAATACATTTTCCACTATACGAAACTGAGATCAGTTGCCCAATTTCTTATTTCTACGAGTTTTGTTTAGTCTCTTAAAGTTGTGTCCAACTCTTCATGACCCCATTTGGGGTTTTCTTGGCAAAAGATACTGGAGTGGTTTACCATTTTCTTCTTTAGCTCAGTTTACAGATGAAGGACTGAGGCAAGCATGGTTAAGTGACTTCCTCATGGTCACACAGCTATAGTAAGTGTCTGAGGCCAGATTTGAGCTCAGGAAGGGAAGTCTTCCTGACTTCAGACCTGGCACTCTCTATTGCACCATCTAGCTGCCATTTCTATGAGTACAGACTTGTTCATAGAAATTTCCCAATAGTCATACCTCTGGATCTTCAGATAAACTTTATATAGTTTGCTAAAGTTCATCTTTTTAATCACTTATTTCTTAAGTTATGTAAATGGCTACTGTTCTTTTGATTATCACTACATTTTAACTTCATTTTTGCGGATTTGGGTTGTCGCTTTTCAAGTATTGCCTTCCTCTCCATCTAGCTCCTGGTATGCAGGTTATCTACAAGTTCTACTTATCAGCCTTTAGGTCTACAGGTATTCTTAATGCCTTTTGTCTTTTACTTAGAATTGATAAGTAGCTTTTGATGAGAGGATACTCATTCCCTTCTTAATATTCTAGGATGTTGTAAGAATAAATGAAATAAAACACATTAAATACAATTGTAGCCTGAAGTTGTTGGAGAGGGGCAGGGTGTGGATAGAGAATTATCTTGGAGGTAGGAAGACCTATGTTTCGGTCCTATCTCCGACATATATAGTAGCTGCATGACCTTGGACAAGTCACTTAACCTCTTAATGCTACAGGCAACTCTCTAAAACTGTAGGATCTACTGATCTGCATTGATGGAAGGAATTTCCACACCAGGGAGTTAATCCTGTGATGAAATAACAATTTTAGTCAACAAAAGAAAAGAAAAAAAAGAAAGAAAAAAGAAAAGAAAAATTAAGGCATTATTTATAAGATAAATTTTGTTTGAGGCTTTGAGCTATCTTCATTGGTGAATAAGTCCAAATTCATGTAAGAGTTAAGAGTCTCATCCACTATATCTAGTCAGTCCAACAGTATACATCACAGCCCACCCAGACATTCAAATCAGACATCTTGCCATCTACCCTTACTGTGCAACATACAAGCCTTCTCCCATCTTCCCAACTTTCCATCTCTTGCCTCAAAACACTAATGAATTTATTTGTTTCTGGAAAGGGCATGGTAATTGACCATCCTATCACGCCCCTCAGAACAGAATTCTCTTCCCAGGCTGCCACTCCTCTATGTGTGCTTCCTTCCTACACATGTTTAGAATGCAAACTCCTTAAAGTCAGGATCTGCCTCAATTTTGTACTAGTATTTCCAAAAATTAGCATAGTGCATGACATCTATCAGGTGCTTAATAAATGTTCATTCATTCAGTAATGTCTAGTGAATGACCATTCATTTGTTCAACAACCATTTATGAAAAATTACACCCAAAGCATGATTTTGACCTTAGGGAAGATACGAAGATGATTCAGGATGGATGCTAGATTTTATAGTCTAGCACCAGGAAACACAACCTATGCACACACACACACACACACACACACACATATACACACAGTGTGTTATAATGATACAAGAGCTATGATCCTGAATAGCAGAATGAAGTTTCAGTGATGTACAACATGCAGACAATTTTCAGCTGAACATTAATGGAATATTTAGTCTGAAAATTATTTTATCCTTTATCATCAGCTTTTCTGTGTGTAAGAAAAAGGAAGAAAAAAAGAGCGAAGAGCTAGTTAATTTCCCAAAAGTGTATTTAAAAGAATTTTGTCCACTCTAGGTAAAACTCTGCTGATAAAACATTTCTTCTTACTCTCTGTCTTGAAGCCTCTTGGAAGCCTATGGTAATTGTACAAATGTTATTGCTGATTCAAACCAAAAATAGGTGAAATTCTGCTATGAGAAACAGAGCAACACAAGAACTTATTTTTAAATGGTTCCATTAATGTGACAGACTGATCTCAGAGGAGTAGTCACACAGGACCATGGAGTAGGTAATCTGTTGAAGAGACATTATTTGGTATTAAAGGACCAATTACTTTATGAAGTTGCTTGATAATTGGAGCCAGGGAATCTTGTCTACTTAAAATGCCCCACTTGTATATATTATCATTTCTGCAAATTTAGATGGGTGTGATTGAGGTTTGGAGACTGACAACTTTATGACACAAAGACATTCTTCTGGCTTCATCATATGGCAGGAAAGTGACTCTTGTTGGCATTGCTTCCATGAGACTCACTGTCTCTTCACACTCTTGATTTTTTGAGGAAATTGAAAGCTTTCCTTATGCCTCAACATATTGTACTAATCTGGCCCATTGTTCTACCAGTCTGCTTAGATACAGTCATTATGTGGTGGAAATAAAGCTGTACTGGGAGTTAGATTGAGTCCTAGTTCTGAATTTCAGCTCTAACTTATGAACTGGATGACCTTGAGGAAATCGCTTCCCCTCCCAAGCCTCAATTTCCTTGTTTGTAAAATGACCTATATCATTTAGTTGTTCTGGGGAAAATGTTTTGTGAGATCTTTAAAAGGACTACAGAAATGACAGTTCACTGGTTTTGTTGCTGCTAATATTTTCAGCAGATACTCATGCTACACACAATTGCCGGATTAATTTTCCTGAAGCATCTCCTTTGGTCACATTGCTTAGAACCCTTCAATGGCTCCACATTGAAAGAGAAATCAAGTATATCCTATTTAGCTTGATCTCCAAAGCCTTCACAATCTGATTCCAAACTCCAGATATGTTTCCCACTTTATGTGGAATAAACTTGCTAAGGCTACCTAGCTCGCTACAGCTTTAGTCACAGCCATGTAAATTGACAGCAATGGTAATGTATACTAAGTGGGACCCTTTAAGTGGATAAGAAAGCTTTCCATACATATCTTCTATAGCTTCCTTATAGGTACTCAGTGCTTTGGCCTGAATGAACTCCTTACCATTCCCTGAATGTGACCTGGCCTTTCTAGCCCCACCCCCTTTAAGTCTACCTGGAACACCTTCCCTACAGTATCTATTCTAAGAGTCCACCTAAAATGTCATCTTAATGTAAATGGAGAGAGTGCTGGACTTCAAGTCAGGAAGGCATAGGCCAGGTAAGGGAATCTGGCTTCCAGGCCACATATGGCCCTCTAGTTCTCCAAGAGCAGTCCTTTGCACCCGAATTTCACAGAACAAATCTCCTTAATAAAAGGATTTGTTCTGTAAAACATAGACTCAAACTCAAAAGGGACCTGAAAGGTCACATTGTGGCCTGGAGGTTGCAGGTCCCTCACCCCTAAGCTAGGCTGCCATCTTCCCTTGGACACTTACTCTCTGTGTGAACCTAAAAAAGTCACTTTGCCTCTCTGAGTCTCAGTCTCCTTATCTGGAAAGTGGGGGATGATATTAGCAATGAAATAATTGATGTAAAGTACTTTATAAACCTTGAAGCTCTAGGTTAATGTGAGTTATTGCTAAGATACTATCATTTGTGTATATTTTTCTCATCAGTCAAAGTGCAAATGAGCTTTTTTCCCCTTGAACTCTTAAAAATTGTGTTGAGGTGTTTTGTTTTTATGTCACTTCATTTCCAATTATAAAGCTCCTGCCCCTTCCATCCAATGTCCTTGTTTTTACTGTTCAGTTGTTTCAGGAATGTTCAACTCTTTGTTGTCCTATTTGGGATTTTCTTGGCAAAGATGTTGGAGTGGTTTGCTATTTTCTTCTGTAGTTCATCTTACAGATGAGGAAACAGAGGCAAATTGGGTTAAGTGACTCCCCCAGGGTCACACTGTTAGTAAGTAAGCCTAACCTTGCACTAATGATAGGGGGATAGGGCAGAAGCCACCCCTCCCTCAATCTAAAGAAAATGAATAAACAAAAAATAGCAAAAACATTCAGCTGAACACATCCCCAGCTTTTAGCACTCTGTAACATTTCACACCTGTAATCCCCTGCCTCACCAAGGAAAAAGGGAAAATGTTCATACACATCACATACTAAGCTTGTATATTTTTTTACATACATGTCTTGTTTCCTTACCATTTTTGTAGATTCTTGGAGGGCAGGCATCTTATCTTGTATGTCCTTCCATTTCTCATCCAACCTACCAATAATGTCTTGCACATCAGTTATACCTGTTCAGTGAGTATTTGTTGAATGGATGTTTAGTTAAGGTAGAATGACATTCAAATTCAACATAATAATAGCTTCCCTCCATGATAAAAAAAGAAAATCTTCTATCTGTTATTCAAAAACTCTTTTCCTACCTTTCCAGTCTTCTTGTGCTTTTCATCTCTAATGCTATGAAAAAGCTCCATTAGCCCATTTGCTGTTTCTCATACATAACTCATCATCTTCTGACTCCATACCTTTGTATGCTGGCTTTCCTCCATGCCTGCAATCTTTCTCTTCTCACATCCACCTTCCTTTAAGATGTGGCTCAAAGTTCACCTTCTCCAAGGGGCCTTTTCCTGCCCTCCTAGCTGCAGGTACTGTCCTCTGTGTTATTACATTTCATTCAATATGTGCATGGTTATTTCTATGTCTACAACAACAGAATGGGAGCTCCAGAGAGCAGGGATTGTTTTTTCTTTTCTTTGTGACACTAGCACATAGTACAATCCTTGGTGTATAATAGAAGATGCTTAATAAATGCCTGCTGATTGACTGATAAAGAGCTCAGAAAAACTTGGAGGCAGGTTCTGCGAGTATCATTATCCCTATTTTAGAAATGAAGGGACTAACGAAGAGAGGTTAAGTGACTTCCTCTAAAATGGTATAGCTACTAAAGACATTAGACAGGTCTGTTTCTCAGGACTCCAAGGCTAGGAATCTAGATCTAGAGCTAACAGAGACTCTACAAAGGTCAGCTAGTCCAACCCACTAATTGACAGCTGAAGAAATGGATTCCCAGTGAACTTAAGTGACTTGCCCAAAGGCATACAGGTAGTGAACACAAGAGGCAAGATTTGAACTTGAGTCATCCGACTTTCAGAACCAATGTTTGTTCCTCTGTGCTGCTTCCAGTTCTCTTTCTGCAATGCTTTGCCATATGAAATGGGAGGAGAACATACATCTTTTAACATCTCACTCTTTGCACCATTGGGAATATTTCCCAAAGGAATTTGAATCCTGTCCAGGGGGGAAGAAGTAGAAAACACATATTTCAAGTCATTTAAAATTGAACCAAAAGAAGCGATAAAATATGCTTCAGGGAATCATCATAGCAGAAAGATCAGCTGAAATGCCTTTTCTATTTCTAATTTCATATAATAGTAGAATAAATGGTCTGAGAATTCCCCTGCAGAAATGACAACTATTAATCAGATCTTTTTATATACACATACCTTTTTTCGGTCAATGAAGCCTGGTTGGCAGCTCAGAAATAAAATCATAAAAAAACTGGCATTTATATAGCCCTTCAGAGTGTACAAAGCCCTTCACATACATCAGCTCCTTTGCTCCTCACAGAATTCCTATAAGATAGGTGCTATAAGTGTTAGCTTTCCCATTTTACAGATGAGAAAAAATGGCTTGGAGAAATGGTTTGTTCGTGTTCATGTAGCTGACAAATGTTAGAGGTTGAATTGGCATCCAGTGAACTCCTGATTCCACATTCAGCTCTCTTGGTCCTATTCCAAGGGCTCCAACTTAAGTGGGTTAACCTGGGTTTTGCCCTAGGATACCAGATTGAAAGGGCACTGAAAGCCCTTGATGGGCTTCAATAGTCTCAAACAACCCAGCTTGCCATGTAGGTAACAAATATTATTGGCTAAAATATGAAGATAACATTTAGTAGGCTAGTGTGAGTTCCTCTCTTGCTCCATCCTGGTCTCTCACATACTGTGGCTTCCTCAGCACTGAATGACTTCATGCAATTATCCTGGGACTTCTGTTTTTCTATCAACAGGAAATATACTGTCTAACCCTCCTCAACCAACTTAAGGCACAGCTTTATGCCATCTGCCCCCTGGGGTGGAGAGGAAAGGATGTCACTTTTGTGACATTTGCCTTGGGCACTATCTATGATACTTTCTTAAGGTGCAAAAACGTCTAGTTATGGCCCTAACTTACAACAATCCCTCTAGTCAATGTTTTTTATGACCCAGGTATGGTGAGGAACTGGTCAAGTAGTAAGCACACATTTGCTTTTCCTCATGGTTTATATAGGAAATAATGGTCTCTCCTTGTTGCCAATGCAACACATGAGACTTGGATTAGTCTACTTCCTATATGTAATAGAGAGATCTTCCTTGCTACTTCATTTCGGTCTTTGTTTACAAAGTCTACAAATAAAGGAACTGAATTTCCTATATGTAGTAGATAATTTATGACTTCCTATCTTTAATAGATACTAGATGTAATACTACTTCCTATACATAACAGAGAGGTCTTTTTTCATCTAAGTTAGATTTTTTGGGATCTCTAGATCTACATTAAAAAAAATTAGTTGGTTTCCTGTTTGCTTTCCTTACCTATCAAGCTTTAATTCCTGAATTGGGGCTTTGTGTACAGTCCAGGTTCCACTTCTTGCAATATTTTTGGGGGGGGTAGTTGGTCCTGCTCATCTCACCCTAAGTCTTCTGGGGTGAGGTGGGAGGGTCCTGTGCTAATCTCCATATCATGGAATTAGACATTTCTATTTGTTAGAGGTTCAGAATACTAGATCTTTATCATTTTCTTTGGTATCTCAGAGTGCTAGGGATCTTGAACAACCTTGGGTAGGTGGTCTATCCTAGTCTGAGCCATGACAACTCCTTGCTCACTGCTACTCACCAGAGTTTCCAAGGTAATTGTGGGTTTCTAATCACCCTGAGGCTTTTTTCAAGTGAGCTTCTGTTTCTTGTTGCCACCAGACACAGAGCCATGTATGTCTCTTAGTGGTCTCTGGTCATGTTGGAAACTAAAGGTTTGTTTCCTTGTGTAATATAAACGTAGATGAAACTGTCTACCTTTCTTATTTCCCATTTCTTTATGACTAATTTTTGTGCAATTCTGAGATGGAAATATTCACTTATTGTATTTTCTCATTGTATTACTTGAACATTATTTATCTTGGTGAGAATTTATGTGGAAGCAGGGCAGTCTGACTCCACTGAGGCAGCTATTTTGATGGAAGTTTCTTTCCCCTTTCTTCAAAGCAAGCACAGGTATTCTCTGACTTTTTTTTCTTTTGGCATGCTGTGTGGTAAGGAAATTTCTTCAGATTTTCTGAGGAACCATAAGGACCAATGAATGACTTAGCAGAGGCTGAGCCAGAACTGAGTATACATACAAAAGTTCAAGAGGCTGATCTATTCATTTCTTGCCTGGCAACTTTGGAGTAAGACCATGAGTCTCCAAGTGGAAGGAGGGGCAGGGGCCAGAGCTGCGTTATATCTCTGCCTCCACATGGCCATGAATGCATGGTTCCTTCTCTTTCTTTTTCTCCAGTTTATTCTTTCTTGATCATAGGTAATTGAGTATTTTGACATGAAATTGACCAAGTTATGACCCTATGAGCTTTGAAAGGTTGAGAATGCCATCAAAAGTTTAGCAACTGAAGTTAGCATTAAAATCTCTTGATAGCTACAGCAGCTGTGACTACCTGCTAGACCCAACCCAGCAAAGAGCCATTTCAGATGAGTAAGGGAATAATTTATTCATTAACTGAACAACACTCAGAAATGAGCTTGGTGGAGACTTTATGAAGGGAGGAAAGCAATTCCAGAAGCAAAAGGTGTCTCTCAGCTATATATATTCCCTACAGGTGTGTTTTAGTAACTCTTGTGCTTTATGTCTGAACCTGTTTTTCTCAGTGATAGGTATGGTGTATATTTGCAGGACAGGGAACATGTCCCTAATTGGGGAAGGATGCTGTGTACCAATTACTTTAAGTTTGAATCCACTTTCTTTAGGGATGGAGGGAGTGCAGAGAAGGTGCAGGGGGGAGGAGACAGTGGGGTGTTTTGCGCTTTGGTCCTTACTCTGTCTTTTCACTAAATATCATTTTCTAATAGCCAATTAATGCCAACTGGTTTATATTGGGGAGATGTTAGTTAGTTAATCTATATTACAGGAAGCATGCTTCTTGGGAGTTTGGGGTTGACAGTATTAGAAACGCTAACTCCTTGGAGTTACATATAAAACCCCAAGGGAAGTAGTCATTTCCCTGCCCAACCTGCCAATGGGAGAAGCAGCAGAAAAAATGGATGAAGAAAACAAATGGAAAAATAAATGTTCTCTGCACTGGCTTTTACTGTATATGTGAAACTAGGAAGATTTAATCAAGTCTTGTTATACTGGGACTAATTTCACACTGGGTCTCATTTTATTGAGGTAAAAGTGTACGTTTTTATTCATGGCTATCTACTTGGTCCACAGTTTCTTATATTTTTCTAAAAATAGCATTTCATGGACTGGCAGTGAGCCATAGAAAGAAGGCTTGATTTGGAGTCTCAGGACCCCATTTTAAAATTCATTTCTGTCATTCAACTATCTTGTGACATTGGGAAAGCTCTTAACTTTTCTGGTTCTGTTTCTTCATCTATAAAATGAGAGGAGTTTGTTTAGATGACATTTTTAAGGCCCATTCCAGCTCTAAATGTATCCCTATCCCTATCTCCATCTCTATCTCTCTATCTATCTACCTATCTCTAGTCTAATGTCTTATATAAGATATCCTATATAGTACTGGAAATTTGGAAGTCCTGGTGGATTCTCCTTTCCCCCCCACCCCATATCCTGTCCTCTTCTCTCTGCCCCATCTCTATTTATCTATCCTGTGTTCCATTCCTTCAGTATTGTTTTCACTGATAGCTGGGTTACTGTTATTTTTCTCTTTCTGTCTCTCCATCTTTTTCTCTGTCTCTTTGTCTTCTTGTCTGTCTCTGTCTCTCTGTCTCTCTCTGACTCTGTTTATCTGTTTCTCTCTCTGTCTCTCTCTCTGTCTCTGTCTCTCTCCCTCTTGTAATCTATATATAACTTAAGAGATCTGTGTTCTGTTCTTTGTATATCAAAGTGTTTTTTTTTGGTGGGGGAGGGAGTTTGATAAGTAGAGAAATCTTTAATGATGTTTTTAAAAGGAAAAGTTCCTGCCCTCAAGACATTTTCATTCTACTGTGGAGGGGGAGGTGAGATACCCATCATGCACTTCATGCACTCAGATAATTCAATATAAAATGTATATGAGTCACTTGCCTTGTCTAGGCTTTATTGGAACTAGGTAATAGGACCATAAAACTAGACGTAGAAGGATCCTCAGAGGTCATCTAGTCAACTGCCTCAGTTACAGGTGAAGAAAGTGAAGTCCAGGGAAGAATAAGGTAACACAGGGAGGCAGGCCTGGAATCCAATCCCTCATACCCAGAGCCAGTGCTCTTTCCCCTTTAAATCACTATGACTCAAAGACCTACGAGCTTTCCTAATTCTAAGAATAAATCTTAAAGAGTGTAATGGCACAGACAATGGGGTTGATTTTGAGTGGAAACAGAGAACCCAGCCTGGATCCGCTCTTGAATTATACCTATTCTGCGTATACCTAAAGTTAACCCGGCATGGCAGAGACAGAGACTGTACACTCTTTCTTTCAATATTTCAGAGAACCACCTTGTTTGCCATCCTGTTATCCTGAGAATATATATATGATGCATGATCAGTTTCATGGCGTTAATATGGGACAAACTCTAACATGGCTGAGATTTGTAGCATCTTCCACCGGCACAGTTCCAAATTGCTGAATATAGATTTTCTTCCAAACAGGAGAACAAGCTGAAAGCAGAGTAGCAAACAATCCTATCTAATTTGGCTCTTTAATTTGGCTTCATACAGTTCTCAAAATTGGGAGCCTAAGGCCAAGGAAGCAAAATATGCTACATACCCATCTCCTGTTCATTGAAATCTTCAAAATAGAATGGGAAATTAACCCAGGAAAGGAAAGTATAAATCATTCTTCCTGTGCCATTGTCTTTTATCAGGAAATAGCAGTGTCACTGAAAGCTGAAGAGGGGGATTCTCCAGTCCCCAAAATCAAGTAGAGGAATGCTTCTTATTGAATTTCATATTGTAGAAAACCTTTCAAGATTAAAGTAGATGGAGCAGCCTATGGAAGGGTGTTGTAGATAGTATGATGTGATAACAGGAAGTGATGTTTATAAGGTTTGCAAAGCACTTTCTTTCTATACATCATCTCATGTAGTCCTAGGAAGGTCAAATGAAGCTTGCTTGAATCTTTGCCCATAGTCACAGAGCTTGTGAGTATTAGAGGGAGGATTTGAACCCAGACTTTCTGAATCCAAGTTTGGTGATCAATACACTGTACCTCACTGCCTCACATTTTAATTTCATCCCATCTTCCCTCCCATCTCCCAATGGAAACCTGGACATAGCCTCCTGGGATACTGGACTCATATATGAGCTTCTGGGCTCATCTTGGCCGCTTCCCAGGCATCACTACATCTCTGGGTCTCCTCTACCCTACTTTCCCAGCTCTCTCTTGTGTTGTTTTCCCTTATTAGACCATAAATTCATTGGGGTAAAGAACCATCTTGCTTGCGTGGATTGGTATCCCCAGTGCCTAGTAAAGTGCTTGGAACATAGTAAGTGCTTAGCAAACACTCTTTCCTCTATCATAGTCTTTGTGGTTTATAAAATACTTTATACAAATTATATTATTTCATCCTTACAAGAACTTTGTAAAGTAGATAACACATATGTTATTATTCTTATTTCACAGATGCAGAAAGAGGTTCAGAGAAGTTCCTTAAACTTACAGAGGTCCCTCTTTCCTTTGTACCAGTGGTCTGTAGCAAAGCAGAGCCTTGGGAGGGCTCTAGCCTAACCTCAAAGCATGTGTGATTGATCTTTAATCAGAGGGAGAAAATGTTTTCCTTGCAGTATTAATGATGGAGCTTATCTACAACACATTCATACCTATTCTTATTTCCCCAAAATTCCCTATGTGAACTTCCCTGCGCTATGAAAGCTTTCTATTTCCTCTTTTCTGAGGTCAACATCAAATAGTCTTTCAGAGCAATTTTAACCTCACACTATTACTGTTGAAGACCTTGCCATACCTTCAACAGCTCAGATTCACAGATTCAGTTTCACAATTGCCACCTGCCTACCTACTTTAGCATACTCTCTATATCCATTTAATTGTCATAATATCCTTCTTATATGTCTATTTTCTTCACTCACATTATCCTATCATTTGGATTATTTCAGTAGTCTTCTAATTGTTCTCTGTCTCAAATGTCTTTCCTCTGTAATCTATTATTTTTTAATTAAATTTTTATTTTCAGTTGCAACTTCTCTACCTTCCCCATTGAGGAAGTAAGCAATATAATAATTATTATATGTTTTTGTTGTTGGATTTGCCCTTTGTTCTCAAAGAAGACCATGACATTAAGATGATGATAGGACTTGCAGTTGACTTTGATTTGAGCGAGGGAGGGCTGTGCAAGGTCACAAGCCTCTCTTTCTCCACCAGACCCATCTGGGTCTGGTGGCCAAATGTTCATCAGGATGACTGGAGATGGCCCAGGATGTATTGGAGAGACCCTGGTCATTTTAGGCTAAGTTCTTTTCAGATTCTCACTTTGAGTAAGATAACCCCCATTCAGTGAACAGACTTCTTTAAGTAGTTACTCAAAGGATGGCCCCTTTAAGCCAAAAAAAAAAAAAAATCAAACTGGGAGGGGAAAACTCTCAGGATTTCTGGCCAAGAGAAACAGTTACTACATAGTATTTGCATTCACTCTGATCTAGGAGGGCAGGGACCTATTGTCCAATCTCTGAGCTCCAGAGTGAGTTGGGCTTGAGGCTTGGTCTTCGGGAAAGAAATCTAGCCAGTAAACCCAAAGGAAAAAAGGATTTCCACATTAGCCATGTTGTGAGAAGAAAAGCATAAAATAAAGCAAAAAATGTGTTTCAGTCGGCACTCAGTTTATCAATTCTCTCTCCGGAGATGGACAGCATTTTTTAAAAGCATGAGTCCTTTAGAAATATTGTGGATTATTGTATTGGTCAGAAGAGCTAAATCTTCCACAGTTGATTATCATGTCTAATGTGTTCTTCAAGCCGTTGCAAACTGATTTTCATAAAAGCAGGTTTATGTCATTCCCTTACTTAATAAACTTCAGTCAATCCCTATTGAGTCTAGGGTCAAGTATTATTTAATATTTATCTCATTATTTTTATTCAGTTTTTAAATAAGTTTTATAATGTTTATAATTATTAATTTGGCAGTACATGTATATAGCTTGTAATAAATAAATATACATATTTTGGGTGTGTGCTCAAAAAATGTTAAGTGCTAGGCATGGAAAATCATAAAAGTTTGGAAACCTCTGCTCTATATCACATCTCATAATAGTGGGTGTCATTGCTACTCTAGAAAAAATACCCTGCATGGGACTTGAGCCCACATATTTTGATTTAAAGAGGCTGGCCCACCAGGGCAGGTATTGAGCCTTTGGGAGAAATGTCTTTATGTCTTCACCCAAAAGTGAATTTAGGTAAAGGAGATGCATGAAAATTAGCCACACTCTCCTTTGCAATAAGAGATGCTAATCAGTTACAAAGCTATTGAGTATTGAAACATGAGTATGAATGTAGATTGTTGATAAGACCAAGTAAAAACAGTACCTTTCCTCAAGGATCTTAGGTCTACTAAGAATGAATAAAGAAGACATTGATTTAATTTTCCTTATGTCTTTCTGTAGAATTTGGACAGCAGTATAGTAGCAAGGCTCACACAGTCAATAAAATGTAATACTTTATGATAACTACCTATGAATTTACAAACATCTTTCATTTGACTGCCTCCAGATTCCAATAAATAAAATCCTATTGTTATGCTATAACATCATTTAATGTATATATTTATGCGCCTATATGTGTACATGATATGTTTGTGAATGTACATGTGTGCATATATATGTGTATATACATACACATACATTTACACACTGTGTTGAAAAAAATATAGATATGTGTAAATTCTGTAGTGTAATTATGTGTTGTCTCTGTTAACATCGTAGCAATAACATCTAGAAAGAGCAACAAAAACTCTTCATGGTGATGGAATGAAGGGGAAATATTCAAAAAGAACCTCAAGGAAAAAGGGAAACATCAGGTTTTTACTAGCTCTAATTCTGATTTCCCCATATTACGAGCTGCAAAGATCAGTATCTAGCTGGGCACTGCGTTACATATACTCTAAGTGCCCATAATAAAATTTCACAGGATAAAACCCTGATTTAAGGTTGTCATTCTAAGCATGACATACAATATTTAAAATTCCCTTGATTTTAGTCATATCTACTTATGATTTTGCTGTCACCTCACAACTTTATTTTTACAATTTCACCTTTTGAAGAGATTGTAATTCACTCCTCAAAGAAATCAAAAGAACCTGTAACATAGGTGCATTGCACCAGCTAGTGTTAATAAGCACCATGTTTCCTAAGCCATAAAGCAGGTCTGTACAACATACAGCCTGCCAAAGGATTTCCAGTAGCCCAGCATTGTGCACTCTCTCCTCTTTCTCACACGACCAGCGGCAACCAACCATCATCAGTCTGTCTCTGGTTATCTTCACTTGAAAAGTGAGCTGCTAAAAACCTATCTGCGGCCAGAAGAAGTTTAGCTTATTTTAATTTTGGTCCCTACCTACTTACTGCCAAGTTGTGCAAATCTGCCATAAAGCCTTAGTCACAAGTCTGTTTAGCGAATATGAGATAAGCATTTTTTCCTTTTAAAACAAAATAACTTTATTAAAATAACTAAACTTAAAAATGCTTTAAAGTTAAGCTAGACGTTGTTTTAACGAAATAAAGTCCTAGTTATAAATGAGTGCCTTTTTTGCTGATTTTAATTCTTTCTATATTAACTCATCCTATGTCTTGGCTTACTGTCAACTTATGGGTTCCGTCCATATCGAAGTGTTCTGAGCTACATGTCTCTCACCACGTGGTTTAATCTATAGATCATTTAATGAGAGAATTGTAAGGAATCTTAAAAATGAAATTCTCATTTGACTGTTAAATAAACTGAGGCCCAGTTATTTACCCAATGTCATATGTCTCGTTAGTGGCAGATTTCGGATTAGAACTCAAGTTTTCTGAATCGCAGTTGAGCATTATACATTTCACTAAATCTCACGGCCTTTTTTTCTGCTTATATTGTCATTTGACAAATGATGAAACTGAGACCCAAGGTAGATAAGTTCTCAAGGTCACAAAGGCAATAATCATAAGAAGGAACCCAGGTTCTCTGGCTCTAGAGCCAATAATCTTTCTTCCATATAACTGTCTTTATGGAGCTTACGATAACCTGTAGTTCTTTGTGATTTCGAATGACTGCCTTTATGGCTATTCTTTATTTGATTGCCTCAACATATAGGAATATAAATTCTCCACCTTGTGCTACATCTTCATTAAAAAAAAATAACACACTGCATTAAAAAAATTACCGCAGTCTCCCTCCTTTCTAGATGCAATGTGTTTTTTATTTTTTTCATGAATATATTAATATAAATGCTACTTTGTTTATGTTGAATGAATTGAAAATGTTTAATTTTCTCTGACCTCCACTAAAGGTACATTCTTAGACCTTACTGGACAGTGATGGGGATCCTAGGTTTTCAAAGGCTTTATTGATACAGTACAGTCTCTGGTAGGTCTAAGCTATTTGGAAAGGCTTGCAATACAAGCATATTGATTATATATCTGCTACCTCAAGATCAGTCTAGCTAAGTTAGGAGGACTGATTACCAGGTTGGCCATAGGGGGTGAATTTTTCAACCCTAGCCAAAAGTCCATAATAATAGCTAGTAGTGATAGGAACCAACGTATTTATAGCACTTACTATGTGCCAGGCACCATGCTAAGTGCTTTACAACTATGATTTCATTTGATATGACAGCTATGATATCATTTGATATGATTTCATTTGATGTGACAGCTCTGGGAGGTAACTCTGTTATTAGCCCCATTTTGCAGTCGAGTAAATTGAAGCAGATGTTTAATGACTTTTCCAGGGTCACACTGACAATAAGTGCCTGAGGCAGGATTTGAAGTAGGGTGTTCCTGACTCCAGACCTGGCCCTCTATCCAGTGTGCCACCTAGTTGCCATGGACTATGTTAGAATGGAATTCTGATATCTGTCATTGGAGGCAACGCTCAACCACACTGATGAAACTGCAGACCTTTTGAGTACTGAAGGAGAAATTTTCTTCAGTGGAAATTATTGTAATGACGTTTTTTATTATATCTTTGTATTATATCTGACTTTTTATTATGTTATTTTATTATATTTATTGTAATATATTCTGTTGTAGAGATTATTGTAGCATTTATCATCCTGTTTGGCATATCCACCAACTCTATTCCTCATACTTGGAATTCTCTCCTTTTTCATTTGTCTCCTGGATTCCCTGACTTCCTTCAAGAGCCAGTTAAAATTCCACCTGTTCTAGGAAATCTTTCCTGATCCTTTTGAAGGCTAATACCTTCAATTTATCCTATATAGAGACTGTATATAAGCTAGTTCTTTGCTTGTTGACTCCTACATTAGACTAGGAGCTCCTTGGGAGTCAAAGTATATTTTTTCTTGACTACACACGCATAACCTATATCACATTGTTTGCTTTCTCAATGAGGGTGGGTAGGGAGGGAGAGAGAGAATTTGGAGCTCAAAGTTTTAAAAATGAAGGTTAAAAATTGTTTTTGTGTGCAACTGGGAAATAAGATATACAGCCCTACAGTTTGGCTACATACATATAGTATGTATGTAGCCAAACATACTATATTTGGTGTATAGAAATCTATCTTGCCTTACGGGAAAATAGAAGGGAAGGGGATAAGAGAAGGTGAGGGGAGCGATAGAAGGGAAGGCAGATTGGGAGAAGGGGTAATCAGAATGCATGCCATCTTGGGGTAGGAGAGGGGAGAGATGGGGGAGAAGATTTGGAACTCAAAATCTTGTGGAAATGAATGTTGAAAACTAAAAATAAATTGATTAATCAAACTATATTTTGCCTTTCTTTGGATTCCTAGTGTTTAACATTGTATCTGGTACACTTAATAAATTTGTTGACTGAGTGTCTGGACACTAAGTATGTCACAGAGGCTTGATTTGCAAATAGCCCTCTAAATAGCTCTTTGGTGGTCAGAGGAAGAGAGAGTGATTCATGGTATCATGGCAACATTACTAGATTCAGCTTCAGGAAGACCTAGATTCAGATCCCAGCTCTAAGGCTTAATAGTAATGTGACTTGAGGTTAGCTGCTTCATCTTTCTGCAGATAGTTTGCCTATCTGTAGATTGTGTGGATGGTTTGGTAACACAATTCTACAGAAGAGTTGACTTTGATTACTAGGTTGTAAATATGCCTTTTATAGTCAGAGGTCTGTTGAATAGGATGACAGACTTGGAGTTAAAAAGATATGGGTTCAAATCCTGCCTCTGACACTTAATAGGTGTGTAACATTGAGTATCTATTTAAGCTT
Source organism: Potorous gilbertii (assembly GCA_028658325.1). Lineage (NCBI taxonomy): Eukaryota > Metazoa > Chordata > Mammalia > Diprotodontia > Potoroidae > Potorous > Potorous gilbertii. The sequence goes on from CM053770.1 coordinate 351,959,514, forward strand.
CAGTCTCTTCATTTTAACAATGAAGAGCTTGGACTAGATAAGTGGATTCACTATAAATCCACTATCCTTCAGTGAATTTACTATGATAGTCCAAGGGATTATCACTAAATGGCACTTTAATGACAACTTAAGCAGTAAATATTTGTCCAGTTATGTTACAAACATACATTTCCTCTGTGACAACAAGCATTTGTGTCTTTGAGACAATGTAGGTTTGTTTCTGCAGTGATTTGAAATAGCCATCGTCAGGCACACAACGATTTTGGTGTTTATGCAGTGATTACATTAAATGTTGAACATTTCTAACTCAGTGCAACATGTTCTGGAAATTTCTCAACCTGTCATCAAATTGTTTCCAAACCACCATAAGGGCTCAACATTTGAGAGCAAATGTATTCCTATAGGTAGATACATATGCATAACCTTATTTGAGTTCCCCATGCTGTACCATAGAAGCTTCTTCATTTTCTTCTATTTATCCAGTAGTTGTACCTCATCAACTGTGTAATCGCATGATCAAGATGTTATGAATCTTGCATTTTGAAGCACAAATGTCAAATTGTTTGAAAACCATGATCACTGAGCATTAGCATTAGAAATCATTTTAAAATCATCACAGTTCATCACAAATGTTTTGCAGAAACAAACCTTATGTTAACCCTCATTGTAGTATTAAGGCTGTTTCTTTTTCTTTTCTTTTTTTTTGAATGTTGCAAAATTATTATGTATTTTATTTTCCCCCAGTTCATGCAAAAACAATTTTTAACATTCATTTTTAAGTCTGAGCTTCAAATTCTCTACTTCCCTCCCCATCTATCAATTGGGAAAGCAAGCAATTCTATATACATCATACATGTGTAATCATGAAAAACATATCCATAATAGTCAGATTGTAAAAGAAAGCATGGACAAAAAAGCCCTTCAGAAAAATAAAGTTTAAAAAAATATGCCCCAATCTGTACTCAGACACCATCAGTTCTTTCTCTGGGGATAGATAGCATTTTTCATCATAAGTCCCTCAGAGTTGTCTTGGATCATTGTATTGCTGAGAATAGTTAAGTCATTCACAACTGATTATCCTATAATATTGCTGTTACTTTGTACATGGTACATTTCACTGTGCATCAGCCCATGCAAGGCTTTTCAGGTTTATCTGAGAGCATTCTGCTCATTATTTCTTATAGTACAATAGTATTCCTTTATAATCACATACTACAACTCGTTCAACCATTCCCCAACTGTTATAAATATTTTTGTATATATAGGTCTTTTCCCTTTTCTTTAAATATCTTTTGGGATAAGACCTAGTAGTGGTATTACTAGTTCACAAGGTATACCTGGTTTTATAGCCCTTTGAACATATTTCCAAATTGCTCTATGGAATGGTTGGATAAGTTCACAACTCTACCAACAGTGCACTAATGTTTCATTTTTACAATATCTCCTCCAACATTTGTCATTTACGTTTTCTGTCCTATTAGCCAATCTAACAGGTATGAGTAGTACCTCAGATTTGTTTTAATTTGCATTTATCCAATCAATAGTGAGTTAAAGTATTTTTTTACATGACTATAGATAGCTTTGATTGCTTCATCTGAAAACTGATCATACTTTTGATCATTTATTGTTTGGAGAATGGCTCTTATTTTATAAACTTCATTCATTTCTCCATATGTTTGTGAATTGGGGCCTTTATCAGAGAAACTTGCTTCAAAATTTTTTTCACAGTTACTATTGCTAAATGTGTTTCCTTTCATCCTAATCCCCACCATGTATTCTATTCTCTCCCTTTCACCCCATTCCTCCATAAAAGTGTTTTGCTTCTTAATGCCCCCTTATACAATCTGCCCTCCCTTCTATCACCCCTCCCTTCTCTTGTCCCCTTCCCCTTCTATTTTTCTGTAGGGTAAGATAGATTTCTATACCCAATTTTGTGTGTGTGCTATTCCCTCTTTGAACCAATTCTGATGAAAATTTCAATCATTCCTTCTCATATCCCCTCTGTTCCCCTCCACTGTAAAAGTTTTTCCTTACCTTTTTTATTTGAGATAATTTACCCTATTCTACCTCGCTCTTCCTATTTTTCTCAGTACATTCCTCTCTCACCCTTTAATTTTATTTTTTAGATATAACCCCTTCATATTCAACTCATACCTGTTCCCTCTGTCTATACATACTCCTTCTAACTACCCTAATAATGAGAAAGGTCTTATGAGTTAGAAACATCATCATCTCATGTAGGAATGTAGATAGTTTAAACTTAAATCCTTTATGATTTTCCTTTCCTGTTTCACTTCTTATGTTCCCCTTGAGTTTTGTATTTGAAAGTCAATTTTTTTTTTATTCAGTTCTGGTCTTTTCATCAAGAATACTTGGAAATCCTCTATCTTATTGAATGTTCATTCCCCACCCCCACCCCCCATGGATTGTACTCAATTTTTGGTGGGTGATTCTTGGTTGTAATCCTAGTTCATTTGTCCTCCACAATATCATATTCTAAGTCTGCTAATCCTTTAATGTAGAAATGGCTAAATTTTGTGCTGACTGTGACTGCATGATAGTTGATTTGTTTCTTTCTGGCTGCTTGCAATATTTTCTCCTTGACCTTGTAACTCTGTATATGCCTACAATATTCCTAGGAGTTTTCCTTTTGGGATCTCTTTGAGGAGGTGATTGGTGGATTCATTCAATTTCTATTTTGCCTTCTGGTTCTAGGATATCAGGGCAATTTCCCTTGATAATGTCTTGTTTTCTGATGTCAACTTATATTCTATTACTATTCTTCTTTCTGGTAAAGTTTTAAATGGACTGGTTAGCAACACTAGTCAGTCATTAGTGGGGTTTCTGTAAGAGTGTAGCTTGTATGCTAATGGTAGACAAGAAGAAAACCATCTAAAGAGATTATTTCCTTATAAACATTAGTTTATATGTAAACATTGCTTAAAAAATGAAGCAACATATGCAATTGCACTTTAAGTATACTTATCATTTAATATAATGCTTGTCAGCAAGTAAGTAGATATTTTATATTGTAAGTAGCTATTCATTTTTGTCAATTGGTTAAATGGATAAAAATTTTAAAAATGAATTTTTATCTTTTAGCAAGAGCTTAGCTTCTCAAATTTTACCATTTCCCATCACATATTTATATGAGTATGCATTTTCACTATAGTCTTGTTTTAAATCAAACTACAGAAACAAACTTGATAAGGAAAATGATTTAAAATTGTTTATCTGGTGTTGAGTCAAATATTACAAGTCTTTGTTCAAATAAAAGATCCAACAATGGAAGGTTTATTGGAAAGACTTAACACGAACTGATATAGACTGAAATGAGCAGCACAAGAATAATGTACATAGTAACAGCAATATTGTACAATGAATGACCATGAATTACTTAGCTAATCTCAGCCATGCAATGTCCAAGACAATGTCAAAGGATTCATAATTAAAAAAGTTATTCACTTCCAGAGAAAGAGCTGATGAAGTCTCAGTGCAGCTCAAAGCATGCTAGTTTTTACTTTCTTTTTTTTGGTTTGAGTTTTATTCCACAAAATGACTAATATAGAAATGTTTTACACTCTTACACATACATGTAAACCTATGTCAGATTGCTTACTGTATGAAAGGGCTATTGTGGATAGAATGAGACAACACAGAGAGATTTACGAACCTTAGATCTGTGTGTGTGTGTGTGTGTGTGTGTGTGTGTGTGTGTGTGTAAGTATATTGCAGAAGATAGACAGCTGGACCTAGAGTTAGAAGATTCATCTTCTTGAGTTTAAATCCAGACTTAGACACTTACTAGCTGTGTGACCCAGAGTACTTAACCCTGTTTGCTTCAATTTCCTCATCTATACAGTGAGTTGGAGAAGGAAAGGCAAACTACTGCAGTATTTTTGCCAAAAATTCCCAAATGGGGTCACAAAGAGTTGGATGTGACTGAAAAATGACTTAAACAATAATGCATGCACAGACCCTTCAAAAGTTTTATTACAATTCTAGGCTGTATGTTTATGTGCAAGATTATGTGTGTGTATATCTATATGCCTATCTATCTATTGAATCATATATATTGTTTGGACCGTAATTTTCTATCCTATTGTCCATATACATCCATAACAGTATTAGTCAATTCCATTTGATCACTGAGATTTATTAATCTATTTAAACTTCATTTTCTCAGTTAGTGATGGGATTCCAAGTAAACATTCTTAGAAAATGATCTATTTCTGAAAAGTTATTTTCTTTTTCCATTTTTATAATTATTTCCCATTGACATTTTGAGGATATTCTTACTTTTAATGTCACTTCATGTACTTGTGCATCCAATTAAGTTCCATTATGAATCAAAAGGCAATTCAATGTGTCACTCTGACTTCCAATGACATAACCTCATTAGGTATATTCTTTTACTTACAGCTCACATTTCCTATCCTTTTATTTGAAGATTGAGCCAGATTTTCTAGCTTACCCTACCTCTAGATGTGATTAGTGGCTTTTGTCAGGATCTCTACTGTTCAGTGTGTGGACTAGAGAACAGCACTGCCTAGCAATGCCAGATGGCAAGCTGTGGGAATGGCTAGAATGAGAAAAAGAGGGTCATTGCTCACTGGGGGATAATTCTCCCTTCTGGAAATTTTCATGATTGTTTCAGGTCACTAATACCTCTAGTTTAAAAGTTATTCCCTTAGTTCCTGAGAGAGTTCATATACACTTTTGTTTTTACTAGGGTATTATCTGAGAATCAGACACCAGAGACAAAGTGTTTGACTTTATTCATATAAAACTTCTAGTTTTACAAAGTGTATTGTATTATCTCACTTGATCTTTACAACAACCCTATGAGAAAGTTGCCATTATAATCTCCATTTAATCAATTTTTTAAAAATGAGATTATAAAGGTTACATGATTTACCCAGCATCTAAGAGATACTATGGATATGATTAAGAATTTCAGTCTGGATTTTTTATGACTTCAAGTTCAGCACAGTTTTAATACCTAAGCTAGAGACCACCTGCCAAAACTCTGATCCAAAGCCCAAGAGGGTACTAGACTGTGCATAGGAAATACTTTAATTGAGGGTAGCCTGAGGATCCCAAGGGGATGTATCTTCTAGTGAGCTGTTGAGCAGTCTGATTCTTGCCCTTATGCTAGCATGAAACAATGCCACTTGAAGGATATGACATTACCCGTAGATGTGGATGATAAAGGGGTCCTAGTTGCATGAGGAGATAGCCTTTGACATCAGAAAGAAAAGTCTGTTTTAATAAGGATGTACCCTTAAGACAAGTTTGCCTATTATATAGTATTTGGTGTAAGAAAAGAGAAAAAGGAATCTACTACTTGTTAACCTTATGACCACGGGAAAGTAACTTCATCTTTCAGAGTTTCTGTTTGCTTTTCTGTAAAATAGTGATCTATTTCATTAAAGTCGAAGTAGAACTAAACTGTAATCAATGACAGGGTCACTTCCTTATGATTCTTCTTACAGCCAATAGCTTCCCTTAGAGCTCTCCACAGTATTTACATCTGACATTGGCCATCAGCTAAGGTGCTTCTAATTCTTGACCTTGTCTAGATTCTAGCTCTTGAGTCAGTTTCTTATTTGTCTGATCTGTCACCTGGATATGTTGCCTGCCCTTGTACACTATATTTAAGCCTTTCCAGGTCCCACAATGAATCCTGACCATTAAGGACCACTAAGTCTTATTTTTACCTTGACCCAGTTTAGAGCCAAGACTGCCTGATCCTGCTTTATGATAAAAATCTCTGGTGACCCAGTAATAAGAGAGGTGCTAAATCTTGTGTTTAAACCAAGCAGGTGCTACTGAGTATAAGATTATTAAGTATAATTGGTAAGGACTCATTCTGAAAAATGTTCAGTTTAAGCAAAAATTTTTTTAAACCATAAAATTCCGAATGTTCTTTTGAATTCCAAAATTTACTTTTGAAGAGAATGTTATGAAAAACCAGTGTAATGATAATGTATTTTTGCTTATTGTTGATATGAATTTTGCTTCTTAATGGGAAGATCTTCCTCACCCATTAATGGGTCTGGGAAGATTTGTAGGAAGGCCCACCACCTTTGGTTAATGAGGCACTGGTTCTCAAGGGTTGTGATGCCCTCTGGCTCTGAAAAATATATTAAGTATTCTGAGGTGAGGTTTTACTTTGGGCTTATTTTTGGAAGAAGGTTTGTGTACCAGATGAGACTCTGGGCAGCAACTAAGGAGTCCCCTGGCTTTGAAGACCCAGATGTTGGTACTTCTTTCTCTGGTAACTATGGATGTATGGTCAGGCAGTTGCATCTGTGTGTTGATTTGTGATGTATATATTGCTTATGTCAGGAAGCTAGAAGCACTGTCTGTAGATTTTGATTTTTCTTTTTTTTCTCTGAAGTTCAGGGTGCTAACTTGTCCACCTGAACTAAGTTAATGATACATGTGCTTGATTAAAGTGGTTGTTACCCCCCTCAAAAGTTGTTTTCCTTTTAGAAATGTAGACCTAAGAACCTGTGAAAGCAGGCCTTCCTCTGTATGCTGGGGTGCTTGCTTTTACAATTGGGGAGGAATTTTGACAAGCAATTCAAGAAGTTTCCTCCAAAAGCCCAACAGGACAACAAAATCAAAGATATGAGACATTTTCTTCTAAATCTAGTTTTAGTTACTCTAAAAGTTTTAGTAAAGTATATGCATAAAATTATCATAAATTGCCATCATCAGGTTTTCTGTTTGTAAAATTCAATTCAATAAATATTTGTTAAGTACCAACAATGTGTTAGGCACTGAAGATTGTTGTTGTTCAGTTGTTTCAGTCATGTACAACTCTCTGTGATCCCATTTGGGATTTTCTTGGCAAAGATACTGGAGTGATTTGTCATTTCCTTTTCCAGATCAATTTTCAGATGAGGGACTGAAGCAAACAGAATTAAATGACTTGCCCAGGATTACACCACTAGTAAGTGTCTGAGGCCAGATTTGAACTCAGCAAGTTGTGTTTTCCTGACTCCAGACACTCAGTCCACTGTACCACCTAGGTATCCTCAGGCACTGGGGATACAACAAAAGTAAAGCAATGTTTATCCACTGGGGACCTTACATTCCATGAGAGGACAGCATATAATTTGTATACAGTAAAGATAATATAAGACAATTGCTATTATACCATATAAAAGGAAAAGTGGTTTAAATTCTTCAACCTAACCTTTTTATTACTGAAGTGCAGATTTTTTGGGTTACCATGGACCTTGCACATTATGTACATGAGAGATAGTTGAGCTGAACTCAGAGTCAAGAAGATTTGGTTTCACAGACTGTTTCTAATATACTAGATGCCTGACCCTGGACAAGTCACTTAACCTTTCAGTGGTCTAGGCATTAGGCATAATAGACCCCTTCTTGATTGTTCCCTTTATACCAAACTCTGTTTTGATAGGTAATCTCTTTTGGAGGGGACAAAGAATGGGAATCTAAGAGAGTGCCTAGAAATTGGGAAATGGATGAATAACTTACGGAATGCAAATGTGATACAATACTACTGTGCTGAACTCTTATCAGTGTAATGACCAATCAGGATTGTGGAGAACTAAGGATGCCCACCTCCTAGTAGAGAAATGAAGGGCTCAGAATCCATATGAAACAATTTTTTTTGATGTATCCAATGTGAAAATTTGTTTTGATTTACTATACATGTATATAATGGATTTTATTCTTCTTGTATTCTCATTGGCAGATGGGGTGAATTTGGGGTAAGAAGGTGAGAGGGCAAATCTTACCTGACTAAAACAATATTTAAAAAGAAAATGTTCTCTGCCACCACAAAGAGAGCTGCTATAAATTGGGAACATATAAATTCTTCTCCTTTTCCCTAATTATCTTTGGAAACAGATCTAGTAGTGGTCTTGCTGACTAGGGTGGGAGGATGGGAGGAAGGAAGAAAAAAGGGAGGAAAAGGAAGTTACATGATAACTTGAATGTATATTTGAAAGGAATATCAAGTTGTATGTAATAGATTTGCCATTTCACATGCAATCATCTTTTTTCTGTCCTTCTATGCTATGAAAATGCAAGCTTTATTTCTTAAGTTCTGAATAAAATAAATCAAAATGTTTTAAAATGAAAAGAAAAAAGTATATATCACAGAGGAGATGCTGATCTGGCACTTAGCACAATGTCTGGTACATCCTAAGTGCTTAAAGAATGCTTTTAACTGACTGAATTGCATTGGTAGATGTAGTTTTCTACTAGGAGTTTGCTATACCAATGAAATAACGTGTTTAATAAAACAAAACAAAAATAAATTATAGACCACCCACTTGAGGTGGCTTGGGGCTGTGCATTTTCCCACAAATTTGCAGTGGTATATTACACTGTCATCACACTACTGGTGGAGACACAGTGTGGAAAAGAGGACTTGGAGTCAGGATGACTCTCTCCTCTGACACATTAGCTCAGATCAGTTAACCTATTAAAATTCCAAACACCACTTAAAATTGTGAGTTCCAGAGATTGGGATGATTTGCATTGCTTACCAGGATTTCCCCACAATGGCAAAATCACAATTTCAGTACCCTATCTCCTCCTTCCGCCCCAAATTCCCCACCAAAAACAATGATGTTCCCAGAGTCAAATGGAATTCACCCTGCTTTTATTTATTTATTTATTTTTTATTCACCCATAATTCTCTTCTCTCCCCTGTCCCCCAGCATATCTGAAAAGGCACATATGACTATGGGGAGAAATTATAAGCCCTGTGGAAGACATGGTCAATGAGAAAGCATAAAATTATTGTAAATCATCCAATTAGAAGACCTGGATTTGAGCCCAGGCTCTGACACTTACTGACACTTCCTGGGAAGGTCACTTTATTTATTTATCTGTCCATTCATTTATTTTTTGAGTTTTGATTTCCACATCTGTAAAATAAAGATCATAGATTTAGAGATGGAAGGAAAGATAAGGGACATTAAGAGATGATAACTTCAAAATTAAATGGCCCAGCACTTTGATCTCAAAAATAAAGAGAGATTAAATGATTCACAGAAGTCACGTTGGTAGTGGCAAGTCATAAGGGCCAGGATTCAGCACACACTTTCTAACCCCATCTCAATCATTTTTCACCCTATCTTCCTTTCAGGATTGTCATGAAGAAAGTGCTTTGTGAACCTCTGAATACAATTACTTGAAGAAACTGTTATTTCAAGAAAACCATAATACTGACCTCTACTCACCCTTACCTCAAAACAGAAGTCCTAGGCAATTGTTTGAGGTTTAGAGAAATTAAAAGACTCATCCGGAGCCAGACAGTTAATAAATAAATGTCAAAGGTAAGATTTGCAGCCAGGACTTCTGAACTCTAAGCCTAACACTCTTGCCAGTACCCACGAGTCACTCTCCCATGATTCCTCTAAGTCAGAGGTTCCCAAACTTATTTGACTTACTGCCCCCATCAAAAAAATTCAACATCCCCTTGGAACTCTACTCTCTTTAACCCTTCAATGTTTTCTTTAAAATTTGCATCATTTAAAAAACATCATTTTTAAAAATGACACCTTAAATTTAATAATTTATTGTGAATTTGTGTTTTTTTCCTGCATTGAAATATTGATGATACAGTATATGATACATGTAATCATACAGTATTGTAGTGTAAAGAAGTCATTAGATGCACTTATTCCTGCTAATGCAAGCTTGGTTTCCTTGCAATGTGCAGCATGCTCACCTGCCAACATTTGATTGTTGAGACCTGTCTATGAACTTGACCACTGATAGGTTATAACTCATGTTTTGTATGTTTATTTGGTAGATAATGTAACCACTACAATTTTAATAATTGATAAATTGATAAATCTGATAAATTTAATGATTGATAAATTGATAAATCTGATAAACAAATGAAACATGTACTAATGGTTTTTCAAAATTTTCTTCTCTTTTCTTCTTATACTTCTACCACGCCCTTATTTTTATTCAATGCCCCCAATTGCACCAGAGGCTACTACTGTCCCTTTGCATTGTTGCAATACCCACCCCCCCAAGGCACGGTATCGCCCCCTTTGGGAACCTATGCTTAAGTGTTATAGGATAGGCACTTAGAAGGTAGTTTTATTGACTTAGGGAGTTCCTGGGTGAGTGATCTCTCTCTACTGATATAGGTTGGTTGACTCCTTTTCTGCAACTTATAGTCATAAAGTATTATGAGCTGAGAGGTTAAGTCTCTCGTTTCCAGGCAATATGTCAGAGATAGGTCTCTAACCTGGGTCTTCCTGGTTTTGAAGGTGGATGATACATAGTATCCACTATGTATGTATCATCATCACCATTGCCATCATCATAAATCTTCATTCTCATTGTTATTCAACATTATCAACATCATCATTATAGTATTTGTAATGTTCAGAAGGTATAAGACCGATATGCACGAGGCAATATCAAACAATAACTAAAAGGTATTTAGTTAGGTGTGACAATAACTGTCCATATGGAAAAATAAAAAACTCCTTCCAGGACATAGTTTCTGCCTCTATAAATAGGAATCCGACTAAATCCTGAAAAAAAATGCAGTTGACCTATGAAGAGAGATAATTTGTATTGCATCAACCCTTTCATCTTTTTACAGATTTGACTTATTCATTACTATCCCATCTCTGGCCCATCTTCCCGATTCTTTTGTTTCCGCAGGCAATGCCCTGATATTTTACTTTAGAATTTTTAGAATATTTTTCTTGCTTTTACCTTCTAATATGTTGGATATGTATTTGTCCCAGAGTCATTTTCCCTTTTGTCCACAAATTTGTTGTATATCATTACAAGAATTGCTGAAGTTCTTCAGTTTTTAAATAGCATAGTCCCGGCCAGGCCCGTGTAATGATATTTTTTTCCATTGCTAATGTCACTAACTGCCTTTGGCAGCATAAATAACTTTATTACTAAGCTGTAAAGTAGAACAAGTTATTAATATTGCATGAATTGAATTCTATTCAACTTTTCTTAATGGGGAGAGAATTCACCACATCCCAGCAAATACCTCTTTAAAACTGCTGAGTTGCATGTATTGAATGAGCTGAATTAGGAAACCCCATTGCCTCTGGAAATTTTGATTGGAAGCTCAGTTTTAATAAGTCCAGGTATACCTCAGAGACTCTCATTTTCCCTAAGAATTTAATTGATTAAGGCAGCCTAACTCTCAGCAGGAACTACAAGAAATTAAATTTTACTGTGAAGTGTAAACAGGTTTGCGATTGATGATATGACACTGGGCAATATCAAGAGACTTGCTGACTGCTTTGTTGTAGGAGGTAATTGACACTGAAAGCTTCTAAAAATTGAGGTTTACAGGGGCAGGCCCAAGTCAATGAGACTTTATTGCATCCGAAGCATTTGAATAAGACATAAGTTGCCTCAAGAAAATAGGCATATTCTAGTTTACCTCATTGAGGCCAAATCTAAATGAGACCCACTCAAAGGCAAGACTTCATTCCAGAGAGAAGAAACAAACTGACTTTACAGTATCAAGGTTCCTCTTTGGGTACCAAAGATCTACCCTTCCTTGTCTCCTATACAATTGAATCATTGTTACTACTGATGTTATCATGTGAACCAATGATTTCATTTGTATTCCCAGTCAATAAATTCTTTCTGTTCATTAAGATCAACACCTGATGTGAAATTTGTAGTGTTAGAAAGTACATTGGGTTCTACAAGGTTAGGTGTTTTGCATACGGTCATATAGCCACTATATGTCTGATGCAAGATTTGAACATAGATTACTCTGACTCCTTAGCCCAGTCTCTGTCCACTGAACCATGAGTTTAAGAAATATATAACTTCAGAGTAGCTTATTTACAGATGAAGAAACTGACATCCATAGAACTAAAATGATTTGCCCAGGGTCACAACGCTAGTTGAAGTCTAAGGTAGGATTTAAAAACAAAGGTCTTCTTGACTCTATATCTAGCACCCATCCAACACACCAGCCTAACTAGTTCCTCTAATGGAATAAGATTCATTTTATATATTGAGGCTCCGTTATACCTTGGATTATTATTTGGTAGTGTGGAAATAGTATTTGGATTTGGGAAACCTTAGTTATGATCCACTTTGCTACTAGCTACTTTTGTGACTTAGAATAAACCACTTGAATCAAACTGTGCCATAGTAAAAAGAGCTGGGTGAACTAGATATTCGCAAAGGTCATTTCTGAGTCTAAAACTCGAATTATAAAGGAAGAAATTATCGTTATTGTTAATCTAAGGGTTGTTACTCTAAGTAGCATGACTGGAACAGCATTAGTATTGAAATCTTTCTTCCCTCTGTTCTATTTCTAGATTCAGTCACTAAGTGATGTTGGGTAGGAGTATGTTTTCCTTAATATCACCCACAAATGGTTAAGCATATAATTCTCCTCATTCCCTCCATTATCTCTAACTTTGCTAATTTCTTATTATGGACTACTCAGCATTCATATCTATTTGAACATGCTCATATTTTTAGCCTTAATTAACAATAAGGGCAATAATTTCCATTATGTACAACTTCTCGTTATATAAATATCTCTTACTTTTATATGTCCTAAATTTATCATTCATCGGCTTCAAGGAATGCCAGTTCTTGTATTTCATATTGATTAAATTCGTCTTTGCAAATATCTTCCAGGAAACCTTGTCTGTTTCTTTCTCTTTGTCTTTTCCATCTCTGAGTTCCCTTACATCCCTCATAGTTCTTAAATATTCTGCCATAGTAGTTATTTGTGTACTTCTTTGGCTCTCCTTCCACTGCTATATTGTTGTCTCTTGAGGTTAGGGACTGCTCATGTGACTTTGTGTCCCCACACACATACACCTTAATGTCTTGTCCACAGGACAAAATTTCTGTTGCATGAGTGAGTGTTTATACTCTTCAAGGCTATATACTTTGGGTCACATTCCTACTTTTTCTCTTATTTTTTTCTCCTCTCCCATTTTGAAATTGGTATTATTTTTATGTCACAGACAGATATTTGATATACCTCCATAGCTCCATCTCTGGACTCTGCCTTGGAATAGTTGTGTAGAAATGACCAGTAAAGAGTAATCATATCTGATAGTCTGTGCAATGCCTCAAATCTTTTCTACAAAGAGAAGATATATGTATTTCATGACCTGTTCTCCAGAATCAAGATTATTCCTTTCAATTAATCTCAGTTCAGTTGACTTCTAGGGTGATTTTCTTTTAACATTATTAGAATCATTCTGTTTATTCTTCTCTTGGTCATGTTTTATTTGCTCTACATCTCTCCTAAGTACAATTCTCTTGATGTTTTTCTAAATTCATCACATTTTAAAAAGTTACAGCAAAATAATATTCTGTTATATTTGTACGCCACAATTTGTTTGACCATTTTTCCATTAATGGCTACCTGCTTTGTTTCCAGTGTTTTGCTACCACAAAGAGTACAGCTATGGATATGCTATATGTAAGAACTTTCTTTCTGTTACTGATTCCCTTGGAAGTATTTATGTCCAGTGGTGTTTGGTCCAGATCACTGGGCCAAAGACCATGATCAGTTTAATGAATTTTCTTACATAATGCCAATTTTATTTTGTAGAATGGCAAATCCAACTCATAATTATTCCAAAAGTATAATAGAATGCCTGTCTTCCCACAGTCCCTCCAACATTGATTAGTTTTTATTTTTCTGCTCTGCCAGTTTTATGTGCATGGGGTAAAACATCAAAGTTACAAAACGTTCATGTCTCATTCTCAGTGATTTAGAACATTTTAAATTATAAATGCTACATTTCTTCTTCTGAAAACTATTTGTTCATATCCTTTGATCATTTAGCAATAGCCTTTATCTTTCTATGCTGAAGTATAAGATAACATTTTCTCTAAGTTTTAACTCACACATCCACTTCCTTCTTCCTTTTGAATATTTCAGTTACTCAACTATATGCCTCCATAGATGGACCATGAACTTGACCCAGAGTTAAATATGAGTAAAAGAAAGGGACAAGTTGCATTTTATAAATTGTACACAACATTCAATAATCCTAAACTCCTCCCTGAAGGGCACACGGACACACACACACACACACACACACACACACACACTCACATACTCACACTTTTCAATACCAGTCATGTTACAAAATCATGAAATTGTAGAGTCCCATGATCTTGAAGAATTAAAATTAAGACTTGTCCAAAAAGCTAAGAGGAAACACATGGTAGGGATAAATGTGATTAATTGCATGCGAACAGTGTAAAAGATACTATCCAAATATATTTTATATATATATATATATATATATATATATATGTATGTATATCCAAAAATATATATATGCAATAGTTAAGAGTTGTTCTTTTCTTTATTTTATCACTTTGTGAAAGCAAGTCCCCTACTTTTGGAACCAATTCCTTTTCCCCTCACCTCCACAAATACCTGTTAAAGAAAGATGAATGACTGAAAAAGGAAGTGGGCTATTCATGAGGTGGGAATAACCTGTATCTTCATAATAGAGCCCTAGAAAAATCCTTCAGCATATTGTGTCATACAGGATAAGTTGCTGTAGTCTTAGTTGCCGGAGGGAGGACCCGCAAGATGAATGCTTAAAGAGTTAACAGAGTTTATGAATTGTCACAGTGTATCTGCTGAAAGATAAACTGAAGACAGTAGACGAGTGGCAGACCATCTTTCAATACCAAGCTTTGAGTTAGGTGCTACAACGACTAGAGCCGGGAATTTAGTTAAGATGACTTGAGTTCAAATCCTGCCTCTGAAACTTACCAACTGTGTGATCCTGGACAAGTCACTTAATCTCCATACCTAATTTTTCTCATCTGTAGAATGAGGATACTAATAGTACCTACTCTGCAGGGTTGTTTTGAGGATCAAATGAAATATTATATAAAGTATTTTACAAACCTTTAGTGCTAAAAAGTTAGTTTTTATTAGTATTTCTTAGAATCATAGGCTATATTATGAAGAACAAATAATTGCAAAACCAAGATAACGGACACCTAAAAATGTCCTTTATTAAGAGGGCATGGAGTATAGAACTTCCTGTCCTTAGAGACTTGTTTGATGCTACATTTTAAAAAATCTTCAGGAAGGTATTCTTCATTTGAGCTTTGCACAAACCCTGACCTAGACAAAGCATCTTAGAATCCCACAGGCCTGGCCGTTCTACAAACTTCTCTACTCATCACTCATTCTGTCATACCCTACAAGGGCTATGGATAGTAACTTCTTCCTTCTCAAGTGAAATCTCTCTGCCTGAGCACTCAGAGCTCTATGATGATAGATGTCATGAAAATGCACAGACAGTGTGAACATAAAAAGGTTTTGATGTCTCAACTGAAAAAAAAGATAGTGGGCATTTAGAGCAATGCTAAACTGTCAAAGTGGGAGATGATCTGCTTTCCATGTTGCAGGCTACCTAATAACCATTCTCTTTATTTTTTTTTTCTTTAGAAGAAAAAGGATCTAGTCTTTTTGGAAATGTTATCAAGAAGGGGGAAAAATTTAACTGAAAGGAAAATTTTAAACAATCAATCTTAAATGGATTTTTTTTGAGAAAAATGAACACTGATAGGAAGACTCTTGATAAACTGGGGAAAAAAAGATCATGATGTGGCTGACAGTTTCAAGCTCTATAAGCTTCAATTTTGGTCCTAGGTTACACCATTTGAAGCTTTCAGGCTTGACCGAGCACTGACAGTACGAACATGTTGACTCTCAAGACGACTGACTGCATGGATTAAGGAACCTTTTAAAAATATCTCTCAGGTTGCTAGCAGCTGTGCAAATGGGTAAGTGCCTGAGATTTTGACTTATGCTCACCTGCATTTACTGGCTTCATTTTTGTTTCTTGTGGAATTAGATAGGGCTGCTTTTAATTATTGTATTTCAGTAACTAATAACTGATCAATAAAAATCAGAGGAGAAATCCATTCAGAAGGATAGAATAAGGTCCAAGCAAGGACAATAGGAAAGGTCAGGTGTTTATGACCTTTGCATGGAAAATTTGGCTCAAGTCTTGTTGGTGTGCAATTTGATGAGGCGACATGTCCACACTTAAAATATATTGATTTGAGCTCATAATTTCCCTTTCTGTATAACTCTGACATTTTGATCTGTTCTTTGGAATCATGGGTAGAATTTGAATCCAAAGTGCTCCTCATGGAATTTAAATAATCTCTGTTAACAGCTATACTCTCATTCCCTTCCAATTTATTTTTTGGTTGAGATAATTAACCTTTGGGTTGTATTCAATTTTATCCTTGCTTCCTATCAACACTTCTTTTACCCAAACTAATCCTTTTTTTTTTTTTGCAGGGGCTGGGGTTGGCAGACATAGTTACTTCCCTAGTGACTAAGTGGCTATCTTATTATTTCTTTGATAGGACATTACATTCCCCGTCTTTATGTCTTTACACAGGCTGTTCCTAAGCCTTGAAATTCATTCCTTCTTTACCTTTGCCTCTTAGAATCTCTAGTTTCTTTCAAAACTCAGTTTAAAAACCACTGGCTACAGATTTCCCTGGGTGCTAATTCCTCCTTCATGCAATGATCTTGTATTATTGTGTGTATATTTTGTATATCCTTATGAGAGTGTATATGTGGTCTCCACCAATACAATGAAAGCTTCTTGGAGGTATGAGCTGTTTCATTTGTTACTTTGTATCCTTAGCTCTTAATACAATGCCTGCCTGAGTAGGAACTTAATAAACACTTGTTGGTCAATTAATTATTTTTCCCATAATTCCCATCTCTTGACTGTAAATGTTATTTGTTGTGCATCCTTAAGGCAGTTAAGAAATATATGAATAATTATGCTGTTTTCTTCATCCTAATAAAAAATATTGAGTGTTAGGTACCATAATGTAGTAGATAGACAACCTACTTTGAAGTCAGAAAGGTTGAAGGTTGAAGTTCTCCTTCTGACACATGCTAGTCGTGTGATCCTGGGTACATTCTCAGTGCCCTCTCTAAGACTATAGCTTGCAGAGAGGGTGGCAACCTGTATTGGTAACAAGCGGTTTCCTAATTTTGGTGTTCCCTATATCAATACATTCCCTGGTCTAGCCTCTATCCCTAACATAGGTTTTTTCTGACTTCCCAGATTGCAGAAAATTGAGATAAATTTAACTTGAAAAAGTGTTTCTGGGAGTTTTCCAGATAATCTTTCAGAAGTTCAAATTACTACAGGTGAATGATGGCTTTAGTCATCACTTTGTGCCCTTTGAAACCAAGAGTCATCAATAATAAAGAGCAGTATGTCACCAATAGAACATTTAAGTGTCTATCATGCACTAGGCATTATAAAATCAGACAGTTCCTGCCCTCCATTGATCTACATTCTATCAGTGCAGACAACATATCACTGTGTCCTATGTCATGAAAAAACATGAGAGGCAGTATGGTATAATGGATTGAGGCCTAAGAATCAGAATGAACTGGATTCAACTCCTGTCAGTAACATTTCATTGCTGTGCGATCCCAGAAAAGACATTTTAACCTTTATGTTCCTCAGATTCTGTGATTTTTCTATGGAGCCATAGTCTGGTTGTAATCTATTCTGGTGGCGTGAATTTCCTTGACCCTTGTCCACAATGATAAGATCAAATTTTTTGCAGATGTGCATGCCATGAAAACTATGGTCATTCATTACATGCCTGTATCTAGAAGAAATTGGATGTATCTGTTAGAGCCCTAGAGCAAAGATCAGAAATCTCACTTTTCTTTCTAAGTCCAGCACTCATCTACTACTTGAAGTTGAGCAAATGAACTGTGGCTTCATTATTAAGGATTTAGAGTTGGACATCTAATTATAAAGCTCTTTTCACAGATGAATAAACTGAGGCTCATAGAAATTAACTCACTTGTTCAAAGTTGCTCAGACAATAAGTGTCAAAGCCATGATTTAAGTCCAAATTTTCTGGTTCTAAATCTAGAATTTTTTTCTACTGCACTATATTGGAAAGTAAAAAAAATAATCATTTAAATACAAGAATTCAAAGTATTATCTTTGTGTATGGTCCCTCCACAGGCACAGATTGTATCCTCTCTGTGTTTTAGTGGAATGTTTTATGGGTTGCTATGATCAAAAAAGTCATTACTTGGAGATCAATATTCTACTGCGTCTTTCCAAATTTAGCTAGAATGAGCACACAACAGGCACAGAGTCTATTACCAGGTCTGTACACAAAATATCTCCAGCTTGATAGAGAAAATAGATTAGATCTTGATTAGGGTCACTGTTACTGCCACATATGTAGAAATAATATTTGTATTTTTTCCAACAAAAGAGCATATTTTTTTGTGATGATCAAGCAATTCATGGGATTTAAGTTCCTTGAGGACAGAGATTGTTTAATTTTTGTCTTTATATCTTCATCATCTATCCTGTTCCATAGTAGGAGATTCATAAATGCCTATTGATTGACTAATTAATCATATTTGTAGAATACAAAGATAATCCAAACTAACTCCTTGCTTTTAGGGAAATGACTATCTAAACTATTCAGGATTAGATATTATCTTAGTTTCCTAGCTATTATCAGGTATTAATATTCTACAATTTCCTTCAGGAGGTTTTTTTGTCATGTTTTAATACTCATTTAGTCAAGAATTTTTCTTTAACACCATCTCAAAATTTCCTATGTTAAATCAAGATTATTCTTCCCTGAGAGTTGGGATTATTTCATTTTTTTCACTTGTGTTCTCAGTGCCCAGAACAGTGTCTGACATGTACTAGATACTTGATAAGTACTTTATGATTTGATTCTTCTTTATCTGTCCTACATGAATTAATAGCAGCAGTTAAGAATATTCATGTCCTTGAAGACAGTAGTCAAACTCTCCTTCACCTCCCTTTCTCTTTTTTATATTTCAGTACTTACATGGATTTATTATCTCATTGATATAAATACATAGATTACAGCACATCTATTCCTTCTCATCTGGTATGATTCTTGTCCATAAATCCTCCATAGAAGGTCTACCTAAGAGACTGAAGGGATTTTTTTCTAGGTTTTCCAAATGAATTCAATTCAACAAACTTTATCAAGTACCTACTATATGAAAGTTGGAGTGGAGGGATCAGGAATGACATCCCAGAGGATATAGCCATGAGCTTGGAAGGAAGGAATTTTAAAGTTTATGAGAGATCATAAAAGGGAATACATGGCAACATCTTACAGGTACCAGGAAAGCTCTTGTTTGTCTATTGGTTATTCTTTAGTCTTACAACCTGACCAACCCATCTCTGTTTCCAATCATATGCTTTGTAGATGATATCTTTTACACTAGATTATTTTTTCCATACAAGACATTGTTGGTAATATGCTCTGGACTACTAATATCTATTTACTATTCATTTCTCCATTGTTATTTGGCTCACCCACAATTTCAGTCCTTCAGAGAATGTAGTGCTTCGCAGACATATCGCATGGTCTCCAGGGAAAAGAGATTTAAAAAGCTTCAGAGAAGAATAAATTGGATCTCATGGTTTAAAACGATGTAAGATTCTCAAGGAATGGGGGAGGAGCAGGAGAAAGGGTGTATTGTAAATGTATTTTTGCTTAATTTGAAGATATCCCCCCCCCATTAATAGGCCCATATGATTTCCTTAAATCACATGGAGTTCTAGGTCATATGTTGTGAGAGGAGCTTGCTGAACAAGTGGAACAGGAAGGGTGGAGCAGAGCTGGGAGGCAGTTGGCAAGAGCAGTTAGGGTGGAGGAGAAAGGACATAGGCAGGCAGACAGTTTGTATTCTGAGTATTTGTTTGTGGGAAGTGGGAGGGGAGACTTGGGAATTGCAGTGTCTCCTACAGTGCTAATGTGTATTGATTTCTTGGTTACTATGATGGATTTGGCTTTCTAGTGTTAGGATTGGACTTTCTGGTGTCTGAATAAATGTCTTTCTTCTGCTTTCTATGTGGAGAGTCTGTGATACCTTGTGATTCAGGACTACACCAGGATATTCATAGTAGACATTTGTGGCAATTCAAAGGGAGAGAATTTGGATCTCAAAATCTCAAAAAAATGAATGTTAATTTTAAAAAAGTAATTAGGAAATATTTAAAGAAATAAAATATATTAACGCTCAAGAAATATAATATAGGGAAAGTCAGTGCTATGAGGATAGAAGACTTTCAAGAATGAGATAGAAAAAGGAATAATTTTGAAAAGGAAGAAAATAAGTTATCTAAAGAGATCAATGTTGATGTACAAGGAACTTGTGAATCAGCTTACATTTTTAAAAGATGTAAAAAGGTAAAAGCAAGGACAGATAACAAAGGATGAACAAAAAAATATGGTCCTATAAAAATTGGATGAGAGCACTAGAGCTCAAAATAGCATGAGGTTGTCATCTAGAGGCAAAAAGAAGGGAGTTTTGAAGACAATCAAAGAAGGAGTAGGACCTCTGCTCAGGGTGGATGAGATGATAACAAAGGCTCATGATGAGAAGCGGAAGTACTCAACATTTAATTGCTGCCATTTTCTTTTCCAAAGAAAATTACCTTTGAACTAGAAAGGACAGAATAAAATGACTAGCAGGCAATTGAAATGAAAGTTAAGTAGAGGCATAGTAAGACAGTCCCTACCTGTGCTTGATGAGTTCAAATCATAAGGTCCAGATGCATTTCATTTTTAATGGGCTTTTCTTAGTCCTAGTCTTTTCTGACCTATCTGCTGTATCTGGACCTGTTGACCAACCACTCCTGAAGACTCCCTTCTCTCTAGATATTCATGATACTACCTTTTTGTTGTTCTTCTCCTACTTGTTTGACCTCTCCTTTTGAGTATTCTTTCTGGATCCTTCAATCATACTACACAACAACCTTCCCTTCTCCCTCTAAACTCTTTGTACTCTCTTAGTAATGTCATCTGCTCCCATGGTTTTAACTATCATCTTTATACAAATATCTCAGATGCATATACACATACATATGCTATATATATGTACACATGTGTATATATGTATTCAGCTACAACCTCACCCCTGAGTTTCACACTTCACCAGTTGCCTATACAACTTTTCAAACTAGATATCCTAGAGAGAGCTCAAATTCAATATGTTCAAAATGGAACTCAATATCATTACTCCCAAACAACTCTCTTTTCCTAACTTTTTTATTTCTTTGGAAAGAAACAGCATTCTTCCATTCTCTCAGCTTCCTAACCTTGGTATTTTCCTCACTTCACCTCACCTTGAATACTCAATCAATTGCCAGATTTCGTCATTTCCAATTCTATAGCATCTTTTGCATTCAACCCCTTTTCTCCACTCATAGCTAACACAGCTTAGTTTAGGTGCTCATTACTTTTTAGTCTCCTAGCTTCAAGTTTCTTACTCTTCCAATTCATCCTACATGCTACTGCCAAAGTAATTTTTTTTTATTCAAATGTCTGTGCCACTTCCCTCCTCAATCAATTCCAAAGGCTTCCTATTAACACTAAAATGAAATTTCCACTCCTTTGTTTAGTTTTCAATGCTTTACATTACTTACCCCCAAACTACCTTTCTAGCCTAAATCAGTATTGTTCCTCACCCTTATCTCTGTTCTTCACAAAGAACACTGGTTTCTGTGCCCATTGCACTAGTCATCCCTCATGCCTAGAATGCTTTCCTTCCTTATCTCTGCTTCATAGAGTCTCTTCCTTTAAGATGCAGTTCAAGTACCATCTTACATGAAGCCTTTCCTGATATTCTCAAGTGCTAGTGTGTTTTCCACAAATGTACCTTTTAGATGTATTTTTATATATATCTTATATATTTTTAAAAATGGCCAACATCAGGTAGAGCCAAGATGGCAGAGTAGAAAGATGCACATACTCTAGCTCTTCCCCCACAGCCCCTTAAAATACCTATAAAGAAAGACTCTCAACAAATTTCAGAGCAGCAGAAGCCACCAAATGATGGAGTGGAGGAGATTTCCAGCCCAGGGTGACCTGGAAGGCCAAGAGGAAAGGTCTGTCACACTGGATGTGGAGCAGAGCACAGTCCAGCCTTGGTCTTGGCATAAGGAGGAGCAGGGCCAGAGCAGGCCTCAGGGGTGGAATCTCCAGCAGCAGCAGGGGTTCACAAATTCCTCAACCCATAGGCAACAAAGACACTTCAAAGGTCAGAGGGAGACCTTTTTCACCTCTGTGACAGGAGAGCAGGGTCCTCCCCTACTCCTGGCCTTGGGTGGTGGTGGTGGCAACAGCAACAGCAGCACCAACAGGTGGCAATGGCGGCAGTGGCCACTGAAGGCAGCAGCCAGCTTCCATTGTTGAAGCCTCTGCTTACAGCCCCTGGCAGAATTGAGTAGCTGATCTGAATCTCAGTCTCCAGCCAGGCCAGGGAATAAACTCCTTTCCCTTGATTGTGCCACCTTGGAGGAACTGAGATCTTACAGGTCCCCAGAGTATACCCCACTTTTGAAAAAGGACCCAAAAGTAAAGTAAGTGGTTGAGAAAATGCCTCAAAAAGGAAAAAAATAAGATTATAGAAAGTTACTTTCTTGGTGAATATTCTCTCCCATCCTTTCAGATGAGAAAGAACAATGTTTACCATCAGGGGAAGACATAAAAGTCAAGACTTCTGTATTCCAAACATTCAAAATAAATATTCAATGATCTCAGGCCATGGAAGAGCTCAAAAAGGATTTTGAAAATCAAGTAAGAGAGGTGGAGGAAAAATTGGGAAGAGAAATGAGAGAGATGCAAGAAATTGTGAAAAATGAGTCAACAGCTTGCTAAAGAAGACCCCCCCCCAAAAAAAATGCTGAAGAAAATAACACCTTTAAAAATAGGCTAAATGAATTGGCAAAAGAAGCCAAAAAGCCAATGAGAAGAATAATGCTTTAAAAAGCAGAATTAGCCAAATGGAAAAGGAGTTTCAAAAGCTCACTGAAGAAAATAGTTCTTTAAAAATAGAATGGAACAGATGGAAGCTAATGATTATTAGAATCCAAGAAATTACAAAACAAAAACCAAAAGAATGCAAAAATGGAAGATAATATGAAACATCTCATTGGAAAAAACAACTGACCTGGAAAATAGATCCAGGAGAGATAATTTAAAAATTATGGGACTACCTGAAAGCCATTATCAGAAAAAGAGGCTAGACATTATCTTTCATGAAATTATCAAGGAAAACTGCCCTGGTATTCTAGAGCCAGAGAGCAAAATAAATACTGAAAGAATCCACCAATCACTTCCTGAAAGAGATCCAAAAAGGGAAACTCCTAGGAATATTGTAGCCAAATTCCAGAGTTCTCAGGTCAAGGAGAAAATATTGCAAGCAGCTAGAAAGAAATAGTTTGCGTATTGTGGAAATACAATCATGGTAAAACAAGATTTCGCAGCTTCTACATTAAGATATCAAAGGGCTTGGAATATGGTATTCCAGAAGTCAAATGAACTAGGATTAAAACCAAGAATCACCTACCCAGCAAAACTGACTATAATACTTTAGGGGAAAAATGGCTATTCAATAAAATAGAGGACTTTCAAGCATTCTTGATGAAAAGACCAGAACTGAGAAGAAAATTTGACTTTCAAACACAAGAATCAAATGAAGCATGAAAAGGTAAACAAGAAAGAGAAATCACAAGGGACTAAATAAAGTTGAACTATTAACATTCCTACATGGAAAGATAATATTTGTAACTCTTGAAACTTTTCTCAGTGTCTGGGTAGTTGGAGGGATTACACACACACACACACACACACACACACACACACACACACACGTGTGTGTGTGTGTGTGTGTGTATGTATGTATATATATATATATATATATATATATATATATATATAGAGAGAGAGAGAGAGAGAGAGAGAGAGAGAGAGAGAAAGAGAGAGAGAGAGAGAGAGAGAGCGAGACAGGCAGACAGACAGAGAGAGAGACAGACAGCACAGGATGAGTTAAATAGGAAGGGGTCATGTCTAAAAAAATAAAATTAAAGGGTGAGAGAGGAATATATTGGGAGGTAAAAGGGAGAAATGGAATGGGGCAAATTATCTCTCATGGAAGAGGCAAGAAATAGCTTTTCCAATGGAGAGGAAAAGGGGAAAGGTGAGAAGGAAAAAGTGAAGCTTACTCTCATCACATTTAGCTCAAGGAAGGAATAACATGCACACTCAATTTGGTATGAAAATCTATCTTATGCTACAGGAAAATAGGGGACAAGGGGATAAGGAGGGTGGATGGGAAGATAGAAGGGAGGGCAAATGGGAGGAGGGAGCAATTAGAAGTAAACAGTCTTATATAGGGACAAGGTCAAAAGAGAGAATAGAAGAAATGGGGGGGGCAGGATAGAATGGAGGGAAATATAGTTAGTCTTACACAACATGACTATTATGGAAGACATTTGCAAAACTACACATATGTAGCCTATATTGAACTGCTTGCCTTCTCAGTGAGGATGGATGGGGAAGGAGGAAGGAAGAGAAGTTGGAACTCAAAGTTTTAGAACAAATGTTGAGAATTGTTTTCACATACAACTTGGAAATAAGAAACACAGGTAATGCATTATAGAAATTTTTCTTGCCCTACAGGACAAGAGAGAAGATGGGGACAAGGGAAGGGAGGGGTGATAGAAGGGAGGCCACACTGGTGGAAGGGGCTATCATTCCAGAATGCATGGCGTTTCGAGGGGAGAGGGGAGAGATGGGGAGAAAATTTGAAATTCAAAATTTTGTAGAAATGAATGTTGAAAATTTAAAATTAATTAAAAATTCTAAAAAATGCCAATGTCTCTGATTATATTCAGGTAATGTTCAGTTGTCCTGATATATATCTTGCCACTAGACCCAGATAGCCCTGGAGGAGTGAGGCTGGTGACTTTGCACAGCACTCAACTCCAATTTACTTGCAAGTCAAGACCTCACCTTCCTGATATTATTGTTTCTTTTTGAGAATGAAGGACAAACATTAATCAACAGCAACAAACCTTATAGTTAACTGCTTTGTGTATGTATATATTTGCATTTTTTGACTCTATATTTATCTTATTTGTATTTTATATGTATTTGTTCTGTCCTTCATTAGGATATCAACTCTTTATGAATGGGGATTGTTTCAATCCTTGTAATTGTATCCCAGCACCTAGTGTAGTACTAGTGACCTAGATGGGGCTTAATAAATACTTGTTGACTTATTGATTCCAGAGCTCTGAATCACCTGGTGAATGTCATTGCTCAGTCACTCTCCGTGATCTTTGAAAGATCATGGAAAATAAGAGAAGTACCAAAGAAAAGGTCAAAAGCTGTCCTAATTTTCAATAAAAGGAAGAGTGTGAAGACTGAAAACTATAGGTTGGTGAGCTTTACTTTTATTCTGGGCAAATTTCTGGGTCATATTATTCGAGGATGGTTAGGGAACATATAGAAAAAGAAATGGTGAAATTACAGGTTCTGACCCTCCCCCCCCAAATCTATTAAAAAATGGTTTGTGAACATTTACAAAAGGAAGTGGTGAACACAAAAAGCCACCATGGCTTCATCAAGAACAGGTCAAGAGGTTAACTTTATTTCCTTTTATTGATCTACCTACCCTGATAGATCACGGGGATCCTGTTGCTATAGTTTATATAGATTTTAAGCAAGCATTTGAAAAAAGTCTCTTATATTATTCTTATGGAAAAGAGGAATGGATTTGGATGAGATACTTTGCTAAATTCAGAAATGATTGAATGTTTGAAATCAGAGTAAAAATTGCAGCACAAAAGAATGGATGGATTGCTGTACTTGGAAGCAGAAAGAATTGGGTTCAAAATCTGACTTTGATGGTTACTGTGTTCATAAATCTCAGTTTCCCCAATTGTGAAATATATCTTATAGTGCTTATGACAGTGTTGCTTAGAGATATATATATGAAGCCCTTTTGCAAATTTTAAAACATTGGTCAGTGTTGGCCACTGGTATGCCCCAGGAATCCATCTCTATCCTTGTGCTGTTCAACTTTTCTGTTAATGATTTAAAAGGATAAATGGTATATTTATAAAATTTCCAGATGACAGGAAGCCAGGAAATATGGTTAATGCCCATGAGGTTAGTCAGGATGCAGTTTTTAACAGGCTAGAAAGTTTGGTTTAATCAAAGAAAAAGAACTTTAATTGGAATAAATGTGAAAAGCTTACTTGAATTTTTAAAATATCCACTTCATAAATATAAACTGGGTATAGATCAATTAGATGTTAGTTTGTTTGATCTTAGGGTCATACATGGAGACAACATAAACAATATGAGGCAATGGTGTAATATAGCAGCAAAAAAGATCTAATGTGATCTTAGACTGCCTAAGGACTGGGAAGTAGGCAGATAGAAAATTGTCCTGTTTTTCTCCGGTCAGACATCATCAGGCATTCAGTGTTAGGGTACTAGGTACTATGATTTGGGAGGTGTTGGCTGAAGAGTTTCCTTAGATTTTTCCATGCTAGATAACATTGTGGCTCGTAGCATCTAGACTATTTGAATAGGAATGAATGAAAAAAATTATTAAGCACTTAGAATAAGAACAAAGCACTGTGCTGAGCCCTGGGGATACAAATAGAAAAGTAAGATAGTCCTCTCAGGGAACTCACATTCTAATGGGAGAGATAACACATGTGGAAGGTTTTAGCTGAGAGTCAGATGGCAAAGTCCCTGGGTGCCACAGCAAAGCAGATGCTAATGACTCTTCTTTAATGTCATCTCCACTGATAAAATTTTTTAACATTTTATGATATTGAATCATTTGATAGTGCCAAGGACTTTGATGAGAAGAATTTTCTTTTTATGAATCTTCAGTAGTTAAGGCTGTAGCACCTGCAGGACCAAATGCTACGGAATTGTTTCCCAGGATGATGTCTGCAGGTACTGGGATGGAAGCATCAATATTCTCAAGGCTCCTGGGTTGAAGGACAGGAGTTTAAGGGGAAATGGTCTTCACAGTGGTGATTGTGGTCTATGGTTTGACTTTACTGATATATGCTGCCTTATGTCTCTCCTCACCCCCTCCACATCCAAGTATCAATGCTTCAGTTAGGGTGGCTTGTCTGCCTTGTGGGTGACATTTAGAAAAAGATGGCTGGCTCCTTCTTCACATGAGTTACTTTTGTGATAGTGATTCTGAGAGATGGCTAGAAGTGAGACTGATGGTCTGGTGGGTCCTGTCACTCCCAGGGCTCTTATATGTTGGTGGCAATTGGTCAGCAGATGTTGCTGAGTGTGGTGAGGAAGGTGCCCTTTCTCTACAGTGATCTCTCCCGTTAATAATGACTGAATAGACTGGAAGATCCTAATTCTATCCCCATTTAGGTCCAGCTAGTTGAGATGGTCCCCAAATGGATCACAGAATCAAGGGAGTGAATTTCCATGTTGAATAGAATAGAGTCCTCTTGATTTAGAGACATTCTTCCTGGAAAATCATCACAAACACACACACACATACACAGACACACACACACACACACCACACACACATACACACACACACCACATATATCAGATTTCTTTTGTTCCAAAGTGACTTCATGGTAAAGGAGTTATTGACAAATCTCAGGGAGGAGCATGTGACCTACTTTGAACAGAAATTATACATATGTTTTTTTGAAGTGTTTGTTCCTGAACTTAGCTTTTCTCTTTCCTATCCTTCTGATGGAGGAATTTTCTGGACTGAACTATATGCTGAGTTCTGCCAAAGCATAGACCAGTAAAAGATTCTCACTGAATTCCCTCTACCCTGCTCCCCCTCCCCAGCTTCTCTTGAGGCATTAGTAAATGCATGCTCTTCCAGTCAGTGGAAAAGTGATCAGTCAGAAGTAGGTTTTTCTGTCTCTTCTTTTTCTCCTTCCTTTGCCCTATTTTCTTTCCTCTTCTCCTCCTCTCACCTCCAACTCAGACTTTAAAAGTCCATTGGTCTTAGGAATGATATTAATTATAATTTTCTTTACAGGAATAATTGTGTGCTTTGTGCTTTAAGATTATTGCTAAAGGTTCCATTTTCATTCTAATGGAGGGTTTTCTTTTTTTTTATAGATTGGTACCTCTGATGAGCTAAAATTTTCCCTACAGTCCCTGTGCTTGTCATACTCATTAAACTTCTTTCTGTCTCAAGCAAAACAGGGGAATTATTGTGTAGAGGTTCAGAGTTATAGCTATACTATGATTAACAACTAAGGTTATCATTGGAGTTCTGGCATCCCAACAGATTTTGGGATATAACCGGCAGAAATTGGAGCTTTCCTTTCTTCCAGAAGGCTTGATAACAACAAAGAATATGAACTGAGAAAAGGTCATTGGATTTAGTAATTAAGAGCTGGAAAAGAAAATGACAAACCACTTCAGCATCTTTGCCAAGAAAACCTCAAAATGAGGTCACAGAATCGGTTACAATAGGAAAATGATTGAACAGCAGAACTGGAAGAACTAAAAACTAGGGGAGTGATCTAAAAGCATGAGAACTGGTGAGGTCCCAAAATAAAGGGGAAAGGATCATTCTCCAGCAACTCCAAGTACCTTCTACTTGTAGGATAACACTAATATTCTGGATCATTCCATAAGTCCTCTGGGAGGTAGGGTTTGCCAGAGGAAAGGAGAGTTGTTTAGTCTGTTTATAGACTGAAGTATGTGTTGAGAGAGCAGATTCAGAAGATGATACACTCAGAAATCTGATTGGTAGAGATTGAAAAGTAAGTGGATGGTACAGCACTGGTTTCAATGAGAGTAGAGTTATTTCCAGGAACTTGAAAATGAAAGTGATGATTGATACAGGATGAAACCTTGAGGGCATGGCAAGGCCAAATAAAATTTCTCTTTTTTCCCTCAAAGATTGGGGGAATGTAAGTGTGTATAAGAAGAAAGAATCTGCTTGAAGGATTCTTAACCTAGGGTCCATGGACATTAAGAGCTCTGTACTAGAAGGAAAAATAATAAAGGTGAATGAGGGGGATGGAATACTTGATGGGACAAACTATCATCAGAGGAAAGCATAAATAGAGGGGTTAACCTTAATAGGGACAAGATGTACCTCTTCAAAGGTCCCTTCTAGATTTAAAACTATACTCATGCTTCCTCAATAAGATGTTGTCCTCCTCCCAGGAAATTAGTTCTTCCAGAATTCTATCATTTTAGCTTTATGATATAAAAATAGCACAAAACATGAAGTGATAAAATAGACAATTCTCATATCATTAAGAAATGTGTAATTTCCCCACCAGCTGAAACACTCTCACATGTGAAACGATGGAATTCTCACCTGTTCTGAAACATTCTGATTTGCATTTCCTGCTCATCAGCTATACCTGTGAGTCCTCTAGGCATGGGAAGATGTGTTTAAAATGTTGTTTTGCCTTTAAAAATAATTTTGAAAAAGAACAGACATTTTTGTTCCATGTGTGGGGACTGTTCAATCTCAGAAGGGAAGCTCTGGTAGAAAGTGAAATATAAATTAGGAAGTCTATTTATAGGTCAGGAAGGAAACTGACCGAAAACAGCAATACTGTCTTGTCAGTGTGGTGAGTGTTCTGATGTCACTCTTGATGAGGCTGGTTACATCTCTCCCTCAAGATTTTATGGGTGCTACCAAGATTATATTATATTCTAATGTTATATTATAAATTAGCTTGAGCCGCCACTGTGATGTTACCTCTGCTGTTAAGTTCCATTTAACCAATTAACATTGATTAATTTGTGAAAATGGAAACCTTCTTCTTCTACTATTACCACCATCACCACCATCACTACTACTACTACTACTACTACTACTACTACTACTACTACTACTACTACTACTACTACCACTACTACTACTTCTCCTTCCACTGCTTCTAGTTCCAGACACGGTGCTAAACATTTTACAATCATTATCTCATCTTATCTTCACAACAACCCTGGGATGTGGATTCTATTGTATTCCTCAACTTAACCTTCCTTTATGAAGAAAATCAGTGAAAGAACAATTGTGTCTGACAGTATACACACTATTGTAGACCCCTAATTCACCTCTGTGCTGAGAGGTGGGAGGTATGTTTCATCATTGGCACTTTGGAACAAAAATGGGGCATAGATTGTATCTGAATTCTGATTAAAACCTAATTTTTATGAGATAAAATTGCATTAGAACTTTTGCTATTGTCGTGGAAGGTGGGACCATGGGAAAGAATAGGGAGGATGAACGAGGGAATGTGTGAGTTTGCTAACTCTGCATAAAAAAATACAAGTGCCCTGGCTCTCTCATTCGTGCTAATAATAGGCTGTAGGGACTCTTTCTATATGGTAGTACTAGAAATTCAAAGCAGAAAATCATAGAAAGTATTAAAAGTTCTTGACAGAAGATCCAGAGTACAGGTTCTTGTAATTGTCCAGAGGAATCTTCTACTACAATTCATCAGAAATGCTCCTTTCGGATGTGAACTAGAGCTTTCCTAGAATTCTCTTCCATAGCAAACAAAAAGTAAAGATGTGTCTTTTCATTCACAAACACATACAAACATTAAAGGAATGTGTGTGTTCGTCCTTTGTTGCTGAAGAAGATCATGCCATCAGAGAAATAATGACATGACTCTCACTTGACTCTGTTTTGAGTGAGGGCTGTGCAGGTCACCAGCCTCACTTCTCCTCCAGAGCATCTGGATCCAGTGACCAGATATTCATCAGGATGACTGGAGATGACCCAGGATGAGGCAGTTGGGGTTAAGTGACTTGCCCAAGGTCATACAGCTAGTGAGTGTCAAGTGTGTGAGGTGAGATTTGAACTCAGGTCCTCCTGACTCCTGCACTGGTGCAGTATTCACAGCACCACCTAGCTGCCCTCCTATCCAGTAACCCTAACATAAACCAGCCTATCCCCGCAACATTTGAAAACGAACTTCATTTTATTAAACCTCTCCCCATTCCTAGACCTCACATGCCTGCCCTTTGACTCCCTCAGAATATCTCCCCAAGGAACGTATTTCCATGTTGAGTTACAAACAAATAAGTCCCTCTCTTTGGTCCATATATATGTATATGTGAACATATATGCAAATATATAACATATATATGAAGATAGAGAATAAAAGAGAAATGCTGCCATAATTGCATTCATGACTGTTGACATACATGTTCTGAACAAAGCTGATGTACCTGATGCTAACAGAAACAATCCTGAGTATAGCTGCTAGAAATGATTTTCTTCTTTCTTCCAGCAGAGTGCATTTTGAGCTCTGGTGAATGTTGAATAACTTTCACTGAGTTGTCAGTAGGGTGAGTTCACTAAGACTGACTTAGGGGGTGGGTCTGGGTGGGGCACACTTTTTCCTCACAATAATTCCAAGAGCACACCATTCCCTTCCCCTTCCTAGGGCTCTGTTGCTGTGGCATCCCTGTCCTGAGATCCACCTGCCTTCTCAACCCCTGAGAAAGACCCTGGAAGAATGGGTCATCCTTCCCTGGGAGTGGCTGGGCTGTCTTTAACATTTTCATCCACCACTGAACTCCAATTGTTTTGGTCCCAAGTAAAATAATTTCTTAGCCTTTAAATACAATGTATCAGCACAACTTTTCTAGTTCCTCTTTTCAACTGTCCTCATGTTCATAAATGCTCAAATTCTGTTAAGTAAATTTTGTTTATTTAGGAAAGTATATTGCTTTATTTAGAAGATTATTTTATATAAGATTTTATTTTTCCTTAATAACATGTTAAAAACAATTTATAAACGTTTTGAAAGGTTTTGAATTCCAAATTGTATTCCTCCTTGCCTCCCTCCCCTCCTCCCTTCTGAGATAGTAAGCAATTCGATACACTTTAAACATGTGCAATTATGTAAAACATTTCCATTTTAATAATTTTATGCAAGAAGACTCAAAGAAAGAAAATAAAGGAAGGAAGCAAAGAAGGAAGGAGAAAAGAAAGGAAGGAAAAAGGAAGGAAGGAAGAAAAAGAAAAAAAATAGCATGTTTCAGTCTGTATTCAGATAGCATCTGTTCTTTCCCTGGAGGTGTGTAGTATGCTTCATCATTAGTCCTTTGGGATTGAATTGGATCATTTTATTGCTGAGAACAGTTAAGTCATTTACAATTCTTCATCATACAATATTGCTGTTATTTGTGTACAACATTCTCTTGGTTTTGCTCACTTCACTTTGCATCTGTTTGTGTAAATCTTTCCAGGTTTTTTTTCCTGTCATCCTCTTATCATTTCTTACAGCACAATAGTATTCCATCACAATTATATACCACAGCTTGTTTTTCCATTTCACAATGAAGAACATCTTCTCAATTTCCAATTCTTAGCCACTACAAAAAGAGCTGCTATAAATATTTTTGTACAAATAGGTCTTTTTTCTATTTTTTTGGATGTCTTTGGAATATAGACCTAGCAGGGATATTGCTGCATTAAAAGATATGCACAGTCTAGAAGATCATTGTGCAGAGCTAAGAATTAAGGCTGTAGTAACCACCATAGTATCACAGAATTTAGAAACAGGAGTATGTTGGAGTCAGCTTGAATTGGGAACCAATTGCTAAATTTTCAGTGTATGCATTTATACCTTGAAAACTGGTAAACAAATTAGAGCTTGACTTAGTCTTAGGGAAGGGATGAAGAAAATAATAAACCGATTAGATTTAAATGCAAGTTGTGCATACATTGTTTTTTCCCTTGGGACAGTTGGTTATACATTTACCAGCACATCTTTTGAATGTGAAGATTAACCAGTTCAACTCACTTTGCATGGATGAGAAAACTGAAGCGCAGCACTGTGAAGTGATTTGCTGAAGGTGAATTGAGTAGATAAGTATCAGAGTCACCGCGAAGTCCAGTGAGCTCACAAAAACATGTTGACTGCATCTACTACAAATCTATGTTATCTTATTTTTACCTGGGTCTTCATTGCTCCATATTAATTAGAATATTCTGCACTTTTTATTCTTTTCTGATCAACACTTTACTATATTTTTCAAAGTGGTTACTCTAAAAATCCTTCTTTTCTCCAACTATTTCCCTCCTTCTCAACAAAGAATCTTGCCTCACTGCCTCAGGCTTCAATTAAAAAATATCTAAACCTTTCATATCAAACTTCCTCTCCATGCCATCTTTTCACATGACGTTTCATCATCAGCCCCATCTTCTATTTCTTTTTCCCAGTCTTTGAGGATAGGTTGATCCTTTTTTGACAATGGGCTATACTCTAACTTGTATCTTTCATATCAACTCATTCCCTCTCTTTTAGGGGCTTGTACCTTTGAACATTTCCTTTCTTCTCCTAATTTTTATTCTCTCCTAATATTTATTTTTCATGTTTTGTTGTTTACAAAAATGACCAAGACTCCATCATTATTAAAAAAAAAACCCTTTCCTTTGACAACATCATCACTGTCTACTTTTATTTCTTCCGGTTTTCATCTTCCCCTCCATCTGCCTCCATTTCCTGAAACTCTTTTCAATCTCCCTTCACTGACTGAAATGGATCATCAACAATTTTTAATCACTAAATTTAAGGCCTTTTCTCAGTTCTTGTCTTTCTTGACTTCTCTGTTAACATTGTTGGACATTACCTCTCCCGGATACTTCTCTTCCCTGGGTATTTGTGACACCGATATTTCATTGGTCTCTTTCTACCTATTGGAGGCATGCATAGGTTATAATCCGGGTTTTGTCCTGAGCCTTCATATCTTCTCTCTTTGTAGTTTCTCCTGGCAAGCTCATTAATTTCTATAGAATCAGTTCTCTATGCATAAATCTTTCATATCTATATCTCTAAACTTCACATCTACTCTGAACTATAGTACTGAATTGTCAACTATCTGATTGTAATCTATACCTGGATGTGCCATAGCCAATCCAAATTCAATATATCCAAACAGAACTCATGAAATGCTTGTTGATTGATGAGCCCCTATACTAACTTCTCTTCCTAATTTCCCTATTTCTGTCATGAGTACCATAATTCTTTTAGTCACCTACATTTGCAACCTAGGAACTGTACTTGAGTTTTTACCTTTCTTACTTTCCCCTAATACTAATATCTAATTAAATGACACATCTTATTGATTCCATTTCCTACACATCTCTTTTATCCACCTTCTTTTTTCTACTTACAGATGGCAAGTAGCAGAGTAGGAATTTGAACTCAGATCTTCTGGCTGTAAATTCAAGAGTTTTTGGTATCAGGGTGTCAACAAAGTGCAGAAATTCAAGGGGGCTGAGATAAGCCAGAAAAACATTACAGACTTATGAAGTTCATATGAGATCATAAAGAAAGATACCAGGAGTTCTGGGGAAGCTGATTATTTCTGACAGTAGATAGGGCTCTAGACTTGGACTCAGGATGTTGTTATTGTTCAGTTATTTTGTGACCCCATTTGGGGTTTTCTTGGCAAAGATACTAGAGTGGTTTGCCATTTCCTTCTCCAGCTCATGTTACAGATGAGGAAACAAAGGCAAACAGAGTTAAATGACTCACTCAGGGTCACACAGCTATTAAGTATAAGTGGAAGGACTCAGGATGACTGGAATGCAAATCTTGCCATGTGACAGTGGATATTTGGGGAGAAATAGAATAATGAAATTGCCAGGAAATATTTCATGCCGAGCTTTGACTTGACATTCAGGAAGCATTATCATGCTCTCTTGTCTGTTGGAAGGGTCATATCTACTGATTAGTCATCATAGCTTCAAAGGACAGATAGAAAATCTTTCTGGATGAACCAATACCTCCTCACTACCTGGAAGAAAACTGCTTTTATATCTTCATTATAAGGAATGGTTCTCTGGGAGTGGAGGGATACATGGGAAAATTTAGGTGATGTAAAAATAAAAGATGTCCATATTTTTTAAAGAGGTCCATATTCAGTAAGATAGAGGGTTCATTTGGCAGGCAGACTATCCAACTAAGCAAGACCATGAAGGTTACTCCTAATCATTAAGGAGAATTTAATAGTAAATGTCCATAAATAATTTGCACGGGGCTAAGAACCAACCCAACGAAAAAGTCTGGGGTGGGAGTAACTCTCCTTTCTATCTGGATCCAAGGAAAATGACTCGACTGGTTATTTAAGTCAAAAGTTTGCTGCCTTCAGTTTCACAAGTACTTCTAGTATCATGACCAGGTCCTTATGGGGTTGAGATAGTATGCTAGCACAACTCCCCAGTCTCTGGAGCCCCCTTCTGGAGGTTCTTTAGTATGATAAGCAGTTTGTTAATTGATTAAGGAGTTAGACATTATTTCTTGCAGCAGCCCTACCTCATAGGGTTCAGGATGTGCCTGTGATTAGGAAAACCTTTGGATAGAAGGACAATCTTACCACAGTATAGTGGGAATGAGTTGTAACTGAGGAGATGTGGAGTTATTAACCATTCTTCTGACTCAACCTAATGCCCCAAAGCTTTGTTAATTTTCTGTCAGTTACTTCTGTTTCCTACTCCTGCCCTGCACTCGTGAGTGAACTCCATTTGGACAGAGAGCCTCTTCCGGAATAAACCATCTGAAATAAGTCTGTGGATTCATATATTGAATATAGCCAGAACTCCCTCTATCCAAGTCATTTTGCAGCAGGGTTGTACTGGAGTCAACTTATCCAGACTCCTGAGACTGCCTAATTTTCAATGTGAGCACTTATACCTCAGAAATAAGCAAATTCTATAATTCAGGTCTTGATTTATTGTATTGTTGATTGTCTAGACTTAAGAAAGTAATGGAGAAAATTATGCAGATTGAACTTAAAAGTGGGTAAAACCTTTTTGGTGAGGTAGTTGTTAAAAATTTATCAGCATACTACTGACAATCAGCTACCAATTCCAGGCTGACCCTGGTCCAGGGATTCCCAGAAACTATAAGCACCATGGCTTGGGGAAAGTAGTAGAGTTGGTATGATTAGTTTAGCCATAGGAAGGGACCTTTGAGGTCACCACCTCCCCACCTAAACCATTTATTTCTGATACTCAAGACTGAACTGCTATAGGGTTCTGGGTATTGTAGATTACAGCAGTAAAGGCCTTTGCAAACTTTCCCAAGGAGATGAAGTATCCTGGAAATTCTATGTTGCTATAGGGCAGGCTCTCCTCTAGATTTCACCTGCAACGATTTAAAGTCATGGAACCTGCCAGATCTGATCCTAAGGCAACAAGCAGGGGTTGGTTAGATACTAGTTTAAATCGGCATGTTGCCTACACCCTAGGTAGGATCAGTTTTAAGTAGGTTCTTATACTTCCATTCTTCCTTATATTTTCTTCCCAGTGGGTTTCAATAGAAAATATTCTGCCTTTGTTATGGCAATCTATCATGGGCTACGGGGGCAAGTGCATGTTCAATATATACATACAACATTATGTACATTATACATTATATATGCATGTGTATGTATATATGTATGTGTGTATATTTGTGTGTGTATAAATGGATATATGGAGGCTCAGGATTTTCGGTGGCCATGGTTATGCTATGATATCTGCTATGTCCAGCTTCACAAAGTTTGTGCTTGGCGCTAAGAATGCAATAGGTTTCAAGCTAACTTACTGAAAACTTTTTAACCATTCTACATCTCTGAGTGTTGGTAATTATGGATTTTATCCCAGATCTGTGTCATCTTGGGGTTATGATGCCATGTAAATGAATGTAGGTGCTTTCTCAAGGATGGCTTACTTCTGCCTATATGCTGTTACCTAGGCCACCCTAAATTTTCCACCTCCCTTTTACATAATAGTCAATCAGGGTCCCTGGTTTATCTTATCTTTTTGGACTATGATATTTATTCAGTCTCCTTGGCACTTTTTTCAGTTTGTGCAGAGGGCAGAACACGCCAATTGGAATATTATCTCTGCCACTGCATGTCTTACCATCAGGGTGACTGGGCCACCTTACCCTCACCATGATATTTTGTTATAAGAACTCAGTGTGCTTACATACCCAGAACATGGTTTTATCCACATCGTGTGACTTCTATTCATTTATCCTAGCCCTTACCTCATGAACCTGGAGGAGTGGTAGCTGTCTAGGATGATTTTGACATGAACCCTACTAGTAGTCATAATGGCTTACAATCACGAATCTTACTACCATAACACCTATAGAGAACTGCTAGGTAAAGGAGGTCAACTCTGGCTCTTTGCCCATAACCTCTATACCAAAAGACTCATTGATGGTTTGATAGGCCCATTTACCATCACTTGACTTCTAGTAAAAATTCATCTGAAAACTAGATGTATTCTTTGTTCCTTCTTTCCACTTTAACACCTTCCTATGGATGCCATCATTGAACACCAACCTAGATTAAGGTAGTTTAGCTGTCTAATAGTCATTCTCTCATTTTTTTCAAGGAGTTTCGTACCTGATTCACCATCTTCTTCCCTCCACAATCCCTATTCTCATATTTAGGAACAGCAATACACCTGTTAACATCCTCTCAAACACTCTGGACTCCCAGTTCTTCAAACTCAGCTCTCAGTTAAATCTTTACTCCGTCTCATCTACCTATAATGACGTTCATAACCCAGAGCTTACCATTATCCATAATTGTGTTTCCCCATGCTTCACTCCCAAGACTCTGCTTTATTCTCACCAGTAACTACTATATACACTCTCCTTCACTTCAGTTCCTTGCCCCTTTGTCCTCTCAATGTCTTGTCCCAACTTTGACCCTAAGTTTTCACTTCCTTTGTCTTTTTTGCTTCTATTCATATGCTGCTGAATTATATAATCATACCATGTGAACCCAGTGCAATAATAACCACCACCATGACGATATTTAGCATTTATGTAGTACTTTAAGATGTGTAAAGTGCTTTACAAACATTATTTCATTTTATCCTCACAACAACACTGGGAGGAAGGTGATATTTCTCCCTTTTTAACAAATAAGAAAAATCAAGGCCAACAAGTTAAGTGACTTGGCCAGGGTCACACAACTAACGAGAGTCTGCAGACAGATTTTAATTCAGGTCTTTTCTGACTCTAGCCCCAGCACTTGGATCCATCATGCCACCTTGCCATCTACTACTGATAATAGCATTTATATAGCACCTTGGAGTTTGCAAAGAGGTTTACAAATTTCTCATTTTGCCCCTAAAACAGTCCTGAGGAGTAGGTGGCATTATCATAACCATTTTACCACAAAGTTATGTCATCTAATCTTGACTGATCATCGTTACTAAATGGCAGTCCTTTTATATTTCCTTATCACTCTCTCACGTGCTTCTTAAATTGTAAATGGAGAACTGAATGTAGCAGTCGCTAAAAATACACAACAACCAAAAATTAATTCAAAATCAAATGCATAATGAATCTGAGGTATTTCTGGCTGTGCTTGCCCATGTTGCATCATGCAACTTTTTTTGCAGCCTTGGTTCTAAACATATAACATGCACACTTTGTATTGAGCATATTGTCATGCCACAGAACACCAATGGACAGCAGTAGAAATACTATAGCTCAGATTCTAGACTATTATATGTTATAAATTGCAGTGCTTTTATTGTACATGCAAAAATCATTAAATAAATTTTGGCTTGGAGGATTAGGACGGAATTTCCAACAACTTCTGAAAGGCCCTAACCATACTTCTGCCATTTTGTACTACATATTTATGTGGAACAGTGTTCTCAGTATTATAAAACCAAAATATCACTCAACTCTGAAAAATGTTGAAGATGCTCTCTATCCTGCAGGACCAAATATTCTACAAAATTTAACTCTTTATGTAAAATAAACAAGCACATCCATCTCATTAGTATGCAAATTTGTTTTTGTCTTTAACAAATGACAAAATTATATGTATACCAAAGAATTGCTTTAAAATAAATTTCTTTATGATTTATTATTACTAAATGTTTGATTTGTATACTGTTTTATATACCTACATACGCAGAGAGTGTGTAAAAATTTCTCTGGTGGAAAGGAGCTGTAAGTGCAAAAAGTTTAAGAAACCCAGTTCTGGGCTATAAAAATGTGCATACCTTTTGACTCAGCAATACCAGTTCTAGGGCTATATTCCAAAGAGATCATAAAAATAGAAAAAGGAGCTCAATGTACAAAAATATTTATAGCAGCTCTTTTTTGTGGTGAGCAAGAACTGGAAATCGAGGGAATGCCCATTAGGGAATGACTGAGCAAGCTGTGGTATATGAATGTAATGGAATACTATTGTGTTATAAGAAAGTATGAACAGGCAGACCTCAGAGAAACCTGGAAAGACTTGCATGAACTGATACTAAGTGAAAGGAGCAGAACCAGGAGAACATCGTACACAGTAAGCCACAGTGTGCAAGGACAGTTTCTAACAGACTCAGCCCTTCACAGCAATGCAAGGACCTAAAAAACTTCCAAAGGACTCTTGATGCAAAATACCATCTACATCCAGAGAAAAAACTATAGAGTCCAAATGCAGAGTGAAGCAGGTTATTTTCTCTTTTGTTATGTTTTGTTTTTTTCTCATGAGTTCTCCTATTTGTTTTAATTCTTCTATGCAACATAACTAATGTGAAAGTGTATTTAATAAGAATGTATGTGTACAACCCATATAAGATTGTATGCCATCTTGGGGAGGGACAGGGGATGGAGATGGAGAAAATTTAAAATTAATAGAAGTGATTGTTGAAAACTAAAAACAAATATATTAATTTACAAAAAAAAGCCCTTTTCTATAACACTTTCCCCAAAAGCTATTTCTCTTTTCTCTTCAAGTCCTCTTCATTCTCTCATCCCCTTTCCACTAATCAGAGGACAATGCTTACTAATCTACAAAGAAATTTTAGAATATCATGATGAGATCCTGATCCCCCAATTAAAATCCATCTACATTGTCCCCTCCCTCCACCATTCTGTCTTCTTTTGCTCCAATCTTGGAAAAAAGGTGTCCCTTTTATTCATGCCACTCCCTCTACTTAGCACCTGAACCCATTCCCTCCCATCTTTTCTGGAATCTTGTCCCTTCATTCTTTCACTCCATCTTTTTCTCATTTTGGATCTCTTTTTCATCTCCTGGCTCCCTCCCTGTTACCTACAAACATGCCCAGGTCTTCTGATTCTTAAGTAATCTTAAACAAACAATTTTCAAACTCTTCATTTAACTCTGCCATCTCCTTAAGCTAAATTCCTATAAAATACCTCTCCTTATGGTCAGACTATAAGAGAGCCTTCTATACTCATTGCCTTCACTTCCTCACCTCCCACTCCTCAAAATCCTTGTAATCTAAGCTTCCCATCTCACCTCTTGACTGAAAATACTCTTTTCATGGTTACCCTTAATCTCTTACTGGCTAAATTCCAGGGCTATGCCACTCTTCATCCTTTTTGACTTCTCATTAGCTTTTGATGTTTTCAACTAGCCTTTTCTCCTGGACACTCACTGAATCTAATGCAGGCTCATTTGATTCTTGGGACCACTGAAAGGTTCTTAGTTTCTTTATCAAGTCTTTAAGAGATTCAAGAGTCATTGACACCATTTTATCTTTCACTTTCCCTCTTTGACAGTGCCCCTCACAGACTGGATTTGAAGAAAGGGCATCTTGATTCCTCAGTTGCTGTGACATTGCTCTATTTTTCATTCTACTATCTCTCTGTTTCTCCTTAGTATCATTTGCTAGATCATCACCTATCTCTCCTCCCTACCCGTTTCCTCCAAAGCCTCTGTTTTGGGACTTTTCTCTCTCTACTTTATTTTGGTGACCTCATCTGCTCCCATGAGATCAGTTGTCATCTCCATGCAAATGCATCCAAATCTATATCATGATATTGGGTTCCAGCCCAGGATTTTATTTGTTCCCAGGCTTTTGATCCTGTTTCACTGTCCCCAGAAAGGGACTTCCCTTCCTAACTGCCCTAATCATCCCCATATTGTTTACAATGACCTGTTTTGAAGAACAAAAGCTTTTGGACATGACAACTAAAATGAATGGGTGCATTTTTGAGGAAAAAGTGACAAAATATTCTCAGTGTTATGAGTAATTATCCAAAATGATAGAATAGTTATTCTACATCCTACCTTCTTTATGTTATCCAATAATGTGTATTTAAAGTAGAGATTGAAATTGTAATTTCACTGGCATGAATGCACAGAAATTCCTTCTCCCAGTACTGGTTGGCAACTTATAGTCTTAAACAATTGGCTAGATTACTAAGAGGGTAAGTGACTTGTCTAAGGTTATATAGTTAGCATACGTCAGAAACAGAACTTGAATTCAGACCCTCCTATACTTTTGGTGCAACTCCACTGTACCACAAGGCCTCTCCATTTAAAGGTAAGCAACTGAAAATATTTTTGGAAAACAATACAAAATTTTTTTCAAAATACCTAAAACTAAATTTTATATGGGAGTAAAAACAATATTAAATTTATTTAAAATAATTTTTAGAAATTATTTCATTTTACTAAACACAACTCACTTAGCTTTTCTATTTGTGACTGCATTTCCCTGCAAACCCATAAGGTAAAATACATATCAATACACATTAATTTATTTATCTTCTGCTTTACAAAATATGTGCATATAACATGGCTTGTGGGCACAACATACATGCCATATTAACTTAGGCAAACATTTAAGAAAAAAAGGGAAATTCATTTCCCCAGATAAGATTCTTATATGATTTTCCAAGGAAAACAGAATTGGAAAAGAGTGAACTGTTTCTCTAATTGGGCTGATTCATTCTCACAACCTGAGGGCACAGAATGCATGGTCCCGTTTGTAAATCCTACAGCATCTAACATAGTACCACTCAGCTCCCTCTCAGTTCAAGGGCCATTTTCTTTTCTTTTAAAAAAAATTTATCTTGAACTTAAGAAATAAAACATACATTTCTATAACATAATATAATAAAAAAGATGATTACACATG
Organism: Potorous gilbertii; assembly: GCA_028658325.1. NCBI lineage: Eukaryota > Metazoa > Chordata > Mammalia > Diprotodontia > Potoroidae > Potorous > Potorous gilbertii. The sequence continues at coordinate 352,001,293 of CM053770.1, forward strand.
AAACTGTAAATCTATTTGTACAACTTGCTATTTCTTTTAAATACATAATAAAGTTAATGTAACTTTCTCTTTTTCTTATTTTTCCCTTCCCTTAGAGATGGCTAGCATTAGACACAAATGAGTATATACATACATGCATATTATATATATATATATATATATATATATATGTGTGTGTGTGTGTGTGTGTGTGTGTGTGTGTGTGTGTGTGTATGTATGTATGTATGTAAAACCATTCTATACATCTATTTATCAGTTTTTCCTTTGGATGCAGATAGTGTCTTCCTTCACAGGTCCTCTACAGTTAATTTGAGGAACTTACCATCAGTGTGGTAGTTGACCTTGATGCTGTATTCATCTTCATTGAAAGCATTTCACAACATGACTGAAAACATCATGCTAAAAAGCATGGGAGCAAGCACAGAGACCTGTTTCACTCCATTGGTGACTGGGAAGGCAAGAAAGCTTTGTCCACTGTCCAGAATCCAGGCAAACACGCCATCATGAAATTGACGCACAATCTGATGAACTTCTGGGGCAAACAAATTTTGGCATAATTTTCCATAAGCCCTCACGACTAACAATGTCAAAGGCCTTGATCAGATCTACTAATGTTATGTGCAGACTTCTGTTCTGCTCCTGGCATTTTTCCTGGAGTTGTTGGGTTGCAAACACCATATCGACCATTCCTCAGCCCTTTATGAAGCCACACTGGCTCTCAGGTATATGACCATCTTCCAGGTGAACGATCAGCCTATTAAGGAGGACTCTAGAAAGAATCTTGTCTACAATGACTAAGAGAGAGACCCCCCCTTTGACTGTCATAAGACAATCTATTCCCTTTACCTTTATAGAGATGGATAATGGAGGCATTCTTGTACTCCTGGAAGATAACCTCCACTTGCCATATAACCTGGAAAACTTCAGTCAGTTTTTGTATGAGCAATGGTCCCCCTACCCTGTAAATCTCAGCTGGAATAGAATAAGCACCAGGTGATTTGACATATGAAAGGAGCCTAATGGCCCTCAAAACCTCTTTTTCAGTTGGAGGTTCGGCTAAGGAGAGATTGACTTCAAACTGAGGTAATTAGTCAATGGCCTCAGCATCGATTGATGATGGTCTATTGAGAGCACTATGGAAGTGTTCAGCCCATCTCTCTAGGATCAGGTCCTTATCACTAATCAATGTGACTCCATCAGCACTGAGTAAAAGGCTTTGAAAAGGTTACGAGCCAAGACCAAAGTGGAGGGAGCATTGGTGCATGATTTTCTGTTTGCAGATAATTGTGCACTCAATGCAGCCTCTGAAGCTGAGATGCAACAAAGTATGGATCAGTTCTCTGCTGGTTATGCTAATTTTGGCCTAATAATTAACACCAAGAAAACAGAAGTGCTCCATCAGCCACCATCATACCATCCATACATGAAGTTTTGAATGCTGTGGGTAAGTTCTCCTATGTTGGTAGGATGCACACAGGGATGCACACATTAACAAAGAGGTTGACGCAAGCATTTCCAGAGCTAGCTCAGTGTTTGGGAGGCATTGAAGAGAAGTATGGGAGAGAAGAGGTATGAGACTCACTACCAAACTGAAGGTCTACAGAGCCATTGTGCTGACCTCACTGTTGTATGCCTGTGAAGCATGGACAGTCTACCAGCACCATGCCAAGAAATTGAATCGCTTCCATTTGAACTGTTTTGGGAAGATTCTGAAGATCACCTTGCAGGATAAGATACCAGACACTGAGGTCCTTGCTTGATCCAAGCTGCCAAGAATTCAAACTATGCTTCAGAGAGTGCATCTCTGATGGGCTGGCCATGTTGTCTGAATGCAAAATGTACACTTGCCAAAAAGACTATTTTATGGAGAACTCTCATGGGGCAGGCAATCACGTGGTGGTCAGAAAAAGCGATACAAGGACATTCTCAAAGTCTCTCTCAAGAACTTTGGATTTGATTGTGCATGGGAGACACTGGCATAGGACTGCTCAGTATGACATGCCCAAATCAGAAAAGGTACTGTGCTCTATGAGCAAAGCAGAATTGAAACAGTACAAAGGAAACATAGGATTTGCAAATTTGGAGTAACTAGCCCAAAGGTTCACATGGTCTATGTGTGCGCAATCTGTGGTGGAACATTCTGAGATTGTATTGGTCTGATCAACTACAGTCGTATACATTGAAGCTTCATTTTATCATGGTGATGTCATTTTGGTCTTCTTGAGGGCTAAGGACAACAACCAACCAATAGTTAATTTGAGTATTTGTAATAGTCAAAATGACTTGGTCCCTCAAAGTTGTTCTTAAAACAATAATTGCTCTTACTGTATACAATGTTCTGCTAATTTCATTCTTCATTATTTTATGCAAGTCTATCCATATTTTTCTAGATCATTGATTTCATCATTTCTTATAACACAATCACATACCACAACTTGTCAAAGGTCATTTTCAACACATTATCCTATACTTTCCCTCTGACAGAGTTGCTAGAGAAACTAAGCACTTCCCAGCGGTCCCTACAACCAAATTAACCTGCATCAAACTCAAATGCCAGTTTACCTCAGCTTCCACCCTGGTCTACACTGAACTACATCAACTAGAATGGATGTTTAATAAATGTTTGTTGAACCAGCAGGTGGGTGGAGGGGGCAGCCCCTTTCTTGAGTTCCTGGGGCCTAGAAATGTAGAGCATCTGATCTTTTCTACTTTCTTCACACATCTTACAACATCAACAACAATAACAAATTGCCTTACTGCTTTTTTTGGCAACCTGGTATTTTTTCCAATGATAAAAAGTAGAGCTCTTGCTCAGTTTCATTTCAACCTTCATAGATATCTTTTTTCTTGTATGTTCAGTCATTTTTCAATTGTGTTTGACTCTTTGTGACCCTATTTGGGGTTTTTGTGGAAAAGATGCTGGAATGGTTTGCCACTTCCTTTGTTATCTCATTTTACAGATAAGGAAACTGAGGTCAAATAGGGTTAAGTGACTTGCCCAGGTTCACACAGCTTGACTCCAGGACTGCCGTTCTTACCACTGGGCCACCTAGTTGCCCTCAAGTAATCCTATATAGGATTACATGAACACCTCATATGATCATAGATTTACATATGAAGGGGCCTTTACAGACAAGGAAACTGAACTTAAGAAAGGGTAAGAGACTTGTCCAGGATAACACAGATAGTTGTATCTAAGATGGAAATCAAACCTAGGTTTTCTTGCTTCTAAGACTTTATCCACTAGGCCACATTTCAATTCATATTCTGTCCTTTATTTCTGCTTTCTATTTTTTCTTTCTTTTTCATAGAAGTTGGACTTCCCATCCCTCACATGATACTTATAAATTCTAGAGGTCATTCAGGGACTGAGTTTGAAAAAAAGTGCTCATTAAGCATAAACCACAAAGAAATGATTCACATCTAGCTCTGGTACTCACTACCTGTGGGGCTTTAGGTAATTTACTTAGAGTCTTTGGGCTGTAGTTTCCTAATCTGAGAAATAACAGGGTTGAGATGACCTCTGTATTCCAGATCTAAATATATAATCCTATGATTTTTCTTAAACATATAAGACGAAGCAGTCATTTGGAAGGGCACCAGGTAGCACCATAATGGATATACTCACAGACCTGAAGTCAGGAAGACTCATCCTCCTGAGTTTAAATCTGGTCTCAGACACTTACTGACTGTATGACCCTGGGAAATTCACTCAACCCTGTTTGCCTCAGTTTACTCATCCATCAAATGAACTGGAGAAGGAAATGACAAACCACTCCAGTATCTTTGCCAAGAAAACTCCAAATGGACTCACAGAGAGTCAGACAAGACTGAAACAACTGGACAACCACAACAGTAATCTAGAGCTTCCAAATTTGATTATAAATTAAAAAGTGAAAGGGACTTTGTGATGGCAATCAAATTAGAATCTTTTGCTGTTTTTGTTTTATTGAAGGGCTCTGACTGAATAATGTGATGAAAGAAGATCTTCCCACCCAATGATGGGCTTTGAAAAGTGCATAAATACTTAAGGGTGAGGTCTTATTTTTAGGCTTACTGACTGGAAGTGTTTCTTTGACCAGAGACACCCTGGGAAGCTGCTAACCAGCCCTTTCCCCACAACCTCTGGCACCCCGCCCCCCCCAGCTGAGACCCAGGAGTTCATACTTCCTTCTCTGGTAACTGTGCATATGTAATGGTCAGACAGTTTTGGAAACTGTTGACTTTTGATTTCTCTGTATTTTCTCTAAAATTTTGATTTTCTCTGATACCTGTGCTTGATTAAAGTGATTGCTAAGCCTCAAAGGTTGCCTTTCCTTTCAGAGAAGCAGATCAAAGAACCTGTGGTAGCAGCCCCTCCCCCCCCCCCGGGTATGCTGGGGTACTTACTGATACAGACTTTAGTGGTTACCTTTAGTACCTCCAATTCCTTCACTTTACAGATGATGAAACTGAGGCCCAGAGAGGTTGACTTGAAGACTCATAGATTTAGAACTAGAAAGAATCATGGAGATTGCTCTCACTCTACAAGTGAGAAATGGCAGATGAAGCAGGGTGAAAAAACTAACACATTACAGGACGACTTGAACCCAAGTCTCCCTCTTTGGAGGCCAGTTTTCTATACATGACACATGCTAAAGGGCTGATAGGTAGTAAGGGACAGAGCCAGAATCTGAATTCTGTTTCTCTCTCTTCAAATCCACTCCTCTTTCCATTGCATCCACACACCTGCTTTTCCATTAAATAATGAAGTTACAAACATCAGCTGTGACAATTTGAAAATATAAGTGGCTGGAACATATTAAAATATATGGGTCCTCCATTCCAAATTCAATAGAGCAAATACAGTGATCTGAGTATGGTAGCAGGCAAGGAGAGTCAGGAGGCTCACTGATTATAATCTACAGCCAGCACATCTCCTAAATGAATAGGAGACGGAACAATAAAGAGTGCTCAACTGAGATGAAGGCAGACATTTCAATTTTCCCTTTGCTACATTAAACAATAGAGTTGGCAATTTAGAGTGACAAGATGAGAAAGCCAAGTAAGAAATAATGACTTGAAGTATGTGGCGTCAATAATTAAATCCTGACCCTGTGTCAGGGCTCAATCCTCAAGCCTTTGGGCCTGTGTAACTCTCACTGAATTTAATGGGAAATTTTTCTATGAAAGGATTGTACAACTTGGTTTTCTATGTTCATTAACACACACACACACACACACACACAACTGATTTATATTTAGAGAGAAATGACACCATTCAAAGAGAGAGCATAAATGAATTGTCAGATTCTCAAAAATGTGCATATTTTAAATATCTTTTAAAAAAATCTTGAAAGTGAAATTGTTCCAGTATTTGCACATTAATGGAATGTGAATCTAACTAGTGGAGACAAACTAATTAAAAGACATTGTAGATAACTTCCAGATGTGCTTCATGTAACCTCATAATCCTTCTGTTCTATGCCTTGGTCATGACATCTGGAATACTGTGCTCAATTCTGAGCACCTCATTTTCTTTTGTTGTATTTTAAAAATAAATTTTATTGTTCTTCACCTTTTCTTTTCTTATGAGCCACTTATGTATATACCTTTATTCTCCATCCTCTGCATCTGAACACTACCGGGTAACAAAGAAAAATAGCTAGGCAAAGGTGTAATGAGAAAGAAATCTAACCGATTCATCTGACAATGTACGTAGCTTTTTGTCTTCCAACTTTCCTCTCTACCAAGAGAAGGTTGCTATGTTTCATTCACTGTTCTTTGGAGCCATTATTGTTTGATTTTTCTAGTTTAAAAGTTTTATGGGTGCCTTTTGTTTTAACAGCAGTTGTTTTGTATACCCACCCTTGTGAACCTTTCCTCATAACAAAGAAATACAATTACTTAAGCAAAACAAACTCAAGGACCAAAATGGACAGTTCATGCACCATTCTACAGCCATAGTCCAGTCCTCTCTAAGGAAAGGGGGGATGGGGGGACATTTCTTCATCTCTTTTGTAGGGGTTAAGCCAATAATATTACACATATTGTTTTCCTGCTTCTGCTGACTTCATTCTACCTTCACAAAACTCATCTACTTCTCTGAATCTCTCATATTTGTCATTTTTATGGTACAGTAATATCACATTACATTCACATGCCATAATTTGTTTAGCTATCTCCAATCAATAGAAACCCACTTTGTTTCCAGTTTCTTGATACCACAAAAAATGCTGCTATTAATATTTTAATATACATGAGATTTTCCTTCAGTCTTTGACCTCATTGGGGTATATACCAAATAGTGGAAATACTTTGTCAAAGGATATAAAAATTTTAGTAACATTTATTACATTGTTTTGTTTCTTACGTTGAAAATTGTTTTTCAGGAGGGTTGGTCCAATTCACAGCTCTACAAATAGGGAATTAATGTTCTTGTCTTCCTGCACCTCTCCAACACTGACTATTTTGTTGTTTGCAAGCTTTTCCAATTTGCTGGGTTTCAGGTGAAATGTCAGACTGGTTTTGCTTTGTATTTCTCTTAATATTAGTGATTTGGAGCAATATTTAATATGGTTGTTGATAATTTGTAATTTTTTTTGGAAACTTGATATCCTTTGACCACTTACTTACTTAGGAAATGCTTTTGGTTTATATGTTTGTGTTAATTCCCTCTATAGCAGCAGCAGCAGCAGCAGTAGCAGTAGTTGTAGTTGTATAGCATAGTATAGTGTAGTGGATAAGGAGCCAGCTTCAGAACCACACAGATTATGGGTTCAAAGACTGATGGGCATATATGTTGTAAGATCCTGTTCAAGTTATTTACACTCTCAGTGCTCTGGGTAACACTCTTAAGAATACAAGTTGCAGAGAAGATACTGACCTGCATTAGTAGAAAGAATTTCCTTACTATACCAATGAAACTGCATATCTAGTCCTATCCCATATTTTTAAGAGGCTATATGATGGCTAGGAATTTTAGCATATATCAGTGCTATATTTTATCAGATGTTTTTCTTCAAGTATTGATATGATAACTTTAAAATTGTAATTGTTAGTGATAATTACCATCATAATACTGAACTAGTTATCCTTGCATCACTGATATACATAAATTACAGACATATTTATAATGTATATATGTATATACATATATAAACAAACACATACATACATATACACATGTATATGTATGTATCTTCTTGAGTCCCAAGTTGATTATGGTAAATAAATTTTCATATATAGCTGTAGTTATTTTGCTAGGATTTTATTTTTAAAATTTGCATTAATATTCATTGGTGAAATAGGAGTTTTGTAGAGTGCTTCCTTGATCAGTTATTGAGATTAATATTCATAGCAATTAATTGCTCTTTCAATATTTGGTAGAATTCTCTTGTAAATCATGGACCAGGATTTTCTCCCCTCTGCTAATTCCTTTTATGATTTGTTCAATTTCATTTTTCAATACTGTTGTTTAAGATAATTATTTCTTGTTTTGTTAATTTAGGTATTTTATATTTTTGTAGATAATCATCCATTTCCATTAAAGTCTTGGTTTGTGGAACATAACTTGTAAGTGTAGTTTTAGGCTTTGCTAGCTTAAAACTGCTCTATGACTTTGAGAACACCTTATATAATTATTTGTGCTAAATTTTAATAATTTTTTTCTATTTCTTCTCTATGAAATTTACTTTTTTTCCCTTTTCATTTTTGTAATTTGATTTTATGCTCTTTTTATTGGTCAGGTAAGCTAAAGGTTTATTGATTTTGTTATTTTAATAACAAGCTCTTAGTTTTATTTAGAATTTCTATACTTTTTGATTTTTAATTTTATCTATTTCTTCAGTTTTTTCTTCTTTGGTGCTTATTTTGGCTTATAAGCTTGTATATCCCTTGTTTTTATTTTGCAGACACCTTAATACTGTCCTTTTCTATTTCATTAATGTTTTCAGAGGTCTAAGTTTTCATTATCTGCAACCCATGATTTTATAATTTTGTGTAATTGTTGCCATTCTCTTTTACTTACATCACTGCTGTGATTTGTTCTTTGACCTACTCATTTTGCAAAGATACTAAGTGAAGGGAAGGGAATAAGTGTCTTTATAAGGTCTACTGTGGGTCAGGGGGCAATAGTAACAAGTGGTCTTTACAAATATTATCTAATTTGAAACTTACAACACTGTACAAGGGTAGGTGTTATTATCTTATTTTTACAGATGAGGGAACTGAGGCAGAGAGGGGTTAAATGATTTGTCTAGGGTGATACAACTAGTAAATGTCTGAAACTGGATTTAAATTTAGGTCTTCTTGACACCTGGCTCAGTACTCCATTCATTGGGTCACCAGCTGGATATTCTGGGAAATTTGCATATTATTTAATGTTTCCACTTAAAAGACATGATAAATCTTTCAATCCTTACTTTTTTGATAGTTTTTTCAGTGCCATAACTTCCTCGTTGCTTCTGCTCTATTAGATTTTTTCAGTTCTTGGAGGGGGACATTAAAATCTCTTAAAATTATTATTTTATTTATGTCTTCTTTCTCTCTGTCTCTCCCTCTGTCTCTCAATACTGACTTTCCCCTTATGAATT
>CM053770.1:352010365-352030647 GCA_028658325.1 Potorous gilbertii
CAGTGTATCTCCTACAAAGTTCTTCAATAGTAGTATGTTTCAATCTACTAACACACTCCTTATTCCTCTCTAATGACATCCAGTGAATGAAGAACTTTAATTCTTCAGAAGTCATGGAAGAACATTGATGTTAAAAACCAATTAACAAGAATTTATTAAGCACCTAGACACCAGGGAGATATACATATATACATGCATACACATGTATATGTAATACATACTATGTATGGAAAACATACTCACACATATCATGCACATACACACACACACATACAAAGAATGAAATTATCCCTATTCTGCGGGGGAGGCTTTTTGTTTTGGGGAGAAGTTTGGAGTTATTAAAAATATTACAATTTCTCCAATCATATAACTTGCTTTTTCCTTCTTGTTCATTTCTGGTTGCAGTTCACCATCCATCATTCACAGTGTCTACCCAAGATCTATATTCTGATAAACCAGTTCCATTTGTCATCTATCCAACACTGCTGAGGTCACAGTTTATTCAAGTATGGAAATATGTGAGCTTCCACTCCCTCTCCCTGAGCACATACTCTGTTCTGTTCCAGTTCTAAGCATCTCACTATCCCAAGAATTCACCATGTTTATTTTTGCCTCTGTGTATTTATGATGGCCCCCTTAGAATGCCCTTCCTTTTCTTCTCCATTCTTCTTAATTCTATCCATCCTTTATCATCTAGTGTAAAGCCATCCATTCATTTTATCTTCATTATTGAGGTCCTCATTTCTTTCCCTCTCTTCAGAATTGGCATAGTACTTATAGTCATAGAATCAAAGAACTGAAAAGGACTTCCAAGCCTATACCTCAACAAGGACCCTTACCATATCCTTAATAGATGCTCATCTAGCCTCTACCAAAAAACCTCTAAAGAGGAAGAACCTAACATTTCCCAGGGCAGCCTATCCCACTTTTAAACAACTCTAATGCTTAGGGAATATTTCCCTACATTAGATTGAAATATGACTCTATAATTTACTTTCTGGGACAAAATAGAACAAATCTAAGCCTTTTTCACACAATAACTCATCGGCAACTTGAAGGTCGATTTCCTTTCCCCGTTAAATCTTCTCTAGGATAAATACTAACCTTCTCCTTTCTCCCCTTCCCCAATTCCTTTAAATAAAATTTATTTGGCATGGTCTCTTATAATCACTGATGTCTTCCTTTGGACATTCTCCAGGTTGCCTGTGCTACTTAAAAATGAGCCATTCAGAACTGAAAACAATACTCCAATTGTTGTTTGTCCATGGTAAAGCATAGATTATCAACTCCCTCATTTTGGATACTGTTCATTTCAATGCAGTGTAGGATAAAATTAGCCCTTTTAGTTACTATTTACTCTTTTTACACATTACAACTCCCATGTCTTTTTCACAGGGTCTGCTGTCCAGCCATGCGTCCCTCATCCATTGTCTAGAAAACAATATTTTAACACAAGTCTTGAATTACACGTTTAGCTTTACTAAATTTCATTTTTACTAGATTTGAATTAGTAAATGAAAAAACATTTAAGTGCTTACTATTTGTTACTATTACCACAGGAAAAGTACTGTGCTAAATACAGGGGATACAGATAGAAAGGCAACATAGGCCCTACCCTTTAGTAGGAGTCCACATTTTAATAGACTGAGACAATACCTACTGGAGGGTTTGGACAAAGGACAGATGGGGAAGTCCTTAGGGAGCAGCAGCAAAGTAAATGGTAAAGAATCTTATTTAGTGTCATTCCCATCAACAAAATCATTTGACAGTGTCAAGGATTTTGGTATTGAGAACTTCCTTTTCTGGATTGATAGTAGCCGTGGTTCCTGAAATTACTGGGGCTGAAGAACCTGCAAATACTAAGGAATGTTGTGGGGTACTGTTATTCCTAGGGGTGCTGGGAAGAGGTTCCCTGTGCATCTTCTACTGGGACCTAAATGGAGGAGGTAAGTGAGGGGAAGAAAATGGTTTGGCCTGCCAGACCTCCTCAGGGCTTGCTACCTCAGCTTGGATGCCTCACAATATCCTTAGGTGCTGTTTTTGATGTGTACCTAGATCAGTTGATTCATTTATAGGTGGTGCTATAAGACTTGAAAAGCACTTTGCTGAACAAAGCAAAAAGGCTGGTATTAGTGGAAGGAGCAAGTATTGAATTTAGACTTTGGATAACTGGGTTCAAAACTTGTCTCTGTCACCAGCTGTGTGACCTTGGATAAATAATTCCCCTTTTCAAAGTCTCAGTTTTATCAGTTCAGTCAGTTTTGTATTGTAAGAATCAATTTAAGAGACATTAAATTGGCCCATCAAACTTATTCGACATAACTTTAAACCTTAGTAACCTGAATCTTAAGGACATTTTTAGTCTCTTTCTCTATATTATCTATACTCTATAATATCTACATTATCCTCCCCATATTAGAAAACAAAGCTGAAAAACCACCTAGCTACATCTTGAAATACGTTATACGCCAACACCATCCCCACGTTGTCTACCCCCATTCTTTAAAGCTTAACTGTAATAAAGATTTATTATGCCCCCACTGTGTTCAAACGTTTACAAAATGGTATAGTTAAAGGCCATGCCATGAGTGTGCTGTAGCGTGGGCTCATGATGTAGATACCAGGCTGGCTGTTGAGTCAGTGAGCTAAAGACAATTTGGCCTGGAGGACAGGGGAAAAATTCAAAATTTCCCAATGTCCAGGCTTCTTGAAAGCACCAAAGTTTCTCCTACTCTCTAGGGTTTTAGGACCTCTCTCTGTTTTTTTCCTACTTTAGCTCCATTGAGTATGAATGACCTCATTACTATGGGAAGCCATCACCAGTCTCTCAACTTGGTCCAGAGGTTGGCTTTGAAAAAGTTTTCACCAGCACTGCATTCTACTCTGTACCATGATCTCTAATTCATCTCAAATCCATACCATGTGAAGATTAGTTGAAGAAAATGAACATCCTTATCCTGGAGAATACTCAATAATTTTCAAATATTTGAAGGCTTGTTATGTAGAAGAGGGAACAGACTTCTCTATTTGATCCTCAAAGGGCAAAACTAAGAGTAATGGCTAGAAGGTGGATAAGGGCAAATTTAGGCTTATTCAACAAACATTTATTAAGTCCATGTTTTGTGTCAGACTTTGGGCTAAGTCCTGGGGACACAAAAAAGGGGTTCTCAGTAAGGTAGAGCTTCACAACAGGAATACTCCAAAAGTGGAATGGAATACCCCAGGGAAGCATGGGATTGTCCTCATTGGAAGTATTCAAGCAGAGGTTGGATGACCACCTTATAGTTACGTGATAGTGGGGATTCTGCTCTGGTATGGGTTCATCCAAATGACTGCTAAGGTATGTATTGACAAGGCAATATTCCCAGTACCAAGGGTGACTATGAAGATGCCAGCATAGTTCTGATTCACAAAGTATAATAGATTCTCTATATAGAAGGCAGAAAAAAAACATTTATTCAGATACTAGAGAGCCAAGTTCCAATACCATAAAGCCAAATCTGTCATAGTAACCAAGAAGTCAATATTCATTAGCCCTGCAGGGGACAAAGCCATTCCCAAGTCGTTTCTCTACTCACTTGCTGGGTCCTTCCCAGAAACACTCACAAGACTAGCTATACTTCCCTGTATCGTCTCCTCCACCCTAACTGCTCTCACCAACTTCCTCTCAGCTCTGTTCCACCCTTCCTGTTCCACCCAGTCCACAATTTCCTCCCACCACATGTGATTTAGGTTTCCATGTGATTTAGGCAGTCACATGGGCCTATTAATGAATGGGAAAGATCTTCCCATTTAAATTACCATTATATTCAGCCCTAAGATGTTTTGTATTCATTATGTAGGTCAGTGGAGCAACTGGTATCACCAGAACTATAACAGGGATAACAGAATATAAGCATATAAAACAATATCTTAGGCAACTGGTGTCTACAGAACTTTGCAACAATAAAACGGGGTCACACAAAATAAGCACATAAAACAATGTTAGGGTGGGGCTTGAGCACAAGGACCTCATCATTCGTCCCTTGAATGAATGGGGCCTAAAATCTGGGGTAAGGGTTGAAAGTCTCTTCTTCTATAGCTTCCTGCTGAAATTGGATGCAGAGCTGTCCATGCCACAAGAGGTCCCATTCGAGAGATCAGTTCTTTAGGTGGCTTCTGGAGCTTGGTCAGTGCTAGGGCCAGGGGTGACACATCACAGTTGTGGACAGGGTGTGACATCCAGCTTAAGTAATCAGGCACCTAGAAGCCTGAGTCTGTAAGGAAACAAATTTATCAAACAAATATAGAAGACAAAAAGAAACAAGGAGACAATGACCAGAAGCAGGGTAGGTAGGGTCAGTCATACTTCTGGAGTCAATGAACCCACTATCATAGCCTTATTCACAGTAGAATATATGAGTTAAGGGTACAATTTGGTAATCATCTTCTTCTGAATAAACAACAATTACAGTATTATCTTTCCCATGTGCTATAATTACTGCAGCCTTTGAAACATGATCTGACTTCCATTTTATCCATACTTTAGCTCCCAAATTTATTCTGTCAGTAGAACCCAATTCTTCAGTTCCTTTGCTAGTTATTTTTGAAGGAGGGTCAGTTTTCACAAGGGCTATTGTTTCACAAGGAATAATAATCATTTGAACTATTCTATCCATTTTACAAAACTGTATGGGTTCTTCACCTATATTTTGGAATGTCACAATAATTTCTCCAATAATAGCTGCAGCCAATACATGTATTCCTTGAGCTGCTAATCCTGATTTAGGTAATATCCATACAAAATGATTTTTAGGAATTCTTATACAAATTCCAGTAGAGCTTTTTCTTATTTTCTATCTAACCAAAAGTCCTCTAAACAATGTGAATCATATTCTGCCAAACCAGGTATCCCTGGATATGGTGCTGGGACATCTGGCCTCACAGTCCAATACTCAGCTTATGTGTTTGTTGTTTTCTAGTTTGCAGATTTGGAGTCATAATTCTGTCTAGGGGTATACTTGTACCCAATGATTTATTATTCAAATTATATAAAGCAGTGAATAAATTATCTTTCCAATGATGATAAGAATTATTAGAACTTAACTTCCTTAACTGTTCTTTCAATAATCTATTCATTCTTTCAATTAACCTAGATGCTTGTGGACAATATGGAATGTGATATATCCATTCTATATTGTTTAATACACAATATCTCTTCCTTTCATTACCTTTTAAATGTGAGCCATGTCACTTTGGATCTGCATTGGGGTTCCATAATATACACTTACGAGATCTGGAGTTTTACAGGTGTTTTTTTTTCTGGGTTCCATTCTTATAGGGACAAGCCACTAGTACACCTAAATAGATGTCAACATAAGTACAAATAAATTTGTATCCTTTATCTTGGGGTAGGGGTTCAAAATAATCTATTTGCCAAATTTAGGCTGGTACTTTCCCCCTTGCTATCTCTCCAGGTACTTCCCAAGGTGCAATTCATTCCTTTTCCAATAACATTCCTCTGCTATTAGTTTTTAACAATGAATGAGAGATACTAGTACCTCAGTTTTGTGCCCCCTGTTGTGTGGTCTGGACCCCTAAATGGCTGGCTGTTTGATAGACCCATTTTTCTAGTACCAGATCATCAGTTGGTGTCAGAGTAGGGATAATAAGTGCTCAGATTGATATGGGGTCTGTAATCCCATCTGTGTATTTCTTTAATCTGAGCTGGGCCTCAGCCAACTTCCTATTCTCCCTGAAGGTGTGACAAATGAATACAAGGATTCAGGAAGCTCTGTAGGGAAAGTTCTTACTTCTCTATTTTGTCTATTATCAAGCCCCTTTTCTCAGTACATTTTGTATAGTTCATTAGTTGGAATGCCATCTATGCTACCAAAATCTATTCCTGCTCTCAATAGAGCAGTAAACAATTCTTTTCTTGTTAATCTATTCTGACTTTGAGTCTGCTGGTTATTTACTCTTCTCTCTCAAGCAGATTTATCTTCTCCTCAGCCATCTAAGTCACTTAATTGTGAAATCTTGTCCAGCACCTCTGAAAAATGGTGCCCTATTTCCCCAATAAGTACAGTCAGAACTAGTGGCTTATAAGCAGGAGGAGTCATCTTCACTATTGTATTCCTAGGGGAAACTGCTAAGGGGGTATCATAGTATGCATCTGCATTTCCAATCATTTTGACGTTCTTCATTACCTCCTCCTTTAACCTTCTCAGACAGTCCCTAAGTGAATATCATAATCTATTTCCACTAGATCATAAAGAGTCAGTAGGATACTACTTACTGTACCCTTCTCTAGCCAAAGCTAACAGATTAGTTGTATTGTTACCTCCTTGCATATTGTAATCTCTTAAAGCTTACTGTACAAAAGGATTCTAATATCTATCATTTTCAAGTAATCTATGCCATCTATAGATATTCCTTCAGCCCCTTCATAATTGATTCTCATCATCCAAGATATTAATGACTCTCCCATCCTTTAGGTGAACTGACTAAAAATATCTATGACCTCCTGCTGAGTTAAAGCCCCAATTATCCCCCTAAACACTGTGTTGCCCCCGAGGTTCTCCTGTTTCAACCTTAATATCGGGCATGCTTCTGCCTGAGAAATCTCTCACTCTAACACTGCTTCATTTTCCAACTCTGACTTTGGTATATTCTCCTCCCATGCACTCATCTGGCAGTCATTGCCATGGCAACCAGGCTGAGTCTGTACAAAGGTTGTATGCACACTTTTTTTTTGCCTGTTTTTCCTTTCTTCTGATCTAAATGAATAGTTTTTTCTTCTACTACTTGAGACCCTACAGCTTGTTCTTTTAAAGGAGAGCACAAATGCTGAGAATTCCCATACAAACTAGCTAACTCTTTTTCCATCTGAATTTTTTCCCTCAGCAGCTCATCTTTGTTTTCACATGTAATATGGCAATCTATTAATTAAATCCAGCCTCTTCCACACACCCCTGGGAACTCTTTCCCTGGTTTTATTGATATTCCTTGAAAATACCTTTCCAAATCTCTAGGTTCCTCCTCCTGTAACCTCAGTTCCCAGTTTTCACAGGGTCTAGTGCTTTTAGCCCATTCCCTTGCTAGGGAGGAATAAGGTAAATCCTCCCATCCTGGGATATCTGTTCCTTCCTCTAAAGCCTTTCTGCTTCCAAATAGAGATTTTATACCCTGCAATCCTTGTGACACCAAGTGTATCACCAAGGCAATATTCACAGCACTGAAGGCAACTATGAATATGTTGGTGCAGTTCTGAATCACAAAGGATAACAGATTTTCCATATAGAAGGCAGAAGAAAAACATTTATTCAGACACTGGAAAGGCAAATCCCTATACCATAAAGCCAAATCTGTCATAGTAACCAAGAAATCAATACACATTAGCACTGCAGGGGACAAAGCTATTCCCAAGTCTTTTCTCTACTCACCTGCGGGGCTTCCCACAAGCAAATACTCACAAGACTAGCTGTGCTTGCCTGAATCCTCTCTCCTCCACCCTAACTGCTCTCACCAACTTCCTCCCAGCTCTGTTCCACCCAGTCAGCAAGCTCCTCCCACCACATGTGATTTAGGCAGATCACATGGGCCTGTTAATGAGTGGAAAAGATCTTCCTGTAATGTACTTTCTGTCTTTGAAATTCTGTGAAATGTTTTCATCTTTTCCATGGAGCTTTCCAAGTTTCCAACTTATGGGGAAAAAAAAGGCTTTCTCCTACCCCAAATTCATAAACCATCATCTTTACATCCTTCTAATATAGCACATTGTGTATTACTTTGTTTTATTGCTATCTTTGTATTCATTAAATCACATAAGTAGATTGTAAAGTCCTCCATATGGGCAAGGACTATCTTATACAAACATGGCGTCTCCCACAGTGTCTAGGCATGATGCTCTGTACACAGTAAAAATTAATAAACATTGCATTAAAATTATGTAAAATTTTGTATTGCATTTGAGTAGTATAAGAAACACTACAGGAATACAATGTAAACTTTAATCCTTTGTTATCTCAAGAATATCCAGCTCTTATTAACTATGTTCAAGATTGAGGATTTAAAATTCAAAATTCTTATCTTAAATGCTTTAAAAATATTAATCTAATGTAGAATGAGCATCTTCCTTTGTTGGTAAACTTAAATGAAAAGTTCTCCTAATTTGTTTTCAGTTTCTTGGTTTCTCCCCCCTCCCCCCACTATTTATATTTTATTTATTTATCTTGAACATCATGTAAGACACAAAATTTGAATATGCTTTGGAAAAAAGCAGTTACATTATTCTTCAGAAGGATATCAAAGCTATTTATTGTGCTTTAGGTACTCAAAAGTATTCAAATTTGAAAAATACTTGGCTTCAAATTATATACATAAAAATATTTTGGAGATAACATATGCAAAAGGAGTGGGCAATAAAATTAACATTTAATTACATACTGTCTTGAACTATTTGATTTACATTAATCTTATTTCCAGCTAAATTGGAAATTTCTATTGCCTATGCAATGTTGCATTATAGTATACTCTTCAATATTTCTAAATGGACTATCCTGTCAATTTTTTAATCTCAACAGATAGCATAATCTAAAATGATATTCTAAGTGGTGCCTTAAAAATAAGACAGTAATTATCTTTACTAATGATATGATGGTTTATTTAGAAAACCTTAGAGAATCAATAAGAAACTTATTTAAATATCAAACATACTTTAAGAGTAGCTCACAACCACAATCTACTCTAAAGAGTAAACACTAAATTAAACATTTTAAACTCAAAATATGGAGCAAATTATAGTTGTGGTTTTCATTGCTTCTTTACATAAGATCTAATTGGTCTATGACAGTGAAATACATAGAATGTTTTAGAAGTGGGGGAAAATGGTTCAGGGTTGGTATTGTGAATGTCATTAGGTAGCCTAGAATATTACAATTCAGTTTTGATGGAAGGCATTGGTTTCCACTATCAATAAACCAACTAAAATCTTTAGGATGTTTTAGACTAATCTCCCAGCTTTATTGTCTTATTACTAGGGAGTTCACACCGATTAACAGATGTATCAGATCCTATGAGACAGAGCTGAGTATGAAAATGGTAATGAAGAATTCATAGGAAGATAAGATCATTGAAAGTGGTAGAAGATAAATTATGAGACCCCCCCTCCTCCCTTAAGTCTCCAAGGTTATACAGGTATTAAATGGAAGAAGATGCATCATCTAATTCAGGTCCTCTAGGTCCAAACCTTGTTCTCTTTCTACTATACTATTATCTCCAATGGAATGATACAGTTTCAAAGTGTAAATGGGTTCACTTTTAAAAAATGGTTTCTTGCTTTTGAACATCTTACAAATTATTTTGACACAAATCTGATTGAGTCCATGGATCCAGAGATTAGGTTTGCTAATGCAAGAAATATTATCTATATTTAGCCAAGTACTTTCAAAATTGGAGGGAATTGAAAGAAAATATAAATGAAACTCAACTATGGCCCAAGTTATCTTGGAATAACTTAAATAAATGAAGATGAATTTTGTATATATAAGGACTGGATTTACATATTTACAGTTTAACATAAATGAGGGATATTGTAATTTATTATATAAAATTATAAATTTTAAAAATTATACATTTAAATTTGTTCAATCATGTCTTACTATTTGTGACCACATTTGGGGTTTTCTTGGCAAAGATACTGGCATGATTTGCCATTTCCTTCTCCAGCTCATTTTCCAGATGAGGAAATGGAGGCAACCAGGATTAAGTGATTTGCCTAGGATCATATAACTAGTAAGTGTCTGAGGATAGAGTTAAGCTCATGAAGATAAACTTCTGGTCTGGCACTCTATCCACTGCATGATCTAGCTGCTCCATAAATTTTAATTATTTAATTTTTAAATTTAATTTTCATTTAATTTTGCCCTGTAAATTTTAATTGTTAAATTGTAATTACAAAAATAAAAATGTATACAATTATAAAAAAGACAATATAAACTGATGCAGAGTGACATGAGAAGACAGATCAACACACATAATAAAGATAGGAACCGTTCTTTTGTCTTAGGAATCCTCAGTGACTAGTACATTGAAGTCATCTAATACATTCAGGTTGAAATGAGCCTAAAAAATTGTTAGAAAAGCTAAAAGGTTAAGCAGCTCAATAATTAATCAGAAGTACTTTCATGTCCATATATTTTCTTTTAATAAGTATTTTATTATATGTTAAATGGTATTGTTAACAGGCAATTTAGGTGTCATTGCTCTACCCAGGAATGGCTCTCTGATGGGTGAATACTTTCCCCTGTAGCTATTATCCTCATGTATTGCTTTGGTGGGCACTGCCATCTTCCCTCCTCCTAGAAGGACGGGTGAATTACATACCCCTGGTGAATTAGCAATAATCAGTTTATTATATGTTTTGCATTTATGAAGTCTCTCATCAAAAGAATTCTATTTAATCATTATCACCATCATCAAAGAATGTTTTGATGCTTAATTGTATGTGTTGTGGCACATAGAGTATCATAGAGACTTGTTCTCTCACTAATTATCATAGCCTATTGGAGAATCAATGGGGGAAAAATGTTTATTTTTAACAGGTCCTGAAACTGTGACAGCAAAGGATTCATCCATTTTAAGGTATGTAGAAGAATGGAAGAATCAGATCCTAAGCCCTAAGGCTGATTGAGATAGAACATTATGCTAACTAGGTCTTCCTCCCTTTTAGCAACATCTTTATGACATATTTGTAGTGATGGGGCCTGAGTCAAGCATTGTGTTCATTAGTACTATAATTTCATTTTGTTAAAAATAACAGTTTTATTTCAGTACCATTCTTAATAACCCAATCTGTAATTGCTAAAGACTAGGAAATGTTTTAAATTAATTTGTTAGCATAAGCTGTTTATTCTGGCATTAAGTATCAAACTTTCCAAAACTGAAACCATACTTGGCTCTAAATTATATATATAGAAATATTTGGTACGTTAGATGTCAATATATGTAGAATCCAAATAGCTTCCATACTTAGGAAACCAGAAATTTTAAAATCCAATTTTATTATGAAGACACAATGGCAAGTCTTGCTTCTAACACTGATGCTGGGTTATATTACATTAGGCAAGTCACTTAAGCCCTTAGTGTGCCAGGCAATTGCTGAAGACCCTAAGTTGTAACTGCAAATGTAGACAACTTTGAAAATCTTAGGATCTTTTATTAATATTATGAATCCAGAGGACTAAGGACTATAGTACCTACTCCCTGACAGAAAAGTAATGGAATGAGACACTATGTGTATTTGTTCAAGGGGTTTTGTTATTCTTTTGTTTTTAATTAGAAGAGACAAGGTAGAGAAAATGAATGTTTACTAATTGAAAAAAAAAATGAAATCCCATCAATTCCAAAGATGGTGGTGGTATAAAATGGTGGTACCTTACATGGAATTCAAACTGAAATCACAAGTCTGGTAAAATATACATGTTCTCTCTCTGTCTCTGTCTCTCTGTCTGTCTCTCTGTCTCTCTCTCTCTAACAACAAAATTACAGGGTACATAGGAGCCTTCATTTATAAGTATGATCTTGAAACACATGTCCTGGTAATGACCTTTTGAATCCAAAAAGATGAAATAATCAGAAAAACTCTGGTGTTGCTATTGCATGCTCTTTGAAAATTGGTAACCTACAGAGAGTAGTTTTAAAATAAGGGAAGCAAGGTGGTATTGTAGATTAGAATTATTTTTTAATTAATTTTAATTAATTATTATTGTAGATAGAATAGATGGAAGGCAGGGAGACCTGGGTTGGAATCCTTCTGCACTTCCTAGCTGTGTGACTCTGGTCAAATCATTTAACCTTTCTCAGACTCAGTCTCCTCATATGTAAAACATGGATAGTGATTGTACCAATCCCAAAGAGTTATTGTGAGGATCCAATGAGATAAATGTGAAGCCCTTTATAAATCTTAAAGTGCTTTGTAAATCTGACCTACATAATTACTATTTATTGTTATCAATCATCTGTAAAATAGGGGAATTGAGCCTACAATAGTAACCAAAAACCTATTCCTTTAACTTTTCTGGATTAATGTTTTTTTCCTACATTTAATGTAAGTATATTTAACCAAAGCAGGTAATGTCTGCATGCATGTAGTATTCATTTTTTTTTTATTAACTATGAAAATGTCTGAAATAACCCATTCATTTGCAGAATGAAGAACAGTGTTTTATGTCCCTTTTGGCACCTAATCATGTAAGCAAGAAAAAGGACATATGGTTTCTTGGGGAGAAGGGCAGGGTGTTCTTAAGATGGCTGAGAAGAGTGCAGTTGCATATTACATTTTCATTTATTCTTTAACAAAACATACAAATCCTTGGACTGTCTAGGCCTCTGGGTTTTTCCTGAAATGCTGAAATGGCTCTGAAGAGTTTGAATCAGCTAGAGAACTAGAGTGCCCTCTGTTGTTACTTTTCCCTCACTACAGTTAAATGTCAACTTCTAAGACTGGGGAATCATAAACCAGATTTTTTTTTTGATATAACTCATTTAAATTGATGAATTCGGCTCATGATAGAAAGTGTTAGTACTTCAATTTGGGAAACATCTCCAGTAAAATATATATATATATATATATATATATATATATATATATATATATACATGTATTATATATGTATATGTGTGTGTATACAACTTAGTTAAGACACCATATAAATGTTGTATCATAATCAAATAATCTATGAAATATTCACATTTCCTTTGTAAAATAAAACTGTATGAAAATATTTGACATTGGTTGAAACATAAAGCCAAGGAATATTGTCCATTCTTTTTTAATGACAGCATATCTCTTTAAAACCCTGAATAATTCTGAGATATTGTTAATTTAAATATTTAGTAGAATAAGATCACAGAATCATAATGGGACTGAAGAGTTTGTGGAATTCAAAAGGACCTTTGAAGTTATCTAGTTTTACCCTTTCATTTTATACATGAAGAATTTGAGGTCTGGAGAGGTTACGAAATAATCCATCTTTACTACCACCTCCGTCCATTAACATTTCACATTTTCCATGTTGCTAGTATTTTAAAAAATTATATAGCAGTTTAAGTTTGTAATATATTTTCATTGCACCAACCCTATGCAGTATATAAGTTTCATTATCACAATTTTTGAAGATAACACTAGGTCTCAGAATATAGGATTAGAGATTTAGAAATGCAAGAAACCTTCAAAGTCATCTATTGTCCTCAAACTCAAATAGAAATGTATCCCAGAAGTATAATTGACTTAGGAAACCACCAATTGTTCAGTCATTTCAGTTGTGTCCAACTCTTCTCGGCAAAAGATACTGGAATGGTTTGCTATTTTTCCCTCCAGTTCATTTTATAGATGAGGAAACAGACAAACAGAGTGAAGTGACTTACCAAGGTCATACAGCTCATCTGTGTCTGAGGTTAGATTTGAACTCATGAAGATGAGTGTCTGTGACTCCAGGTCTGGCACCACATTCGTATGCCACTAATTAGATGACAAGGCATTTGGCTACCTTAGGAACTTACCCTGTGCTTCATTGAATTTCTTCACATTCAGAGCACTAGGCGGAAATCACATTGCATCAACAACTTCCATGGGCCCTTGAGAACTACTAAAGAACATTATCTATTTTGTTTTATATTTTTATTCATTTTGATAAGCACTTTCCAGTTACATTTTAATCTGGTTCTAGTACACTCAGGAGTCTTGCTGGCCACTTGCAGCCTGTGGACAGTAAGTCTGACATCTTTGAAAATCTCAAATTTCAGTTGAGGAAACTGAGATATGGGAAATCTAAACAACTTCTCCGAGATCAAAGTCCTAGTCAATATTCAAACCCAAGTTCTCTGACTCCAATTACAGCATTCATATGCATGCATGCATACATACATGCATGCAAAATACATATATGTATATATTACACATATATGATTTATATATACCCATACATAAATGTTTATATAATATGTAGGGGAAAATTGAGATAGAAATACGTGTGATTTCGGTTGTGGAAAGTCCTCCAAAACATGTAAATAAGCAATGCTTCAGTTGCAATTTAGTTTATAATCTTTCCTTGTATAGTCTTTGAAAGGAGCCTGGGATGCTTAGAAGTTACTTGACTCACCTACAGTCATACAGCCAGGATGTGTCAAAAGTAGTCTTTAAAACCAGGTTTTCATGACTCCAAGGCTAGCTCTCTACTTCATTAAGTCTGTAACCTGTATCTTGGAAACTGACAGGATGATTAGTCACTATGCATGCTATTGTCCTCAATGAGAAGGCCCCAGATTAGCTCACATTTGTTTAGCCTAACTATAGAAACAAAAGGCATTTATACTTTTTTTTTAGTTCATCTTCATGCTTTAATATTATAATCATTCACCTAGAGGGGCAGAACGGTTTGAGCTTTAATGTGGGCGTTCTTTTATACATTTCTAAATCTGGTAGCTTCAATGTATTTTCTCCCTCTTTTGCAGGACTATTCTTTTCCTGCCAAGGTTTTTGCATTTCTGAGCTGCTGGTAGCGATTCAGTTCTTGTACAAAGACGCAATTCTTGGCTGCTGTCCCTTTGGCATTCTCTAATATTTTCATAGACCTCAATTGAACTTTCAGTCTACTCAGGGAACTTTAGAGACAGACAATGGAAACAATTTCTATTTGTCTTTTACATTCCTTACTGTTAATCCTTTCCATAAGCCACTTGAAAGTACTGCCCAGGTTAAAGAGAGAAAAGAAAAAGAAAACACCAAAAAAAAAATCTTTCTGTTCCCACCCCCATTCTCTACAGTTTTAAATTTCACCACTCCTTTTCCATCTGAACAGAGATAAACACATTTTATTTTTAAAAAATTCAGAGACTGTAAGGATGGTTCTTGTAGTTCTGACTATATATTCAGGTCCTCTAAACTGAAAAAGCAGATATTTGAGTACCATTCTCTCAAAATAAAATCGTAAAATCTCTGCAAAAGGGATATAGGAATTGGGCTACCTCCATAGATGGTGCATTTGCAGAGGGTGACGTTGGGGCCTCTGATGTTCTCCTGTTAGAGGTAGGACAAACCGGGTAACTCCTATGGTATTAAACTGTTTGCATTTAATCAAAAAAGAAAACTAACAATCTCCCTTCCCCACAGGTGCCACATAAAGACCACATCACAATGTAACGTTTTCTTTTTAATACAATGAAGATGCCTTTTACTGATGCCTTGTGTTTTTCACATCAGAGTCATTTTTGAATACACCCTCCCCCCAATCCCAGTCCCAGCACTGAATACTCCCTTGTAACCAAATGAAACCAATTTAGCAAAAACCAGCATTGCCATGACCTTGCCTGGCAGCACAGTGTATGCAAATCTCTGCATGCCCACTTCACCCACCCCTAGTCTCTCACCTGTCTTCCGAGAGGAAGGAGGTATTTTCCACGATCTCTTTCCCAGATCAAGACTAGTCATTACAGTCACTCAGAGTCTGGTTTCCTTTTTGTGTTCTTTTCTTTTATGCTATTGTAGTCATTGTTTATTGTTCTGATTTTCCTCATTTCTTTGGGCATCAGCTGATACAAATTGTCCCATGTCATTTTGTACGTACTACTTTTCTTTCTATTTTTGGTAATTAGTCTTTAACCAAGTCCCCTGCTATCAAATAAATTTGACCTAGAGAACACAGAGGGATTGTTCATGCCTCACATCTCACCTGTGGAAACTGGCCTGTTTCATGCATTTATTCATTCATAGTGTCCTTATTTGAAAAGAGACTCAATGGGGACTTGTAGGGATATATACAGGGTGATTCAAAACCACTAAGATAATTATCTAACTTCAGATAACTAAGCTTAAAATAAAAGCTGACTGGGAACTAATTTTTCTGTCTCCCTAGCCAAGTCCCTAGGATTGTTTCACTAGGATATTCTCACAATTTCATTATTTTCTTTATTCTATTCACACAATAGAATTAACTTCATATTTGCATCACTATTTTTTTAACCTATTAGCATTTGACTTACCGGACTCACTCATGGCATTCTCTCTCTTTGGTCAAGTGTGTGTAGTATGCATGTACAGTGTATATATACACATACATGTACACACATATGCACACATTGTTATACACTCATGCATGCATACAAACATATTATGTTCCTATTCAGTTGTTTCAGTCATGTCTAACTCTTTGTGACCCCATTTGGGGTCTCTTGGTAGAGATAATGTAGTGTTTTGTTATTTCTTTCTCCAGCTCATTTTATAGAAGAATTGAGACAAACAGGGTTAAGTGACTTACCCAGAGTCACATAGCTAGTAAGTGTCTGAGCCCAGATTTGAACTGAGGAAGATGAGTCTTCCTGACTCCAAGCTAGGCACTCTATCCATTGTATCACCTAATTGTCCTTATCCATATTATACACATATGGTACCTATATATTTTGAATAGTCTCACATGTGGGCAACATAAATACATTTTATCATGTTGATTCATGGCAAGTATGGAAGTTATAACACATGTTCAAGAAAATAAGGAAGATTTCAAATTAATATAGCAAAGACTTTTTTTTCCTCTCTAGGCTTTGAGTGGACTTAAATATCTGTTCAGAGAGAATCTGTAAAATGGGGTGAATAAAATAATAATACTAAACATGCTACTCCTATCATCACTATGACTATAACAGGAGTAAAATATCCATATCAATATATGTCATGTTCAAGATGACTGGATAAAAAGAAGTTTGAGAACTTGTGACCAAAGCCTGCATAACTGAATTCAAATCAACTTTCTTGCTCCTAAAGAAAAATAAAGAAACAAAGACTTGCTGTAATTAAATAGGTCTTGGATAAAACTCAAGGTCTATTGGAAGAACCACACTTCACATGGCAGTATAAGTTTCAGCCTCTTTGTCTTTCATTTGTTAAAAGAAGGTAGAAATCTTGAAAACAAACACAAAAATAATAAAACAATTGTATCATCATGGGAAAATGCTGATTCTATTCAAACTATCAAGAAATCTTTTTCTTTTGCACTGAAACATGTAAAAGCTTAATTTGTGTTTGTGTAGTTCACAAAAAAACGAATCTAGTCATTTGTATTTAAAGAATGTATTGTTCATAACTATCCACTCTTTAATATTCATGATGATCCTTGTATGTTTGTGAGATTTAGGTTAAAATTTCAAGAGAACTACTAGGTGGCTCAGGGGATTAGAGCCCTGGGCTTGGAGTCAGGAAGACTCATCTTCCTGAGTTCAAATCTGGCCTCAGGCAATTACTAGCTTCGTGATCCTGGCCAAGTCATTTAACTCTGTCTCAGTTCCTTGTCTGTCAAATGAGATGGAGAAGAAAATCGCAAACTACTTCAGTATCTTTAACAAGAAAACCCCAAAAGGGGTTACAAAGAGTTGGATACAACTGAAAAACAACTCAACAGCAAAAAGCAGTGCCCAAGAAAACTCTTCTTTTGAAAATACTTTTCTTTATTTCCCTGGTGACACTGTTTTATGAAGCTGCATTGCATAATTTATTTAGCATCTTTCCAAATTTAAATACATATATATACACACACATACATATATTTTGCATTTTATTTTTTACTTGTATGCTAAGGATAACAATAGTTTTGATAGGCTTAAAAATTTTGTGAAAATGTACAAAATAGTTATTACCTATCTCAGGCAGTTTTCCATGTATGATGATGCAAATGTCATAAGCAAAACTTATGAAACTCTGAAAGTTAAGAAAAACAACAACCTCATCACATATACTCTGACCCTACTAGTATCAAGTGAGATAGTTTACTCAAGTGATACCATCTTTGAGGTCAAGAGCCATGTCTTTTTCCAATTATGCTAATACCCAGAAGGCACTTAGGAAATGTGATAGAGATCAGTGGCATACCCCCAGTGGCAGAATTCCAAGGTTTTGCAATATTTAGTCTTCACTAGTTCTATTTCATGGATAAAGGTTCACAAACTCATTGTCATGTGGAAGCTCTGTTGTTCAGCGATATCACAGTCTGTTCTTTTATATTCACAAGCCAGAATAGATGCTGTTTGGCATATGCCCAGTATGAATTTCAGCCACACACAATTCCAGATTCACACATGACAACACACATCATCTAATGATTATGTGTAGAACAAATGGACATGATTGTGGGCTATTTACAGAGTTGGTATGACACAGAAGTGACATGAAATCTAACCAGGAATGAAAGTGCATGCTAACCTACATGAAGAAAACAGGTAACCAGATATTTTAGGAACACACAGAAAGTTTTAATCGCATCATTCATCTAATAGTGCATTATTGATAGTTGCGTAAGTAGAGCTTAAAAATGAAAAAGCCAGACTAAAACAACACCAACCACACACATGCATGCATGCACACACACAATTGCCAGGACCTATTAAGGCATCAAGTTCCAGCCCAAACTAAATGTGTAGAACTTGGACCTATGAGATGTCAGATATACTTATTTAAGACATTTCACTGATGCTATACGTAACATCAGAAGGTAACACTAACCACTGGCAGTGAGGTCCTGGGGAAAAGAAAATCATTCTACTGGGATTGAAGACATGCTTGATCTGCTTGAATGGACAAGAGTAAAGAATGAAGGACAACTGGATGGCTACCGACCTACTTATTACCTGGTATGAAGTGGAATGACTAGAAACTCTGTTTACTCACTGAAGTATGATTTCATTGAAAAGGGAAAAAAGGAGTAAAAGACAGAATATTCTGGCATTCAGCAATTAGGAATTATATGATAGTATGAATGAGTGGCCATGTAGCCTAGTCAAAGAACATGTTTGGTACTACAACTATTAATTCATCAAGAAGCCTTTATTAAATACTCACCATGGGCCAGGCATATGAGCATCTAGGTGACACAATGGATAGAGTGCTGGACCTGGAATCAGAAAGACTTGAGTTCAAATCTGCTCTCAGACACTTGCTAACTGTGTGACCCTGGGCAAGTCACTTAACCCTCTTTGCCTTGTTTCCTCATCTGTAAAATGAGTTGGAGAAGGACATGCCAAACCATTCTAGCATTTTTGCCAAGAAAACTCCAAATGGGGTCACAAAGAGTTGGACAGAACCGAAAGCTGAAAAATGACTCCACAGTAACAAGATTGCATGTGACTGAAATGACTTCATAATAACGATGTGCCAGGTAAGGTGTAAGGTCCTGCGAGTGCAAAAAGAGAAGTGAGTCAGTTTCTGCTCCCAAAGGGCTTATTTTTTAAATTTATAATGCCTAATACAATCTATAATGCCTGATCAAACACAGATTATTACACAGGCTTAATGGGAAAGAACCAATTATGACTGGCAATATCCCGTAAACCTACACTCTCAGAACAAGTGATAGCATTGGGAGTCCAATATTGTCTCTAGAATCAAAGGTTGTGGAGAAGGAATGTTTACAAGAAAGATGTCAAACTTCTTAATATTGTCTAACCATCTGTAGCTCCATTGAGATTGTGCAATGGAAAGCTGTAACTAGGGGGAAATGAACTAGGTCCTTGCCTCAGGGCACTGAATTTTAGACCGTACACATATTTAATATATACACTCCTTCAGCAACATAGAAAATAATATAGTAACATTAAACATCTCTAGTTTCCAAAATTGATTCTTATATGGCATTTTCTATAGGCCTTTTACCATCCTGTTTGCTCTGCTTTGGATGCTATCTTTCATGCTCAGCTGAATTTATCTTAATTGCTTGTATTATTTTCATGTCACAACATTGCCTGGCACATAAGCACTTAAATATTTGTTGATTGATTACAAAGTTGATTTGAGGGACCTTTTAATGTTCTTTTCCTTGAATGCCAAAATTGTGTGTGACTCTAGTACAATGACAGGAAATCCTATAGTACTGTCAGATTTTCAAGCAATTCATATCTCAGAACTGTAAAGATATGTGACTGGTCTACAAGACTTTTTGAAGCCATAAAAAAGAAATGCTGTCTCTCTCTGAGCCAAAAGGAAAAAGCAATGAGGGTCATACCTGGCTTTCCAGTGGCATTTGGTAGACTCAACATTATGGAATGTTAAGCAGCCACTCAAGGTTTAGAATGTAATTTTCCAGGCAGTTTGTTGGCAATTTAAATGATGTAATTGTCATTTCTTTTAAGATAAATCAGATTCTCTAAGTTAACTCTTTCAGACTATGTGGTTACCAGTTAGGGCACCCAAATACTCCAAATATCAAACTGGATCTATCATCTCACTGATATGGTATTTCCTCCAGGGATGAAGATCATAG
>CM053770.1:352031147-352054976 GCA_028658325.1 Potorous gilbertii
ATATATATATATATATATATATATATCATATATATATTTATATGTGCAGCTAGGTGGTACAGCAGACAGAGTGCTGGGTTTTGGAGACAGGAAGACCTTGAATTAAAATCCTGACTGAGGCACATACTAGCTGTGATCCTGGGCAAGGCTCTTTACCTTTTTGCTTCAGTTTCCCTGTCTGTAAAATGGGGTTGTAATAACACTTACCTCCAGAGGAGCACATGAAATAGTAATTGTAAAGTGCTTAGTTAGCAAAGGCCTGGCACACAGAGTAAGCACTATATAAAAGCTAGCTAGTATTATTTCACATAATAGCCATGGAAATACATAGCTTTCCCGTTCCCCGAGTCTTTTCGGCTCCAGTCTTAACATCTCTACTTCCTTCACTTCTCATGACATAGACTCAAGTCCCTTTATCACTTTTGTGGTTCTCCTTTGGACTCTCTCCAGCATTCCCAACCCTTCTTAAACTTTCATCCTCAGATCTGATCATAATACTCTGGATTTAGTCCAAGCATAGCCACTAATACCCCAGATGACCTTAGAAAAATCAATCAAATTGAAGGAAAGCTAATTAAATTGTTGACGTTTTGATCCGTTTTATAATATATGTAACTGGCAGTGGGAGTTGTAGCGGCAGAATGAGAACAGATAAAGGTCTCTTGACATTAATATTTTGTGCCCTATTCCCTTCTCTGTCATTTTTTTTTCGAGGGGAAGAATTTAAGGACAGAGGAGGAAATGAATGGGCCACCGAGCTTCCCCAGGGAGTTCGGGTCCTGTGGAGGTAGTAGGATGTTCTGAAGGAAAGGCAAAGTTTTTTTCTGAATACAGTCTTTGAGGTTTTATGGTGTCCTAAGAGATTACTGAAGGTGTCTTTGTACATGCTGAATTGGAGATTTCCTAAGGTATTGTTTTATTAAAGGAGGCAGGAAATACTGAAAGGAAGCAGAGTAGAATGTTTCTCAGCTTCCTCCCAGTCACTGTTTAGACAGGATTTGCAACTGAATTTCCAGCTGTGCAGATTTTTAATGACTGAATTGGCCAATGGTCATATGCCCCAAAGAAAAAAACCCACATGCAAGTATTGTATTTAGAAAACCTGTCTTTGATATTTTTAAAATGTGGAGCAGTTTTATTTTCAAATAAAACTACAGAACAGATTATTAAATAAGTGGTTGGGAGCATTTAGAAAATAGAAGCATTGGTTCCTAGAAACCAGAATGGGTCCACCAAGAACAAGTTAGGTTAGACTAAATATATTTGCTTTTATTCTCATCGAGGAAGGGAAGGGGAAAAGCATTTATATAGTACCTACTATGTGCCAGTACTAAGCACTTTACAAATATTTTCCTATTTTATCCTCACAACAACATTGTAAGATGGGCACTATTATAATTTCAACATTGTCATCAGTGACTTAGAGGATGGCATAGGGAACACTAAATTTATGACACAAACCTAGGAGGGCTAGTTAATATGCTGAATACAAAAAAGTCTTCAACTAGAAATCTGTGCTGAATTTCAAGAGGGTGGACCATAATAAAAAAGCAAAATGTGGTTGAGTCCAAAACATCAATTTCCTAGAAAGCAGTTCGTGAGAAAAAAGATTTCTTCCCAGATGGAAACTGACCTGTTGGATAGCATGACTTAAATATATCCATTCAATAGTCATTTATTGAGGGTACAGAGTAATAGTAACATTATAATAATCTAGTATTAAGCACTAAAGATAAAAGAGAAATATAATTTCTAGATCAAGTGAGGTAGTAAGTACTTGGGATAATACTCATTAGCCACAGTAAATACTCTGTGTAAGTTAGAACAGATCTCAGTTCCAGGAACCATTTTAAGAAGAAAATTACCAACTGGGGTAGCCAGGTTCCATAGGGACTGGACTTGAAGTCAGGAATGCTAGAATCAGAATGACACCTTACCCAGTTTGGCTGTGTGACCCTGGGTAAGTCACTTAAATTGCTTCCCTCTGTTTCTGCCCCTATAAAATGGAGATAAATAACAGCATCAATCTTATAGGGTTGTTGCAAGGACCAGATAAGATAAAGTGTAATATACTTTGCAAACCTTAAAGCATTATATCAATGTTAGCTATTCTTTTTAGTCTGATTGATTCTACCTCCACAATGTCTTTGGCTCCTGTTCTATTCTCTCCTCTCACAGCACCACAGCTTCATTTCCTCATCTCTAAAATGTGAATAATACCTCCCAGTGTTTTGTAAGGCTAAAGTGAGATCACGCATATAAAGTGCTATGCAATTTTTAAAGCAAAATTATATTGCTAGGTGGAACAGTGGATGGAGTAACAGGTCTGGAGTCAGAAAGCAACTTCCTGAGTTCAAATCTAGACTCAGCTACTTACTAGGTGTGTGATCATGGGCAAGTCAAGTAACCTTATTTACCTCAGTTTCCTTGTCTGTCAAATGAGCTGGAGAAGGAAATGGCAAACCACTCCAGTTTCTTTGCCAAGAAAATCCCAAATGGGGTCACAAAGTGTCAGATATGACTGAAACAATTGAACAACATATGACTATTAGTAATACTACTATCAATGACTACTACCACTACTGCTGCTGCTGCTGCTGCTACTACCACCATCACTTCTAGTTCACACCTTTTTCTTGATATCAATTCATTAATTGCACTGATCTTAGTACACAAAAACATCAAGAGGTTTCAGCAGATACACTGCTAAAGTCTAGATACATCATGTTTACAGTATTCCTTGGTCAACTAAGTCTGGTGTCAGAACACAAACTTTTTTTTAGGCAGCTAGATGGATAGAGCTCTGGGCTTGAAGTCAGGAAGACGAGAGTTCAAATCCTGCTTCAGATATTTACTTAGCTATATGACCTTGTTCAGTTGTTTCAGTTGTATCTAACTCTTTTTGACTCCATTTGGAGTTTTATTGGGAGAAATATTGGTTTGCCATTTCCTTCTCCAGCTCATTTGATAGATGAGGAAACTGAGGTGAACAGGGTTAAGTGACTTGCCTAACTAGTAAAGGTCAGAGGCCACATTTGAACTCAGGAAGATGAGTCTTCCTAATTCTTTCCACTGAGCCACCTAGCTATCCCTCCAAAAAAACCAGGAATTTAATTTTTAAAGGACAGCATAATTTTAAATGGTTAAGACATACATAAATATTATAATAAACAGTGACAAGGTCAGCAGCCTTGAGCTGTTGCTCAGCATACTATCTGGCAAAGCGGACCCACAGAGGTGAGAAAGTGGCCTCCAGGACACTGAAGATCCCCAGGCCACAGCAGAAGGTAGTGTGTGCGTGTCGCACTCAAGTGCTCATGCTTACCAGCACTCCTCAGCCCACAGTTCCTGCTTCAAGTAGATATTGGGGGTTATCTCTAGTCATCCTGATCTATTTCTTGCCACTGGACCCAGATGGCTCAGGAGGAGAAAGTGAGGCTGGTGACTCTGCACAACCCTTCCTCACTAAAATCCAATTCACTTGTAAATCATGACATCACCTTCCGATTTCATGCCTCTTTGGGAATGAAGGACAAATAACAAAAAAAATCAAGATGGCACTTTCTCTTATAGTACCTTTGTGAAAGTGGGTATGGGAAGATGACAGATTGTGAGTTATTGTAAAGTAGACTGAAAGTGGTAACATCCCTAGTGGCCGGGTGTGGTTCCTCCTCTTCTTGTCTCTTCTGTGCACCTATATGCATTTTGTGTATTCCCATGCAGCTCCCTTCAACTGGGTGCAATTTTCCAAATTCTTCTTGTTTTTCACAGATGAAATTTCACATTAGCAAATGCAATATCTGCCTTATGCTCATATTATTCCCTAATAAAATATATCAGTCAGCTTGCAACAAATTTGCATTTTCAAGACAAGTGTTACAGTGCAACTTACTCTATCTCCAAGGTCTAGCCCAGGGTTTTGCTCATAATAGATACTTAAATGTTTATTGACTTGAATTTGACTTTACAGACCAATCTAGAGCTGCTAGCTGGTAATTATCAGAAGACAGATTTGGATTAAATACTAAGAACTTCCCAGCAATTAGGCTTGCCCAAAAATGGAGTGGTAATTAAGTTTCTGTCACCAGAAGTGTTCAAAACTGCATGACCACTTGGTAGGCGTAATGCTTATGGAAATTCACATTTCAGGTAGGGATTGGATTAAATGGTTCCTAAGCAATTTACTAACTCTGAGATGCTTTGATTCTTCAGGGAAATCCTGGCCAGATTTTCTTCCTAGTTTTGTGGAGACAGACTATTATGCATGCTAAAAATTTATATATCTCTATGAAATAAAACCTGACCAATCTTGGCAAATGGAAGGAGAGTCATCTAAATTACAGCTAGGATAAAAAATAACATAGAATTGTAGAATTTTTGGTTTTATAAATTGTTTCTTTTTAAAACAAGTTTTATGACTTTTAAGTTTATCACTCCAAATTAGTTTAGCAAAGTGTTGCTAAATAAAGCTACTTGAAGAGACTAAAAATGACATAACTAGTACATTATTTGTTTACATGAGAAGAGATGTTTTAGACTTGAGAACAGTTTGTTCTCTTAAGTAAAATATTACTTTCATTTTTCACTTTATAGAGTTTGTTTAGCAAGATTTTTCTTTCTTTAAACATATAGTGCATGGCAAACAATCCAAACCTCTATACAAAATAATTTCAAATAGCAAATTGATGGGTTCTAATGCATATTTTACTTATCACATTCAAAGATACTATGTTTAAATGGCAAAACATTATGTGTGTGTGTCTATATAGATATATATATATATATATATATATATCTATATAGACACACACACATACAGTATAATAACAGATGTCACATGGACATTTAAAGTATCATCTTATATCCACTGAGAATACATTCGGAAGTAAAAGTGTAATCTCTGTAAGTATGCATGAGGGTCTCTTTAAAAGTCCTGTCAATAGGAAATCAACATGTAATTATTATTTGTCATGAAGCAATTTAGTAAAAATTGTAAAACATCTGGAAGAATATCTGGAAATACTTTGAAAACATTTCAATTTAATTCTGAACCTAATAAATGTCAAATAAAATTAGCATTCCCGTACACACAGTACAAAAGAAAAAAGAATTATACATGAATTGCTATTAAGTACCACTTGCTTTCCTTCTTAAAAACATAATAAATTCAACATGTAACTTTCAAAGTTGTCCTGCTTGTCTGTGATTCTTTCTGGACTCCCTTCTTTTAGCCTCTGTGCATTTTTTAAAGTGCTTTAATAATCCCTTCCCTTCCCTTCCCTTCCCTTCCTTTCCCTTTCCTTCCTTCCTTCCTTCCTTCCTTCCTTCCTTCCTTCCTTCCTTCATCCCTCCCTCCCTCTCTCCCTCACTCCCTTCCTTCCATCTTCTTCTCCTTTATTTTTGGCTATCCTTTATCTACCCCATATATTTATACTCCTTACCAATTTGGAAAAAAAACCTTATTAAAATAGCTTAGGAATATTTTTAAAGCCTCCGTTTAAAGGTCACGCATAAACAAGGAGACAGATGCACTTGAACATGGAGCATTAAAATTTTGCCTTTCCATAGACCCAATTTTATCTAAATTTCCGTGTAGTAATATCCTGGAAACTCACTTTCAAGTATATCCAAAAAGACTAGGATTTGTCCTTTTCCATGAAGACAGGCCTTCTAAAATGTTAAACAAAAGCAGACCCATTCCATTTCCCTTTTTTCCACCCCTTGCTGCTTCCCCCCATTATCCATATAAGATCCCTTTGAACACCCTCCTATGCTTTCAGCTCCTGGCAGAAGGCAAATTTAATGCCTACAATAGCTTCTTCTTTGAGACACAGCAGAGCATTGTCTCAGGGATCTAAAGAGGTTCATGACATTGCAAAGTTGCAGTTGCTAAGCAGGCCGATCAAGAGTTACTCCCAACCCCTGTAACTCAGGCCTTGTTCAAACACTTAGTCAAAATCACCTGCTACTGGCACCACAATGTATAATTTTTAAATACAGAAAAAAGATGGTGAAGTACAAAATAAAGATCTTTACCTGCTTCTAGTAGGCATTTCTTCAGACAGGAAAGTGTAAAATGTCATTCTAATAGTTGAGAAAGCAGTAGGAAGCCCTGCATGCTAATAATGTAGCCAAGGTAGCACAGCAGACTATTTTCTTTATCAAAGGAAGCATTAAGTTAATGATTTAACTTTCTTTTTAAAAATATTAATAATTTATTATCCACACACATATATGCATATACATACATATATATGCAAACATACATACACACACACACAATTCAGTTGATTGCTTTAAATCCTCCTTTATAGTGGGTGGCTTGGAATCAAGAAGACTTGAGTTCAAGTCAAGCCTCAGACATAGCTGTGTACCACCAGGTAAATCACTTAATCTCTGTCTGCCTCAGTTTCCTCAACTGCAAAATAGGCATTATAATAGCACCTACCTCTCAGAGCTGTTTTGAGTCCACAATGAGATAGTATTTATAAAGTGCCTAGGACAATGCCTGAAACATAGTGGGTATTTACTACAGGCTTATTTCCTTCCTTGATGCACTCAATTTTATCCTACGATTTTGGCACCTGGAGGCTTGCTTTGAAAAATATCCTTTATGCTTATATCTACCATATAACTGGAACTGGAACAGACCTCAGGAAGCAATCAAACCCAACACTTTCATTCCACACAGATGGGAAAACTGAAGCTCAAGGAAATGAAATGACTTGCCCAGGACCACACAGGTTTTCAGCAGGAGAGGTAGAACTATCGTCATTTTTAAAGCATGGGCTCTCTCAAAATTGATTTGGATTATTTTGTATTTAGTTAAGCTGTATATATCCAGTAAGGTGGAAACTCTGAGAAGAAAGACTTCTTATTTGCATCCTCTGAGCTTTCCATAGTTTGGTGATTCATAAATTTTGGTAAATCCTAGACTTGAATTTTTGTTTTAGAAATGCTAAACTCTGAGCAAATATGTTACTTGGGCTGCCTACAGAATGCTTTGTTTAGCACACGTACATTTCTCTTCTATTATTGATGTAAAGTCTCTGCAATAGAAAACTGTGCATTATGTGGCTTTCTCAGGTGATTGTGAATCTTTTTCCCCCTAAACAATGTTAGAATGTGTGGAGATAATTGATTCTGTCACATTTCTTTCATGGCCCAGACAACCTACTTTCTCCCGACTATTTTACAAATTTGACCTCTCATACAAAAAGCCATAATAATTGCAGCAAGAGATGTATATACATAACAATGCCCTTGATTTTCTTCTTTTCAGCTGATTTCCAAGGCAGACAGAGTAAACAACCTTCTCCCAGCTTTCTGACTTTCCACAGCTGAGAGTGTAGGATGTTTACAATATCTGTCACTCAGTATTCTCCAAAATGAGCTTGAGGTCATCAGTGCAAATTTCAGGGAAGACAGCATCAGTGAAGGACACATCCGTGAGATGACAGCTGAACTGCGGAAATATCTCTTGGGATTTTTGAGTTTGGTTGGGTAATGTGTGAATTTAGGATCCTTTGGGACTGAAGTTTGAACATACCTGATTTTCCATGTGGGGGTTATGCTGTGTGCCCAATCAAGTGTTGTTTCCTTAAGCTTGCAAGTCTCTTTTCTCTGTTCAGTCAATTTGTTGGACTTCTGCTTTGGGTTTGTATGGATCTAGATTCTGGATGTTTTCACCATTCTCTAAAAATTGATCCTAAGACATTCTACCCTTGCCTTTAGAAAGCAAGCATTTCTGTCCAGAATCCAGCTTTATCTCTCATGCTGAAGCATGAAACTTTATTCTGGCTCACTCCTGCATATAACAGAGCACCATGGGCCTGTAAGACAAGACAATTAGTCATTTTAATTATAGGTTATATGGTCATAAATTCAGTCAAGAGAGAGAAAAATAAATATAGAGAGTAAAAGGTACATCTATTTTAAAAAGTATAATATAAAGTAGTAACATCAGGTAGAAATTTCTATGTAATGTATGAAAGGAAAAAAAAAATCAGCATTTGGAGGCATAAGTATAAATAGGGTTAATCAGTTCCTCCAGGGTCTTTCCAATATTGTTTACTCCAGTGTAACTTTGACCTTCATGTAATAAATCAGTCCAGGATACAAAGGAAGTCAAAGAAGAATCAAAAAATCCTTAATATTGTTATATTCCAGAGTAGCTAGCTCTACAGAACAAGAGATACAAGACAGGGGAAAGCAAAGTGGCACATGATCCCTAGATGATGAACAATCATCTCCCTGAGTCTTTGATTTCTTTTTATTTTTTAAAGAGCACTCTTTATAAAGAGCATTTTCTAGGAAATAGAAAACTTTTTTTATGGCTAAAAAAAATAGCCATAAAAGCATTGTGCATTCATAAGCTTTTTGTCACATTTAAGATATTATGATAGATATTAATCTATCCCACACGATATGGATGTGGATATTTTCTTGTCAGCAGCAATATCTGATGCCATTTCTCACAATGTAGCAAAATGTGCATTGACTATTAGTGCTAAGAAAGACATCAGTCTGTCAAGCCTATGGAATCCTCCTTTCATTGGATGACAGCTCACAGGTGATGAAAAATATATTCAACCATTTTGCAGCTGATTTTTGTTATTGAGTCATTTCAGTCATGCCTGATTCTTCCTAACCCTAGCTTGAGATTTTTTTTTTGTTTTTTTTTTTTTGTAAGGGTAATGGAGTGGTTTGTCATATACATCTCTCGGCAATTTTACAGATGAGGCAATGGTGCAAACAGGGTTAAGTGACTTGGACACAACTAATAAGTGTTTAAGGCCAGATTTGAACTCATGAAGATGAGTCTTCCTGATTCAAAGCCCCATCCAAGTGCTCTGTCCACTAGGCCACCTAACTGCCCAAATTTAGTTGTTATTGTTGTTGAGTCATTTCAGTTGCATCCAACTCTCTGCGATCCCATTTAGGGTTTTCTTAGCAAAGATACTGGAGTAGTTTGCTATTTGCTTTTCCAGCTCATTTTACAGATGTGAAACTGAGGCAAACTGTGTTAAGTGACTTGCCCAGGGTCTACTACACTGAAATCCCCTAACTAATAATAGCTACCATACTCTAGGACAGAGGTGGGGAACATATAGCCTCATGTGGTCTTCTAGGTCCTTGGGTGTGGCCTTTTGACTGAGTCCAAGTTTTATAGAACAAATCCTTCTATTAAAGGGATTTGTTCTATGAAATTTGGATTCAAAGGGTGGTACTTGAGCCCCTAGAGGGCCACATGTGTCTTTGAGATTGCAGGTTTTTATCGTTGCTCTAGACCAAAGCCTGTCTTACTTCTACAGCAGGGACTCTTAAAGTGTTTGAGTGTCCTGGACTCCAATGGCAATCTGGTGGAGTCTATTGTTGCCCTCTCAAAAAAACCCTTTTTAGATGCATTAAACAAACAGCATTATAAATGAAACCAAAAATTGGTGAAGATAAAGATGCAGTTCTTTTCCCCCATCCAAGTTTGTGGACCCCTTGAAATCAATTCATGAATCCCTTGGGAGTTCATGGATCCCAAGCAAAGAACCTCTCCCTGTTGTAGCATTTCTTTGATTCCCAAAGACTACAAAGTACTTACTATGAACAGCAGGGTGGTGCAATGGAGAGAGCAATGGGCCGGGAGTCAGGAAGACCTGAGTTAAAATACAGTTTCCTACACTTAAGCCACCTAAACTCAGCTTGCCTCAGTTTCTTCAATTGTAAAATGAGGATAACAAAGGCTCTACCTTCACAGGTTGCTGTGAGGACCAAATGAAATAATGTTTATCAAAAGCACTTAGCACAGTGCCTGGCACGTGGTAGTGGTTATACAAATCTTCCCCCAACGATGTGGCAGGCACTGTGCTAACAGCTGGGAATACAAAGTGGAGCAGAAAGACAGTCCCTGCACTCAAGGAATTTGCATTTTAGTGGGTGTAACAGTAAGCACCCTAGCATCCCTAGGATCGCCTGCTAGCACAGGTCCTTGGATTTGCTTTCCCAGGAAAGATAGTAAGGGATTTAAGAGGTCAACAATCTTTTTAAATTATATTCACTAGTTCAAGGGAAAAGAGAAAATATAAACAGAGAAAATATAAGTAGAGAAATAAAGACCAACAGACAAGGTTCTACTGCCTGAATCAAAGAAATGTTGCTATATACTTTACATACATCCCTAGATCGAGTAAGCCTTTACATCTGAACTGTCGGGGGTCTGAACACATGACCATTCAGAATCTCCACCTGAGAATCCCAAAGTCCTTCTCATAAGCAAGCAACCCCCCTGCCCAAGGCAAAATACCAACTCAGAGTATATATATCTATATCTATATCTATCTATCTATCTATCTATCTATCTATATATATGTATATACCCTTCCCTTCTCAGAGCCAGAAGGCCAGAAGCCATCATAACCCTCATAACTCATTGCCCAATTAGAAATTAGCAAAAGGTGTGAAAGTCTTCCTACAAGCAAGATTCCCCTAAGTAAGCTTTCCTAAATGGGCTCCATAGGAGGCTTATTAATGGATGGGGAAGATCTGCCATCCCATTAACATTACAATGTGCAAAGATAAAACATAAAAGGAAGCTGAAGGGAGGGTGAGGGAAGATGAATGTAGCTAGTTGGGGGTATTATAAAGAAAGTTTGAAGCACAGGGAAGAATGAAGATATGACAAGTCATCTCAAAGTTGTCAATTAAACTTTAAAGTTAATAAAATGACGCCAATTCAAAATTGTCAACACCATTTGGTGTTCTACTGGTCTTACTGAGGATGTCTGGAACTTGTCTGAGATTTATCTATCACAGGACTACAAGTCTTTAACAGCAGCATCCAGATAGCTTCCCTTGATTCAGCACATATTCTCAGGATGTGAATTTTGGTTAACATAGGATACAGTTTGTACATTATACCCCCTTGATATTGGGACAGTTTGCTCAAGACTTTCCTCTGCAATCTTTCTTTCTGCTACTGCTACTTTTTATTGGCTACTCATAAACTTACTACACTGATTAGCAGGGAGGGGGAGGTCAGCAGGACAGAACAATATACAATTATAACACAAAGGCCCCAGGGGCAGAGCAGTATGTCCAATGTGAGAAGCTCAGGAGTAAAGTGAGTTTTCAGGATGAAAAAAAGTTTCTGTTTCATTGTTGAGAAAGTCCAGCAGAATCAGGAGTGCAGATTGGAGAGGATGTCTTTCCAGCATACCAAGCTTCTTCCCTAGAGAAATGATTTAACCTCTCTAACCCACTTGTCATCTAAAAAAAGGTTATAAATTTTGCTTGATTCTTCCAATTATGTAATTTTAAAGGACTTTAGGGGCAGTGAAAATCTAACCAAAATAATCACTATAGTAACTATAATGGTATGATGTCATACATTGGCCTATATTTTCCAAACTGATGTGACCATGGAATACTTTGGAACCCTGTGTGCTGGGACCAGAAAAAGGTGTATGTATGTATATCCATCTATCTATCTATCTATCTATCTATCTATCTCAAACTATGTGTAACCTGTGATCTAGTACTCCAAGTTTTAGACTTACATGGCCTGGGTTCAGTCTTGCAGAAATTCCAATATGGTGGGATGGTAAATGTTAAACAACTAGCTCTTTCTCCTCCCCCACAAATACACATTGAACTTTTAAGTTTTTTATGTATTATCACCATTTTCCCCATCAGTTTTTTTAAGACTAGATAATAAACAAAACAATAAATTAGCCCTCCTTTGTATATTTCTGTGTTGTAAATACACTTAAAATTAAATTAAATTAAACAATTGGTGGTTAGAGTTGGTTCCAGCACACCCTTGGTAGCTGCTCAAAAATTATGCTTTTTTTGGCTCTGTTTGCTGCCCTCCAGCATGTCCTCTGGGAACCTCAAAAAGACTGCTCCTGTGTAGTTTTTAGAGATGTGGAAATGTGGCTCCTGTGCACGTATTCAAGTAATTAATGTGTCATTGGTAGAGGACAGCCTTTATTTCACAGAAAGAATGACTGTGCAGAGAATACAAAGATTACAAAATAGCTTATAAACAACTAATATAATGCTCTTCCCTCTTTAGTGATTCCCACCTTCTCCTCATCCAGGGGATAATTTTCTAATGATAGCACCCTACTATGATTTGGCTTCTCCTTAGAGAAAAAAATTTATTTTGGGGCTGCTAGAAAAGACAACCCCTAAACATTCCACTGAGTCCAAAAACAGTTGTGTTCTCCAGCTTTATGGTATACCCCAAGGACCTATACTCTCTCCAGAAGGAAAACAAGCTTTGGGTTGCTAGAGATCAAAATAATCCGACATTCCAATGAGTCCTTTCACTGCAGGGACCTATACAGGCCTGGAGCCTTATGGTATTAAGGGCTTGAAACCCCACTCCCACCCCTTCCATGGAAGGCAAATTAAGTTGGTGTGGTTAGTCAGACAACTCCTTTCCCCACCAGATTTGCAGTTCTTGAATGATGAATGGTCAAGTTCAAGCAGGTTTTGTCATTTCTCCATGTCACAGATAAAAAATCTAGATCTCAAAGAGACCTTAGGGTTCATCTAGTCAAATGCCTCCTCATTTCAGAAATGAGAACTGAAGCCCATAGGGATAAAATGCCTTGCCCAGGACACAGGTATAACGTGACAGTCAGGATCAAAGCCAACATCCTCTGACTCCAAATCTATTGCTATTTCCCTTGAACCACAGTACTTTGTTGATCAGTCCCCTTGCTCCTCTCCTAGATCCAGGACCATTTACTAGATGCTCAAGCTATAAGCTTTTATTGCTCTTCCATAAATCTAGCAAGATGAAGGGAAGAGAAGGGGAAAGGGAATCTGAACACTTGGCCACAGGCCGGATGGTTACCTTCTCCGAGTCCCATTTCTTGGGCTTACAATCAGTCTGTCAATGAATCAACATTTATTAAGCACCTAATATGTTCTAGGCACTGTGCTAAGTACAGGGGACACAAAGAGGCAGAAGACAGTCCCTACCCTCTAGAAGCTTATAATCAATGGGGAAGACAACAGACAAAGAAATATATACAAACAAGTTATGTATAGGATAAATAGGAAATAATTAACAGATGCTAGAATTAAGAGGGATTGGGAAAGGCTTCTTGTAGAAGATGGAATTTTAGTTGGGACTTAAAGGAAGCCAAAGCAAGCAGGAGAGTTGAGGAGGGAGAGCATTCTAGGCATAGGAGAAAGTCAAAGAAAGTGGCTGGAGCTGAAAGATGGAGAGTTTCTTGGGTCATGTTATTGAGGCCACTTCTACCTCTTAGACCACATGGGTCACATAACTCATGTAACTGCTTTGTGTTTCCTCCCCAAAGATACTATTCATAGTTCCCAGTGGCAAGACTATATAAATGCACGGGCACCTGCTCCCCCAGGACCCAAATCTATTCAAGTTGCTGATTTTTCAGCTTTCTCTGGATCTTTCTGAAAAATGCCAATGACAGGTCTGTTAGCATCTCTTTGTTAAGAAGAATGTCATTACTACCTTTGGCTTTACATTGACTGTTTCCCCTTTTGCCTCCCTCTCTCTCAAGGGCTTTTCCTTATAACAAAGATTTTTTTTTAATGAGGGAACAAAATGGAAAAAACGAAAATGATTCAGCCAAATTGATCAATACATTTAAAAAAACCTGGCATTACATATGGTGCTCTGCTCCTTGGACCACCCAGGTCTATGGGTTATAAAAACATTTTAGACTTATCTATGGAGCAGGTAGGTGGTACAGAGGTTGAATGCCAGGATTGAAGTCAGAAAAGTTCATCTTCATGAGTTTAAATCCACTCTGACATTTACTAGCTGTATAACCTTGGGCAAATCGCTTAATCCTGTTTGCCTTGATTGCTCATCTATAAAATGAGCTGGAGAAGGAAATGATGAACTACTCCAGTGTCTTTGCTAAGAAAATCCCAAATGGGGTCTCAAGAAGTCAGATACAACTGAACCAACAACATACTATTTGACATGATGATTTTGGGGGTTTGGTACCTTTTAGTAAGACTAATACTAAGAGGCTGATACGTCACATGACAGACTGAGCCAACCCATTCATCTCAGATATTTTGATTTACTCATCTGGTATGAGGTGTGAATATGTTCACAAGTCACCCAAATTCAGGAGATATCCTTGATGCTCTTGGTGGGGATCACCAGTCCACATACAGAGCTGCAGAAACTTCTAACCCCATCAAATTGATGATCAAATCAGAGTTTTAGATCTGGAAGGGTCGCAGAAGTAACAATCCAATCTCTTCATTTTTATTCGTGTTGTTCAGTCATTTTCATTCATGTCTGATTCTTCCTGTTCCCATTTGGGATTTTCTTGGCAAAGATACTGGCATGGTTTGCCATTTCCTTTTCTAATTTATTTTATAGATGAGGAAACTGAGGCAAACAGGGTTAAGTGACTTGCCCAAGGTCATATAGCTAGTAAATGTCTGAGGCTAGATTTGAACTCATTAAGAGAAGTCTTACTGATTTCTGGCCTGACACTCCATTTATTTAATTTTACAGATGAGGAAACTGAGGTTCACAAAAAATGAAATATTTACTCAAGGTCACAAAAGTGTGATAAGAGGGAAGGGGAAGATTCAAAGAGAGATCCTCTGAGTCCAAATCTAGTACTATTTACTCTGCACCAAGTGGACTCCTGATAAAAGTGCAGTGTGGGGAATTCTGGAGCTAAATGGAGAATAACTATTTTCATACTGAAAAACTGCTACCCATAACAACCATTCCTGATTTGTTCATAATTTCTTATTTAATAATTTGGATTGAAAGATAATACTAAAATTGAAATTTTTATGGAGGCTTTACACATACTGGACCCCTTTATACATGA
Organism: Potorous gilbertii; assembly: GCA_028658325.1. Taxonomy (NCBI): domain Eukaryota; kingdom Metazoa; phylum Chordata; class Mammalia; order Diprotodontia; family Potoroidae; genus Potorous; species Potorous gilbertii. Next base: position 352,045,997 of record CM053770.1, read on the forward strand.
TGAAGACCCTGTTTATACTATTTATTAAATGTGCAATAATAGAAATGACACCCAACTTGGTTTCCAAACTAACAGAGCTTTTCCAGTTGCTAGAAATTTATTTATTTTTAAACATCTGTGCAGGGTTATGACACTTTTTTTCTATAGGACTCATAAGGAGAAGGCAGATGAGGATGAATGTGTCACATGCAGTATTTTCTCCAGTAAGAAACATGACTTTTGGGAGTGCTAAATAAACTTCAGTGAGGCAGCCCTAGTGTGTGGATGAATTCCAAATGAGGAAAAGGCAGTCAGGGTGCATATTAAGTTCAGAGGAGAAGTCTTTGTAAACAATGTAAAAATGGACAAGAAAGAAAGGAAATGAGACTAATAGTTGGGTCTGGCTAGAGAATAATTACTTTCAGAGTCTTAAAAAATATTTTAACTGGAAGGGTCCACACCCTTACTAAATTCAGTCATCAAAGAAGTTTTAGTTATATAAAAAAGCTGTGATTTTTAACCACCCAAACATAAGTCTAAAATGTTATTATTTTATCATGGAACTCTATTTTTTCCCCCTTGCCTAAGGTCCTTTCCTAGAAATTTGATACGATTTAAGTCTTCGATTATCTAATACTCAATCACCACAAGTTTCTTATATGGCAGACTTTATATGCCAAATACATATAATAATTAGATCCTCTGAGCATTTTTTAAAAACACACAACTCCCTTCCTCTTATAAGCCCTAATTTCCTTCAGGTTCCCCTCAAATGCCACTTCCTAGTTGAAGCATTTCTTGATTTCCTTCCCCCCCCCCCCTTTCTATGTTACTTTGTACTTACCTTGTATAAATTTTGTGTTTATTTATATGGGCAAGTGTTTTGTTGTTTAGTTGTTTTTTCAATCATGACCAGCTCTTTGTGACCATATTTGAGGTTGGTTTTTTTTTTTTTTTGGCAAAAATACTGGAGTGGTTTGCCATTTCCTTATCATTTTATAGATGAAGAACTAAAACAAGGTGCCCAGGGTCACAAAGGTAGTAAGTATCTGAGGTAAGATTTGAACTCATGAAGATAAATCTTCCTGATTTCCTGCATATGTGTAGTTCTTCCCAAAAGGAAGTCAACTCCTGGAGGTCAGTAACTATTTCTTTCTTTCTCTATTTAGAACCTAGCACAGTACTTACATATATTAAGTTTTTAACGAATACATATTAAATGAATGAATTTTTTTCTATGTTCAAAAAAAGTGTAGGCTTATCCATTACTCTACTTTTTAAAGTTATTTTTTTTAAATTGGTCAACCAACTTTCAGTGGAGACCAAATCCTAATTTATTTACGTTGTGTCCATTTCCCTTGTTTCTATGGTATTTTCTTTTCCTCTGAATTTCACTTCTTTTGTGGCTAAAAGTTACTAGTTTTATGCCAGAAATGATAGAACAGATTGTATAATACTCAAGGTTGCCTTAAATTATGTTATATGGAGAGGGTACTTTTCTCTCCAGTGCCATTGTAAATTCTGGAAAGTCAGGCTTCCAAATCTAAATCTGTTTCCGGATGGGGAACATAAGCCATTATTGGTTAAATATTCCTAAAGTGACCACTCCTTTCTCCTTTATTCCTCCCAGTTCACAAGATGGGATGGGGTGGGGGTGGGAAATGTGCCAGCTTTTCCTTTAGCACAGTAGCTGTGTCTAAGACTGATTATTTACCAGGGCTGAAAATTCTCTTTGGTTGCTGTTGTTCACATTGTTTCAGTCATGTCCAACCCTACTTAGGAGGAAGGAAATGGCAAACCATTCCAGTATTTTTGCTAAGAAAACCCTCTATCAAACTCTTTTTAATTGACAAATGTGATCCTAATTCCAAAACTAGGAAAGGATAAAGCAAAGAATCAATGACATTCATAAACATCAATGCAAAAACTTCAAATAAAATACTAGAAAAAAGATTACAAGAACATATCTAAAACACTATTCATGGTGACTAAGTTGGATTTCTAGAGACAGTTAAGTGCTGCAGTGGATAGAACACCAACCTGAAGTCAAGAGAACCTGGATTCATATCTGATCTCAGACATTTCCTAATTGTGTGACCTTGGGCAAGTCACTTAACCCTGATGCCTCAGTTCCTCATCTGTAAAATGAGCTGGAGAAGGAAATGACAAGCCATTCCAGTGTCTTTGCCAAGAAAACCCCAAATGGAGTCATAGAGTTGGACAAGACTGAAATGACTCAACAACAACAAAGTTGGATTTGTACTATGGAGGCAAAGGTGGCTCAACAGAAGGAAAAAATAACAATATGAATCATATTTAAAAGAAGAATACTATCAAACTGCAGTAAGCATAGTGATATATGCACATAAAGATTCTGAAAAAGGATAGTATTCATTTATGCTAAAAATACAAACTCTAAACAGCAAAGGCACAGAAGAGTCAAAAAATTTGTTAATATATCAAAAGCTATCACGATGTGCAACATAGTAAAACAGTAACATCCCCTCAGTTATTTGACATAGTTCTAGAAATGCTGATGATAGCAGGAACAAAAAAGAAAGAAAGAATAGACAAGCTGGCAACCTGGTAAAAGAGGAGACAACATTAGTCCTACCAGCAGATAAGATTATTGACTTGGAAAGCCCCAGAGAATCAGCAAACTAACTAAACTGATATACTTAATAGTTACAATAAAAGAGAAAGATACAAAATAACTCCTCCTCCAACCCCCACCCCCCACCAAACTCAATAAGGGTGTTAAGATATCCCAACACCAAACTAAACGGAAACATACTTTGAGTGAGTAGTTGAATATAAGAAAATCCCAATGAAAAATGCAATAATTTGTCTTTCTATTTGAAATCTTCCACATGCTAAGAAAGAAAGGAATGGATGAAGAGAACTTTCCTGTAAAGGCCCTCACAATTTTCTTTTGTTTTAAGTTGGTCTCTTTATTTCTCAACTTTAAAAACTTAGATGAAATGAAGGAGGCAGTGAACAAGAAACTCTGAGGTTTACATCTAGCACTGCCACAAAATGAACTGTATAACCTCAGGAACATTATCGAACTTTTGTGGGGCTTACTCTCTTCATCTAATAAGTGATACAGTTAAATGTGATCTCTAAGAAACCATCCAGTGCTAAAATGCTAATTTTTCTCAAGTTCAAGTTTGTCTCATTATAAAAAATCATTTTATGATAAAAATCACCCTACTATTTTACAAAGCAGGGAATGAATTATGAACACATCCGCCAAAGACTCTGGGAAAAGTTTCACCATGCAATCTTTGTGGAACCTTCCAATTTTAAAATCAGGTGATTTTTTAAAAAAAGCTTCTTACTGTGGAGGAAGAATTCTCAATCATTAATTCATTTAATATATGCATCAGAGGACAGGCTCTCCTCTCCTTAATCCCAGAAGAGTTAGCAAGGTATAAATGAGAGACCAGCAGTGCCTCAGGGCTCAGGTAAACTCAAAAGCAATCGCACTGCCATTCTGGCTTGGAGAGGTAGAATTTAACTAGGTTATTTAAGGAAAAAGAAGAATAGTGTGATTACAGTCTGCTGGATATAATAACACTGGCTGAAATCCTATTGATTTTGGGCAGAATTGAGGTGAGAACTGATCCCAGGAGAGGCTTTCCCACACAGGGAAGTGCATAGCTGTAGATGTGTGGGCAGACTTCCTTTATATAGGCTTTTTCTATGTGTTCCATTGGTGTACTAACCCAATAGGAAGACAGCCTGAGGGGCAAATGTGGTGTGACAATGTTTCCTGAACTTCTTCACCACCCCCACCCCTCCCGACCCTGCCATGTACAAAGTCTTTGTTCATTGTTTTTCCCCTAGCAGCATTTTTTGAGTCCCGGAATTGCACAATTTACTACTCCATTTTGAAATGGTGATACTACTCTTTATTGCTTTCTCACTTTGATCCAGATCAGTTTGTTAGTTTTGAAAAATGAAAAGCTCCTGCAAATTTTGAGGAAACAGAGTATGAATTACCAAATAGAGGCACATTTTATTTTTGTTGTGGAAAACTTGGGACAGGAGTTAAGGTACTTTTCAGTCATATATTTTATTGGACCCATGACAAAATAATTATATGCACTTTGTAATGGTATTTTAAATTGAATATTATTATTAATGTTTTACCACAAAATTATTGATTTTATTCTTAAATAGACAATTTAATGTTTTCTATATTTTTGGGCCCAGAATTTTGTTGTAAGAATACAACTGGTTTTTCAGTGAAAGTCAATGGGAAAACTATCTTTGCTAGAAACTTATTGACAATTTCTTCACTCTTCAACCCCAATATCTTGCACATAAGGCTATGTGTTATAGATTGACACATTTTAGGCCATAATTATAAATGTGAGCCTTTCTTATACTATATCATAAGTTGGCTAGAGTATGAAAGAAGTGAATGTTCTGTTGGCAAAATAGCCACAACTGGAAATTCACCAGAAGACTCAAAGGCATCAGTTAGCATTGGAGGCTGTTTCTCTTCACTTGATAGGCTCAAGAAATGAGGTTATTCAAGTTTCTTTCATCAATGTTTACCATAAATATGAAAATGTTTTTTTGAAATACATGTCACTTTTGTATTAATTACCAGTTGGTGTTGCAGATGTGAAAGGTAAACCAAGGAATCAAATCAGTTTATGATAAGCTAGAACCAACTTCCCTTTTCCCCCCAAAACTTTTAGTAGCTTAATATTTGAAAGTTCTACAAATACGGAAATTTTAGATCCCTAAGAATTTGAAAGTGGCAACAATAACATTTAAGTTTTAAATATGTATAGTTTTTTAGGATTAATTTTAACAACTTGGCTTTCTGTATATCTAAACCAGACCTGCAAGAATGCTTCAGGAGTACATTGGTCATTAGGATACAAGTCTCTAAGCTAACTTTAGAATTATTCCTTAAATAACACTTAAGATTTGGTATAGTGGAGAAAAAACTGGTGAACTTGGAGACAGAGGACCTGAACTCCCCTCCCCCTCCCAGCTATAGCTTAACACATGTGTGATGTTGGGCAAGTTTTTCTCTGGGCATCAGTTTCCTTGTCTGTAAAATGAAGGAGTTGGACTCGACATAGACTCTGAGGTCCTTTCTAACACTTAATGTTTGATGAGGATGAACTACTCTTCTTGTACATGAGGTCCTCAATTGAAAAATGGATTTGGTTGGGATATAAGAACCTTGAGCCACTGTTGGGCTCACTTTCCTTTTCTTTCCTTACAATAGATAGTTAAGAGAGTGTTAGGGCTAGAGGTGGAGGAGCCCAGAAGAAAGGAAGAGGAGGAGGAGGAAAAAGAGGATACTTTTATTTTGCCGTCTCAAGGTTACTGCTGCAAAAGAGGAAGAAACATGCTAAAGTGGGAATAGAATTCCTTACAAAAAGGAGACACAATGACAAACACAAAATACTCCCACAATGTTAAGACTACCACCAGATGTCAGTATAACCTAAAGCATGGCTACAAAAATTTTGTATTTAATTATGAATTGTAGCTATTTCATAAGGGAATAATATGAGTATTAGTCTAACAAGTCCTTTCACATCAGAACTTAGTACATCATTAATCCATGAGAATCCTGTTGTATATAACACTGCTGAATTTCAACCACTGAATCATTTTGTTACTTTTCCCATGTTATAGTAAAAATAGAGCCAATTAAAATGAAAATATCTGAAGGAAACACAAGAAGAGCCATAAGGAGTTAAGGTTTTGTTTCTCTGCTGAAAGAGTCACTTCCTTCTGTCCCTTTGATAATATCTCAAGGCACTAAGGTCCTCCCTGGACTTAATGAGACAAACATACATGAATCCCATCTAAAAACAAAATAAAACAAACCCTTCACGGATTGTCTCACTGGGGATGGGGACCAGTGGGAGGAAGGGCACTCTTCCGTGTTTTAACTACAGCTAGGTGGCACAGTGAATTGAGTTTCAGGCCTGGGGACAGGAGGACTTCTCTTTGTAAATTAAAATCTGGCCTTAGACCCTAGCTGTGTGATCCTGGGCAAGTCACTTAACCCTGTTTGCCTCAGTTTCCTCATCTGTAAAATAAACTGGAGAAGGAAATGGCAAACCACTCCAGTATCTCTGCCAAGAAAACTCCAAATGGGGTCACAAAAGTCAAACACAACTGTAAAATGACTAAACAACAAATTCTTCCAGTAAAGCTTTTGAGAAGTGTGTGTGTGTGTGTGTGTGTGTGTGTGTGTGTGTGTGTGTATATATATCCTTCATGTAAAGAATAGTAGTGACATTTCAACATAAGCAGAAATTATCAGTAGAATTGGCACTGATCCCTTTAACTATAAGGAAAGTCAGCTTCTAAATCATGTGAGACAGATGATTTTCCATCCAATTTTGAATATGTTTCAAGTGGCTGAAGACAGTTTAGTTATCACCAAGGTTCCTTTTTTCATACTAAAAAATTATATGAATTTGATCTCTGAGGACTTACTATAAATACTGCAGTGGATCCTTCCACAGATACTATCTCTGAGATCCTTGGCAAATTGCTTTCTACCCCTCGAATTTGTCCTCTGTAAAATGAAAGCAACTGTCTCAAGCGTTGTTGTGAGGATGAAATTAGGTAAAATATATCACTGGTAAACACTTAATAAGCACCTACTGTGTACTAGGCACTGTGCTATGTGCTGAAGACACAAAGAAAGGCAAAAGACAGTCCCTGACCTCAAGGAGGTCACAGTCCAATGGGAGAGATAACATGCAAACAACTACGTACAAACAAATAATAGATAGAATATATTGGAAGTTATCATTAGAGAGAGGACCCTAGGCTTAAAAGGGATTAAGAAAGACTTCCTGCAGTAGATGAGATTTTAGCTGGGACCAGGAGGCAGAGATGAGGATGGAGAGGAATGGGGAATAACCAGTGAAAAGGCTCAGAGTCTAGATATGGCAAGCTTTGTGTGATCAACGTTAATGAAGTGGAGAAAGGTGACAAATGTGTTGTTCTTTAGCCTTTGTTTTCAAAGATGACTGTGACATCAGGAAGGTGATGCCACAATTTGTAAATGAATTGGATTTAAGTGAGGGCAGCTGTGCAAAGTCATTAGCCTCACTTATTCCTCTGGAGCCATCTGGACCCAGTGACCAGATACATATCAGAATGACTGGGGATTGAGAATGTGTAAAAACAGAGGGACAGTTTGTGTGTTGGAGGGGAAGCTTATAAAGGGCTTTGAATGTCAAACTTAAAGTTTTATATTGTATTCTGGAGGTAAAGTACTCATAAAGTTAGCTACAATTATGTTAGCTATTCTCCTTGTAATTCTTTTTGCACATTTATTTAAATATAAGGTGGTTTCTTTCTTTCTTTTTTTTTTTTCCACTAGGGAATCCTAAGGATAATTTGCTGTATCACTACAAGTACCTCTCCATTAAGATTCAGATACAGTTCAATAGGTAAGTATTTGAAAAAGGAGTCTCACAGAAGGATTCATTTTGGGCTTTTGGATACCACATTATACTTAATATATCTCAAAGAAGGTTTTTTTTAGTACTAGCCCTATTATGGTGGACTTCTGTTTAATTTGTGGTTGATTTCAGCTCCCAGGTTTTTGCCTCATCAAGTTTACTCCATGTAACAAGACTTTGGAGATGAATGCTTGTTGGCAGGTAGGGAATATCTCATCATTCCCTTCTTTGACCTCAAGGGAGCTTCCGCTGACTCTGTGACTGGCTAGATTTAAGTGAGTGGATGAGCCCTTCCCAAGTTAGAGTAGCTGGCTAGTGAGAGTGTACCAGGGGACTATGAATTTGGGGAAGAAGTGAGGAGAGAAGCAGCAACGGCATGGAGCTGGGAATCAGAGGAAACATGTATGGCTAGCTACTAGAGGGCACAGTAGTGAGGAGGCCCCATGTGGGGAGAGGCTGCTTGGGAGGAGGTCACAAGGCTGTATTTCTCCACCAGGGCCAACCTTTGTTACAATGAAGCCTATGGAGGGTGGATCTATGCTTTCTCAAGATGCATTTAGAGGGAAGACTTAAATCTTTGAATTTGCTAATTTTTCCTCCTTTTTTGCTTTTCCCCTAAGGGTGTGTGCCTTTTCCCAAAATTTATCTGATTCTTTAAATTTACGTTGCCTCTGAAGCCACTTTAAAGGTACACTACATGGTTATACCTATAAGGAAATAGTCCGGAGGGAAAAAAAGAGAGATTCAAAACAGTCATATTTTGCCAGAGTGCTAGTTTTCTCTTGTTGAGTCATTACAATCATGTCGGACTCTTTGTGACCCCATTTGGAATTTTCTTGGCAGAGATACTGGAGGGGTTTGTCATTTTCTTTTCCAGCTAGAGATGAGAAATACAGATGAAGAAATTGAAGCAAACAGGGTTAAGTGACTGGCCCAGGATCACCCAACCTGTAAGTGTCTGAGGCCAGATTTGAACTCAGGAAGATGAGCCTTCCTGACTCCAGTCCCAGCTGTTTCCCTTCTTAGAGTTCCCATGGCATAGTTTGAAGGGAAAAGCAAGCCTCCTGAAGGAAGAAGCTATGGGAGTGTTCAAAGTGAACATCAATCCATTGAGGAAAGAAGCAACCTAACCCATGAAACAGGTGGAAGTGAATGTATGTGTAGATCACCTCCACAGGCTAATAATGCACCTCCACTGTTAGATCTCTCTATACAGGTGCATAGATCACCTCCACAGGCTAATAATACACCTCTACTGCTAGATCTCTCTGTACACAGGTGCATAGATCACCTCCACAGGTTAATAATACATCTCCACTGCTAGATATCCCTGCATACAGGTGTACAGATCACCTCCACAGGTTAATAATATACCTCCACTGCTAGATCTCCCTGCATACAGGTGCATAGATCACTCCACAGGTTAATAATACACCTCCATTGCTAGATCTCTTTGCATACAGGTGGATAGATCACTCCACAGGTTAATAATGCACCTCCACTGCTAGATCTCTCTGTACACAGGTGCATAGATCACC
>CM053770.1:352055476-352091160 GCA_028658325.1 Potorous gilbertii
GGGTTAGATTAGTTGGAGTCTAAGGACCCTCACAGATCAAAATCCTATGTAAATGAGCTTACCCTGAAGCCTGCATTGTTTTACATCCTGCTGTTTGTCTTAGTGGATAGCACTCTGGGCCTGAAGTCAGGAAGACTCATGTTCCTGAGTGTAAATTCAGTCTCAGATTCTTACAAGCTGTGTGACCCTGTGCAAGTCACTTAACCCTGTTCACCTCTTTCTCCTCATCTGTAAAATGAGTTGAAGAAGGAAATGGGAAACCTCTTCAGTGTCTTTGCCAAGAAAATTCTAAATGAGGTCACAAGGAGTCAGACCTGACTGAATAACAAGTACTCCTAAATTCCACAAAGACATCTACATCTAGTATCTGCATAAGGGATTTACTGAGTTCAGAGAAACTGGTTAAGAGAGATACACACATAAAGGGAAGTCAATTCCTTGACATGTCCCTGATTTCTACTTGGCCTCTTCTAAAGACTGTGGTGAGAGGACTCCCCTGGGGGTGAGACAGACCCTCTCTCCTGTTTTGAGCTAAGATTTTATCATGCTCCCAGTTAAAAAGCTAATTCACTCACGTATTCCCTGGTATATTCTAATCTGCATAACTTCTCCAATTTCCTTCTGCTGTTTTGCTTGGATAAATGGGTTTAATCTCAATTTGCTTTTTTTTGAAATAGTCTTTTGTATAAGAGGTCTTTGGTAGAACGGAACGAAGCTTGTCAATATAAGCTAAGGGCAACCCTCCCTCCCTTAAGGACCCATGAAAGCCTCTATAGATTTGAATTTATCATCTCTTAGACTACCAACATTTGACAGGGTCAGAGGGATATAATTCTAGCTTGACAGTCCTCTCCAAGCCTAAAGAAAAGAGAGCTCCATTCTTGGGAGCTCTCCTGGGTCCTGTCTGTTAAGGATTGTAGATGTGGTCCTTAACTTTCCTCCCCTGCACAGGAGCAGGCATAGTCTTCAGATCCATCTATTCAGGTCACCCAAAAGCCAAGTTTATATATTCAAAATAACCACATAGGCACTTATGTCACACCTCAATAGAACTCCCAGGCTATACTATATTTGTCTAATAGCATAAGCTATGCTAATGAATGTGACTAGGGTTATAGATAGAGAAGGCCTAAGTGATGATATGGCTGACCTCCCTCATTTTACAGAGGACGCTGAAGTCCAAAGCAGTGAAGAGATTTTCCCATGGCCTCCCTCTGTCTGTCCAGGGTTCTTTCCATAGCATGCTGCTAAACTTAATTTGTGAAAAACTAATGTTAAATGATTCTCTCCTTTATTCATGCAAATCTTAGGCACATCAGCCATGTGACCATGCTTTTAAAAAATTATCCACCTCTTAATAATATTCAAACACCATATCCCTGCCCTGACATTTCTGTAATTCTGGCACTACAGTACCAGCTGTTAATTCTCCCATTCTTAAAGCACAGAAGACAATCACTAGAATAAAGAAGAACCCGTTTTTCTTAGAAGATTAGTGTTAATTATCCTTGCCAAGAAAATTACAACCAATCCATATGGTAAGCAAAATAAGATGGTACAAGTATTTAAGTTTCTTGCTAACACTTTTGAATTCTGACATCACAAGTTTGGATCATGGAAACCGCTGCTATTGTGATCTGGCAGCACAGAAAAGCCATGATGATAGAACAAAGATAATGTATTCCTTTTAAACAGTGCATTTATATTTGTGAGCATTTTTCCCTTGCTATATATATTTTCTTTTATAATCAATTTTACTTGTCTAAAGATCTGGCAGTCCTCTAGAAATGACAAAATTCTCATTTCAAAGAATTGCTAAGATAACCTAAGCCTGACTTTCTAGGACCTATTAAATGAGAGTACTGAGAGGGGATCTAATTATTTATTTCTCTTCACCTTTAACTCCAGTTACATTAAACTAGACACTGAAATAGATCTATTTTAAAAAATATTTCTACTTTAATTAAAAAAAAATCCCCTCCCCTTCCCATCATCCCCAATATGGAAATATACGTTCAGCCTGGAGGGTCAGCCTCACCGACTACTATGAATCTTTACATTTCTCACAAGGTAAGGGAGTAGTTAGTGCTTCTTTGATGAACTCTGGGGCCAAGACTATTTGCCCCAACCTTTAAATATTTCAGCTCATCCCTGAGAATAATGTTCTTCACTCCCTCAACTGTTTATACCCACTCCTGTGACCTTTCTATTCCCTTCATGTCCCCCACCTCGGCCATCTATTATGGTATTACATTTAGGTATCTCAATTGAGGAGGCAAGGTATTCATTCCTTCTACGTTTACATTATCAGTAACTAGGCAAAAATTTGGAGAATGAGAATTGTATATTATATGCATTAAATTTGAATCAATGACCTAATTAGATACTTTTGTGCAAATCACTTTATTCATTGAGATATAGACTACATTAAATGGATTTTTTAAAAAAAAATATTTTCACGATTTCTAATAACTGATTGATAGCATAACTGAATATTTATCTTTTGATTGCCTTTAACACAACTCACAGATTGTGAAATCTGTCTTGAGTAACCAATACTGCAAGCCCAGAAATAGCATTTAGCTTCTGTACACTAAAGTACACAAAGGTTAACTAATTTTTACAGGATCATGGTGAAAGCTCAATGGCAGAACAGGGAACAGAGTGTGGACTTCCTGTCTAGTGCTTGATCACTAGAATACAGATATTAAAACAACAAAAACAAACAAAAACCCTAAATACTGGTTTAACCTGATTTACTGGTATAAGAGAGAAGAGAAAAATGGTGACAATATATAAGGGAGTAAAAAAATATACATGGTACTGAAATTATTTTTAAAACAGTAAATTTGTTAAAACCATATATTCTGAATAATGTAGTAGAAAAGAGAAGCATTTGTAGAACTTGTGTTCAGATCCCAGGTCTTCTACTTATTAACTTGTTTTTACTTCCTTGGGTGGTATCTATGAGGAGATGGACCTTATCTGTAAGATGGGGATTTTGAACCAGATGACCTCAACCTTTCTTTTCATATCTAAATCTCCAAAATGGGTAATCCACAATTTGGTGTTTATTAACCACAAGCTAATTCCTAACACCAAAATACAACTAAACATGAAAGAACTAAGGATAGAATCTAGCCTCTTGCTAACTTTAGTTTTAAAAGCTTTCCCACTTAAACACAAAGCATTAAATCAAAATTAATTAATATTTTGAATTTGAGAATTTTTAAAATTTAATATTTTATTTTTTCCCAATTACATGTAAAAATGATTTTAACATTATTTTTTCAAGTTTTGAGTTGAGAATATTTTTAGTGCTAGATCATGTACAGCCCCAGTACAAAAGCAGTGTATTCTGAATCAGTGCAATGACATTATTTGTGTTAGCATCTTTTATGTTCCTAGCATTTTTTTTAATAGACGAATTACTGGTAGGATTTTTCCTCAATTGTAGCATAGAAGTATTAATTTAACAATCAATGACATATGTATTCTTAGCTTTTTCTGTCACATCCCTTCATTTAAAAAGTCTATGCAGGTCCTGGGATTGAGATTTAGTCACATGCCTATTTTTAAGCAAGTTCATGCATTGGTCCCAAAGCACCAAATACACACAAAGCAAACATTCTGAGTGATAGATTTGGTGACATGGTTATGAATAAGAAAAGAAAACAGGATAATACCTTATTTTTTATACCTTTCAGAGTATTTTTACATAGTTTATTTCATATCCTAAAACAGGATAACATCTTAATCAATCAACAAGCAATTATAAAGAACCTGCAATGTGTCAAGCCCTGTGTTAGGTATTAAGGATACACAGAAAAAAAATGAAGCTGTCCTGCCCTCCAGGGACTTACTCTGTAATGGAGGAAATATCATGTACATATATAGGTATATATAAAATAAACCCAAATACAATGTAGTTTAGATAGGGAAGGATGAAGAAGATAAAAAAAAATTAAAAAAATAAAAACTAAGAGAAATGGGTAGTATAGTGAAAGATAGGGTTTATTCCAAGTAGTTAACATAAACAAGAGAGCATTTACATCTATTTCTCTAATCAGACACTGAAGTCTATAGGGATGATAATTTTGCATTCAGGGTCCAAGCTAAATGGACCCCAATCCATTTTGTTTTAATTTTCATTAAAATATTGTCCTCTCTCACAATGTAGTGCTCCATTAAGTTTATAGTAATTAGATATACAAATTAGTCAAGGCAGATTTAAGTATCATGGGGTAATCTTAACTTGCCTGAATCACTCATACCAAATAAATAAAATCTATACATTAGGGAGAAATATTTGTCCATGCATGACAATTGAAAGAGAAACCCCATTAAAGGCAAGCATGTAGTTTAACATATTTAATTTGCATAGTGTTCATTCTAATAATAAGTACATTTGGAGAATTAGCATTCTTATTTTTTGTGTACTTTATTTCCTGAGTTTTTTGTTGCTAGAAACTGCAAAAAAAAAAAAAAGAAAAGAAAAGATTAATGTGAACTCAACATCTCAAATATCTGAAATGCATAGCTCCACATCCGCATAATTTCAAGCACAGATAACTACATCTAATACAGTCACTCTGCACTGAACACTCCATTATTCTAAAGTAGCATTTCAGGTAAAAACTCAGCATGTTCAAGAAAGTCAGCTCCATTATTTAGGGAAGACTCTTCACTAAGAACCAAGAGCCAGCCTTAAAATTTCTTCAAATTGCATGCAAAGTAGCAGAAATTAAGTATTAACTGGGGAACTTGTCCCTGGGAAAGCTAATCAACTTTAAACCAAGACTAGAAAGCTGAAATGAGCAGTTACCTTTCAGCCAAGATACGGAATGGAAATTTTTAGCTAAGAAGGGGGAATTCTGATAGAAATCAACATGTCCGCTTGGCAGCCTTCATGACTGCAAATATTCTTCTCTCTACTGTATTACTTTTGCTGAACTTCAAGCAGTGGAGAAATTTGGCAGATGTGCAACAGTTGTACAGTATCATTCCAAAATGGAGCCTTGGTTCAAAACATTTTTAAAGACAGGAAAGAAATGTCAATGAAATGAATCACCCTCACCATGTTTAGAGCCAGTTACATCATCCCTTCCCACTCAGAAATCTTCCGTTCAGGGGCAAACATGCTGCCACTTTGCAAAAGCCAATGAATAGAAATCTAAATGTGCCATCATTACTTTAATCACTCAGTGTTCTTCTATTGTGTTTTAAAACATAACAAATTTGATGGGGAGAGCTGTATGTATTTAGCTTCACAAGCAGATTTTGACACTGCTTTGTAGTCAACCTCTTGATGAAGGAAAGTTTTCTCCCTTAACGGAAATAAGTCATATTTATGAGCACGACATGCAATATTTTGCTAGACCTAAATTATTATGATATTAAAGACAGACTATCAAGGAACAGAACCCTAGGGAAGCAATTAGCAATTCAGCATTTTAGTTTATGTGGGATGTTAATCCCCCTTACTGAAGTTGATGTTAATTTTGACTGTGTAGCTCTATGAATGCTTAAGTGTGAAACTTTTAATGCTGTGAAACTGAATATCAAATGCAACAGTAACAGAGTTTTCTTTCTAAAATTGAACACAAGTAGAAACATGGCAGTATACTGGTCTAAAGAAACATCTCATGTTACTTTCTAAAGTAGTGAACCAGTGATGGCCATGACAAAGAAATATCATCATTCTTAAATTTTAAGAACATTTATCTTAACCATGGACTAGGAAAGTTTGTATGTTTGATTTAAGTAAAATAACTTCAAATTTTCAAAACTATTGATCTAACAGCAATTACACACATAATAACATTAAGGTAAGAATAAGGGAAAAGAAGGAGAGAGGCAACGAACGAAGGAGTGTAAAGAAAATAACCGGGAGTGTATGAAGGGAGTGGGGAAGCTGGGGGAAAGAAAAACATTTCTCTGAGATTACAGCTGTTCACTTGGAAAATCTCATCTGGTGTCCTGGAATGCAGATGAATTATTCTTCTCCATAGAATGACTTTAATTTTACAAGTTGAAAGAAGTACCAACCTTTCTTAATACCCCATGAAGAATGACAAGGGGAAAATTACCTAACATGCGTCAGTAGCAGTACAACTTTACTTGCTGCACCCTTCTCTGTGTATATAACTCTAAAAATGCCTAGCTGAAATTTTTAATTGGCCACTCTACATATGAGGGAAAATTTAAATGTTTTTCTTTCCCTATTTCTGTCCCTCAAAGTTGTTAGAAATTTTAATGGTAAATTAGTCAACATATTAAAAAAATCTATATTGACATTAATTTTCTGTCACAGCTTACTGACAAGATAAATAGGTGACAAAAGTGAATTTACAAGTTAGGTAGGTCAAAATAATTGAACTGCAAGATTTTATAAATAAAGCACAGGTTTAAAGCTAAGAAACTAAAACAACATGACATTTCCTAACTTCTTCTAATATGCTCTCTCCTGACTTCTTCCTATGCTTCTCTATGAACCAAGCCATTTATGTTTTATAGTATTTAGAATGTATTTGCAAATACATTTATTTGTAACATCTACTATTAATTCTGGGCAACTAGGTGGAACAGTGGATAGAGTGCTAGACCTGGAGTCAGTAAGACTTTTCTTCTTAGGTTCAAATCCAGCCTCAGACACTTACCGGCTGTGTGACCCTGGACAAGTCACTTAACCCTGCTTGTCTCAGTTTTCTCACCTGTAAAATGAGATGAAGAAGGAAATGGCAAACCACTCCAGTATCTTTGCCAAGAAAACCCAAATGGGGTTATGAAAAGTTGGATATGACTGAAAGACTGAATGGCAAAAAACCCTATTCCCAAACAACCCACTATTAATTCTAAAGTGCAGGTTAATTTTGGCATGAGGTCATAACATCACAAATTTAAAGCTAAAAGAGACCTTTAGAGATCACCATAATCTACTTTAGAGAGAAGCCATTTTAGATAAAAAGCCTACCAAATAGCAGTGCCTATCAAAAGTAGTACTTCTCTCCTGTGCCATCTTGTAAGGAATGTGAAATCCATTCATCTTTCTTGTGTTGTGGTGCTATTAAGTATGAATCAGTGTAATCCCCATGAGTAGAATAAATAGTGCTTGGTAAAATCCTGTAGTGCAGACTTTGATTTTGATAAACTAAAGCCACTCCTTTTATAGAATGGCAAACAGACTCAGAAAGTCTTGAACAATATCTTGTTCAAAGTCACATAGTAAGTAAATGACAGAGATGGAATTTGAACTCACGTCCTCAGACTCTAAATCCAGCACAGACTACCTTGCTTTCTGCAATCACTCAACCAACAAGCATCAATTAAAGTATGCACCAGGAATGTGCTGAGTGCTGGGGATATAAAGACGAAAATTAAATGCCCTCATGAAGCCTAGATTCTATCAGAGAAAATTACACTTCTATTTTATTCCTACAGTCTATACTTTATGCAAACATTATATAAAAATACAGAATTATACTAATGACAAATTATGGGGATGAATGCTTTTCAAAGATTCAAATCGGTATTCATTTAAATTGCAAGTAATCCTTAATTTAGAATAACACCTCATCTTTTGGGTAAACCACAGGCCACCTGCAGAGTAGAGTGGGTGTAATTCCACTGTCAATATATCAAGGATCCTTCTAACATCACAGATCACAGTTCAGCTATGATTTAATAAGTTAAGTTGTGGAGAGTTACTTCTTGAGCTCAGTGTTATGTGGGGATTTAAACTCTAAGATCTTCCTTTCTCAAACTCAGACACCCATATGACTCTGCAGTTCCATTGAATCCAATAAAAATGTTCTGATCACTTTTACGAAGGCCTAAACCAAATCTCAAGCAGATTTACATTAAGAATAAATGAAAGGAAAACACAACCAGAATCAAATTGGAGCAGCATCATGTAGGGGAAACACTGGGCTAGGACTCAGAAGAAATCCTGGTTCACAACCTTGGATGAGGAGCTAAGCCACCCCAGGCATCTTTTCTTCATCTGTAAAGTGAATATGCATGATGGACTGGATGATTCAGAGTCTAAGATTTGACATTCTGTGCAATTCTATGAATCTAAAACATCAACCTGAAGACTAATGAATTAACATTGACCTTTTCCTCTCTCCTTCTCCCAGCCTTTAAGTACTAACTCAAGAAGCTACAAAGTCATTTTATTCCTATGGTCCTTTCCTCTTCTCCCTTATCTCCTTTTTCCAAATAATATTGATTCTATAGATACAGATCTTTGGTGATCCTGTCTGTTATTTCCAAATAGCAATTAAAGTTCACTTTGTCATTATCACAGATCTACAGCTAGAAAGAACCTTAGAGTCTTTTCTTCCAATCCTCTCACGTTATAGATGAGGGAACAGAGAAGGCCAACTGAAGTTAAGTGACTTGTCCAAGGTCACATAGACTGTAAGTAGCAGAGCCGGAATTTTAACCTATATCCTCCTGCACCAAATCCAGCACTTCCTTTCCCACTATGCCATACTCAATCTTTTCTCACATTTGGATTCTGAGTCTTGGATTTAACAGAGCAAAACAAGTAGCTGCAGGTGTCTAGAAGTGGGCAAATATACATTTTTTTTTCTTGCACAAGAATATAGTACATTTTCGCAACTATCTTACAAGTACCCATAAAAATATACTACAATGTCTACAAATATGGAGCTTCATTGAGGAGGGTCTATGCGCAAATAAAATCCTCTAAAAGTTATGTAAAAATAGATTTAAAAACAAATTCCAACATTTTGTCCCCACTTTGTTGAATACACAGCAAACAGAAACCAACAAGCTAACTGTCCTTAAAAGTGGCAACACTCCTTGAAGTCTGAGGCAGTAAGCAGCTGCAAACATCCGACTGAAAGCCCCATCTGCTGCTTCACAGCTTCCAGTCGAGGATGTTTACAGCCGCTCACTGTCAACAGCAGTGTGTATTCTTTGGCTGTTTATTTAGTTAACCTGAATCGGGGTCCCAAGCAGGTGTTTTGAAGATTCACACATATCAGTGTCCTGGCTGATGGAAAAAGGGTTCATTCAGATGGTGGAACTAGGTCTTCTTGTAGAAAGAGTTGGGGGAATAAGATCCCCATGGAAGTTCAGTTATTCAGTTATTGTATTTATCATGGAATTCGATGTGTTTTATCCATTGGACATGTGGAAAACAAATAAACATTTCTTTCTCCTGCTTTACTTGTAGCAAAAAGAAACGAAGATAGCAAAAGCAGTAATCTGTAACATCATGAACATTAATCTGTTAATGTCTTTCTCTAAGAAATTAACTACATTTCATTTTAATACTTAAGGCCCAAGTTTAACATTTATTATAAGGAAGAAATACATACATAGCAGGCTATTTAAAACTTGAAAGACCTACTTTACAAATCATGGGGGTGAGGGGAGACTCATATGCGTTCCTTGTTCATTTCCCTTTTGCTCTAATATATTCCCCCCCACCACTTTCCTGCCCTTCCCAATTCCCCCCTGAGAAGAACTATACAGTTGGCCGACTTATAAAACTGCAAAAATCAGGGTTAAGAGGAGATGGAGGTAGGTATAATAAAGGAACCATTAGATCCTACTCCAGTTTTTCCTATCAGTTTATAGATCAGCATTTCCCACTGGAAAAACACAGAACCCACTGCTACCACACCATGACGCACATTAAGTCCAACCAGGGTGCCTTAGATTCCACTCTCATTCTCTTACGAAAATAAATGAGGAAAACCAAAGGTTAAGCAGTAGCAACAACTATTTTCCAGAAGTAATTCAAAACCATTCCGAGTCCAGCAACAGATGAAGTTGATACTGAAAAGAGGGTGGGTCTTTCCTTGGGATTTGTTTTTAGATGAAATGGCCATGAGGCCCTTGCCATTTGCTGACGAGGTTACTTAGAAGTCTGGGAAAGGAGGGAGAAAAAGTCACACTCCAACAGTGTTTACTAAGACTGATAGCTACGAAGAGCGCCACAAATCACTCCTTAAAAGCGCTGGGTTATTTTACCTTCCTAAGGAAGGTTAAGAAAGTTAATCTTTCAGGCAGCAGGTGAAAACAAGCTCAATTATGCTGTGGCCTTTCCTTTTATTAACCATGGACTTTGAGCGATTAAAACCTCCTAGGGAACCACATTTTCTCAATGGGTCAAGTCACATAAGGGAACAAAGCAAACTTTATCAGTGCTGTGCAATTCTACATTCCAGAAATTCTTAGCACTTGGCATCCATGTACCACTCGAGCCTGGAGAGGAGTGAGTGCATCTCTGAGACTGAACCACCCTCCAGCTTTGTGAAGTTCTCACCAAGGTGACTACTTCACTGAAGTGAGCCGAAAGCAAAGTAGGTACTTTTTAATTAAAAGAGATAAATAACACCTCCTCCTTAAGTTGTCCAGCCTGGACAGACACAGGACAGCTTCAGAACAAAGTGAAACAAAGGCAAGACAAAACTCAGTGGTGGCTATGTTCATAAAGAAAATGTTTTTACTCCAATGCATTTTCCTCGAAGTGAAGGGCCTCCTATTTGCCTTGGAATCTTATCACTTTTAAATTAAAAAAATGAAAACAGGAAAAATAAATCCTAAAATAGAAAAAGAGATCAACTTGGGGAGATGATGCAAGTCACTTCATGTTGCCTTTCACTAACAAACAATTTGGTGATAGGAGAGAAGAAGGATTTCAGCGTCATTATACCTTGGCCCGATTTGGAACAGATTAGTCTTTCATCTGTTAACTTTATTAATACAGCATTGATGACTCTCTAAAAGAAAAATGAAAGACCACGAGATCTTAATTGTCTGAATTCATTAGCTGAAGGACATTGTATCCACAACAATACAGTATTTCACTGTCTTTATGTACAGCTCCCTTTCAGCTTTTGTAAGATACAAGAGAGATCAGATCTGGGTGAAAGTCAAAGCAAGGTCATTCCAATATGTTGGTGCATAATTTTGTTCACTCAATAAAAGCCTGTTTACTTAAAAAAAAAATCTTACTACTAACTGTTTCAACTATTTGCTTCTTTTTCTAATTACTTGGTTTGTTTATGTAACATTTGATGGAGCTGGCCCTTTAAAAAAATCCAGTTAAGAACTGAATAAAATGTGTTAAGAATCAAAAAATTATGTAACCAATTGAGAAATGTGATTGGCAAATTTACCTAGGTACCAGGGGTCAAATCTGAATAAAATCCAATTATGTCTTGTAAATCAAACCCAGATTTTTCTTAAATACTCAGTCAAATACTCATGAGATGAAACAAGATACTCCTAGAAAACTATAGAAAACTACATACTTTACCAGTGTCTTGTATGTTCATGAAATATTAGATGCAGTCTCCTTAAATTTTCTAGCCAGTGTTATAACTTGGAAATCTTGCACCATGGGCAAGTCTTAAAGATGTTCTCTTGCTTTGTTAGAAACCAGTTTTTCTAGCACCAAGTCTTTTATTCTTTCACCCTAAAAAGATGGTGACAAATACAGGAATGATTCTAGGTAAAGTAGTGATGTTTGTCGTTTGTCTTTTCTCCTTTTTGAGAAGGTCTTTAATTCCTATTATGCTATAGTATCACAAGTCTCAGATCACAAGTCTCTCCTTTGACACATATTCACTGTGTGACCCTGGGCAAATGACTTAACCTCTTCATGTTGTAGGCAACCATCTAAGGCTTTAAGTTTCTGAGGAGCTTACTTGCATTGGTAAAGTCATTTCCTTCACTTGAGAGTTTTTTCTATTAATGTAATCACAGAACTATTCCTTATCCTTACAGGGACATGATTAATAACAATGGGAAATGCTGCCTTTCTGGGTATTTGCAATTTAATATAGATCAAAATGTCCTAGATTTAAATGGGCCTCTACTGGTGATACTTCAGGTATCCGTAGACAAATGGAAGAGAAAGGAATGAAAGCTTACTCTGACTATGGATAATGCCAGGTCTGAGAGGGAAGTCAATACCCTATTTCCTACTTTCAGCTTCCCTGGTATCTGACCTATTCCCCAGCCTCTAGATATCTAAAAGTCCAGGGTAATGGGGTTATTAGAAATCCTGTGGTTTCAGAAGTCAAGATGGAGGTGTTTCAAGATTGTGTAAAGATGTCACCATTAGAGCCCCATTCCCACAGCTCTCCAAAATAAATCTCTCCCAACCTTCTGAAAATAGAACATGTCTGGTGCAGCTGCATTGATGTAGTCAGGCCACTGTTTCCATACTCCAGGAGCCATATAATCCTTCAGAGACTAAGGCCAGATGGTTTTTCCTTCCCTTCTCTAAAGACACAAAATGAGTGCAAGTAGACAAGGACCCTGCCTGGATTCCAGGAACTCTATCCTGGAATCTTCATCACCATCAGACTATATTGGGTAAGGCAATTCCCCAAACATTTATTGAGCAAGCACCTAGAGGCGGAGAACTAGGCTAAAAGCTGTCAGGGACTCTACACTAAAAACAAAAAAGCATTTAGTGAAAAAGAAAGCTTAGCCTTAATCCTTTCTTGCTTGGTTTCTGTAATTAACAGAAATATAGGGCCAGCATTTCTCCCTGCCCCACCCCAAAAAAGGGAGGTTAGACTTGATGATGGAAACGGCAAGAAAGCAGCAAAGGTTTACCGAGTCTGGTTTCCAATAGACTGCACACAGAAACTACAGGAGGTAGAGACCATCTTTATGACTGACCATGAGGGTTTTATATTCCTTTAGAGAAAAAACCCTTCCACCAGAGAGAATTTGATACTACTGTGTGCAGCTAGCCCATGGGGAAGCATTTCAGGTCAAACAGACATTATGAAAAGTTGGGAGTTTAAAAAAAGAATTAGGTGTGGAGTTAAGCTACTTTTTCTGGAAATGAAGTTTACACCCTTATACTGGTTTAGCTGCAGTATGACTTCAGTGAAAGAAATGAAGTTTCAAGAATTTTTTTTTACATGAAAATGTCAAACATCTTTTACCTTTCTAATGTTTACGTTTGAATATAAACACATTATCGCCTTGCTAAAATAAAAGCATTAGGGTCTTGGACAACAGGTAACAGGATAGCTGAAATAATCCTAAAACAAGGCTTATTAAGAGGTTCTGGACAAGACTGACAAAAACCCAGTCTCAAACCAGAACATGACAGACCTGTACTACACATCATGTTTTACAGACTGGGCCCACTTTTCATAACTGAACTTGGTTGTTTTGTTTTTTATGACTCTAGACTAATAAGGGCCAAGACTTCTCTTCTTAATCTCTTCAATCATCCATTTAATGGATTCTACCAATGTCTAAACAGTAAGCATGAAGAGTGCAGATGTAGCACAGGGGTAGTGAGAGTTTTGTTGTACAGTCCTCTTTAATGTGTTACCCAGGAATCAGAAGTGTCTACAATGCGGGGGGGGGCGGGGGGAGGTCACGTGAGGAGATATTGTAGTCCAAAGGACACAAAGGAAATTATAATGTAAATTAAGAAAACATTACAAACTGAGTAGGAATATTACAAAGAAGAGTTTCACATAATGCAAACAATAAAGAGAATGGATGAGGGAAATGCTTAATTTTAAGTACTAAATATTTTCCATGTGACCTCATATCTTCCAGAGAGATCAAACACACAAAACTTCTACCAAGTCCAACTCCTGGTTATTAACTTAGCCTACTCATTTCAAAATTATTACATTATATGATATTAGTTCAAGGGAAAAAAAGCTTTTCCAGTATAGATAAAGGGATGATTTAAATATAAAATCAGAGTTATAAAGGATCCCGGAAGCCATCTAGTCCTATCACCTATTATGAGGTTCTGAATGGTTAAGTGATTTGTTCAAAATCACCCAGATAATAAGTGTTTGAGAAAGGATCCAAACTCAAGTTCTCTGATTCCAAGTTCAGCAGAGAGGAAAGTTTTCCTGATAGTCCTCCCTTTTTAAAGAAATTATAACAACAACAATAAATCTGGGAAGAATAGTGGGCCAAAGAGGGAAAAGGAAGTGACTGCAAGTCTTCTTTAATCCCCACGATGCTTCTGAAGAAAAGCTATCAATACACCATGAATTTCTGAACAAGTAACTTCTCTTTAGAAGTAAAGCAGAAAATATTCTTTCTCAGTACCAACAATTCTTTTCCAAATCCAAGGTAAACATAAGTTCCTTTTTTAAAAATAAAAAATGATTTTTATTAGAAATAGTGTACTGTGAGACTGATCTAATTGGTGTCATGTCCAGACTTGGAGAGTAACAGAACCAGGCAGCACAGAAAGGGAGAGATGTGTTTCCTAGACAAAAGGGGACTGATGGGGCAAAGTCTAGGAAACTTACGCTAGTATTAGTTTAGGAGCTTGGTAGATAACTGTTGATCAAGAAACCAGGCAGAAGATTTATTCACTGAGTGGCAAGGAGGCCAGGCAAATAGACCTATAAGAAGAAGTCTGAGTAGAAGGCATGAAATACAAGCAGTAGTAATCAAGATGGAACTGTCTCTTGAGGTAGCATCTACTTTCTAAGTTAGGCTCTACTCAGGGTCCAAACTGGTCTCTGAATATAGGTGATCCTGAGCCTACCATAGAGGCAAATAAGTACATTTGACTACAGTAGGTACCTGAGGGGGCATAAAGTCAGGTAGTTTCTGAAAATAAGAAGGGCTTAATATAAACCTTTTCTCCACACATTTGATGACTCTGGGCGATTTGAGGGCATCTTCTAGCTCAAAAAGAATGGCTCTTCCATTGGTACAATCAATTTTAAGTCTGACTCTGTCCTTGTTGCCATTAGATCAGACAGAATGTTAGATTCAAAAGGGAATTTAGAAATAAACTAATACAATCTACTCATTACTCACATGAAGATATTGGAGTATGGAGGCATTAAGTGAATTGCCCAAAGTCTATGAGATACAGTGCAGTATGTTTTCTTTAATATCAGGCTGCCCCCCTTGATGGGCTAAGTTTGCAGTTAATTGCTAATGAAATTGTATAGAGAAAAATACTGTCTCTACGTTCAAGCGTACACTCAAACCTGAAAAGATGCAAGTATGTTTTTCTCTCTGGAGTCCCAAACTCTCTCTAAGAATCTCCATCGTGTACAACTAACATTATAAATATATTCTCGAATCTTTCAAAAGTTATATGACTTTATGAGTGCCTTCTACAAAGGTAGACTCAAACTCTTCATTCCTTAGTTGTTGTTGTTTTTTTATATAAATTGTTGTAGCTTAAAAAAAAATCAAGGTGGGAAACCTTCTACTGCTACATCTCACTGAGACATAGGCTGGTACTTAGATACAAAGATATCACTACACCTATACTTAAAATCCCTGTTAATCTGTGGAGACTACCAGAGCTTGTTTCCCCCTGCAGAGCTCTCAGTGAGAAGTGTCAAGGCAGGGCTGTGATAGGAATTGGTGTAGGATTTTAATGGAAATTCATGATAAATTTTTTTATTTTACAATATTTGAGAAGTCATCTGTTTTGGACTCCTTACAATTCTTTACTCCTTAAGTTCTTTATTCTTAAAATTATTAATTCCCTAAAATACATTTGCATGTATTCAGCATCTTTCTTTTATGTTGTTAAGTGAAACCCTGAAATTGTTCATCTAGGACTGGTAATTGATGAGGATTTATCAAATGTTTACTAAGTATTAAACATTTTAGTGGTGCCAGTGAGAAAAAGGAAAAACCAAAGGAGTTCTTGCCCATAAGGAGCTTACATTTTAAAGTGGGAGACAACATACACATAAATAGGTATAGACAAAATACATACAGAAGAGATATAAGGTAGCCTTACAAAGGAAGGCATTAACAGCTAGAAGGGCTAGAAGGTGGCATTTGATATGAGTTTTAAAGAACTCCTTAGACAAATACTTTCTGTATTACTTTATAGTTAAGAGATAGAGATAAAAATTAATCGATAAATTCAAGGTTGTGGCCATTGTCAAAATTTACAGGGTGCCTCCTTGTCCTTTCATTAAAGAAGATATGAAAGACTTTTATGGTCAGTTTCCGCCGTAGTAACATCTGGAGTTGATGTGTGTGTGTGGGTGATGTGGGAAGTTCCCATGATCTCCTGACATCCATTCCAGTCTGCTCCTGTCCACAGTGAACTGCCTCAAATAACAAGAATACATCTAGAGATCCAATATGACCTAATGATGCTGTTTTCATCTTTCTACACTAGATAAAAATGCTCATTAGAAGAGACTTTATCCTCAAAAGAAAACCCTAGATATCTTTTCCCATTAAGATACCAGATGGGTCAACTCAATTTGGTCAACAGATAAACTGATAAAAATCAACAGCTATGTATTTGGGAAGTAGAGATCTCCCTTCTAAGCTGAAAACATTTGAAAAAAAATTAACATTATCTGTGATGCCTAAGGGAGGACAGGGTCTATTTTTGTCATCTTCATATCCTCATCATATAATACTGTGCTTGGCATAGAGTGCTTAATAAATACTTTTCTTGATTTGACTTGACCCTAAAGCAAATATAAAGGACACCTATGTGGCATAGTGGATAGCGCACTGGGCTTGGAATCAGGAAGACTCATCTTCATGAGTCCTATTCTGGCCCCATATACTTACTAGCTGTGTGACCCCAGGCAAGTCTAACCCTGTTTGCCTCAGTTTCCTTATTGGTAAAATGATCTGGAAAAGGAAATGGCAGACTATTCTAGTATTTCTGCTACAAAAATTGCAAATGAGGGTCACTTAGCATCAGACACAACTGAAATAAGTGAATAGTAGCAAAAGCAGATATGAAATAGCATGAGGTACCATACTCAAACAATAAAGACATGCATAAGTCATAGAATCAAGACCTGGAAGGTCTTTTAGAGGACATCTAGTTCAACCTTCCCATTTTACAAAACAGAAGAATCTGAAACTCAGGGGAATTAAGTGGTTTACCCTAAATCATATAAGTAATAAGCATGTAAAGTGGGATCTGAACCCAGGTTGTCTGATTCCTCAAGTCAGTATGCTTTCAACTGTAACCCATGGCTTACCTTTCACCCCTATTAATTCCCACCCTTCCTTTCTGCCACCAGCACTTAAGAGATTCACTGAAGAAAGTAAACAAAGAGAAAATCAGTTGATTTCACCCACTGCATATTTATGGCATCCAAGTACCTTAAGCATAGGTTTGTTGAAATGTTATTAAGGTGTATAAGACTAATCTGGGTGGAGATCATATTTCAAGTTAGGAAATATTGGGAAATAAGGCCCCATATTGGAGGGGTGATCTCAACTAAAAAGAACACTGTTACAGATCAAGGCAAATTGTATTAAAAAATAATCTGATCCTACTAACTAGGCATTTACTTTTGAGAAAGGCCTTTATCTTCTCTAGGACTTAGACTTTCCAAGTGTCAAATGAAAAAGGATTTCAAAGGCTGCTTTACACTCTAAAATGCTATGATTTTTATGATTCTTCTAGTGCTTGAATCTAGGACAGGAGGAATTAAAAAAGAAGAAACAAAAAGCAAATCACAGCCAAATCACAAGCACAATAGATGGTAACCTATCCTCTTATTCACATTCTTAATTTTTACATATGTGTGTTTACCTATATATGTATGTATATATACACATACATATATATGTATGTATGTGTATATATGCATACACACAGACACACACATATATGTATATAAAACCATGAATTACCCTGATTTCCCTCACCATCATTTCCCACACCCACACGCTTTTAAAAATAGCAAGACTACAAAATAGTTTCAGTGTATATTTACAGACATGGTAGTTAGTAACCAACTCATGAAACATTCTGGATAAAGGACTTAATGCTTTCCAAAATGTCTGGACTGAGAGAAGGAAAGGAAATGATATACCATATATCTTTGATATGTTAAGGTTAGGAAACAAAAAATAGATCAAAGATACAGTCATTTTTAGAATCAGAAACAAGAGTCCTATGTTTCCTCAGGGATATCTTGGATGAGATGCCTTGTATACAATCATCATTGGCTGCAGCCTATACCTGTCATGGGTCTTGGATCATCCAAAATTTCAGGTCACTGCAGTGTGACATTCATCTCACATGGCCATATGGCACCACTGGCGGACTAATGATTTTAAATTGTATCAGGTGGTAGCTTAGGAAAGTTCTGTGCAGTTTCCATTCACAAAACAAATCCATTATGTTCCATTAATTAATTTCACCTATTCCTTTCCTTCTATGTGAAACTGTTATTATTTTTGTTAAACTATCAGAATGGGAAAATTAACGAATCCTTGCTTCAACAACTCTAACAAGAGATCAATCCTGTCTCTCTGCCTGAAGACGTCTAATGAAATGGAGCTCCCTAATTCCTGGGTAGCCCATTTTACTTTTAGAGAAGTCCTAGTAGTTACAAAGTTGTCACCTCGTCCCCCTTCATACCCACCCCTACCCCCACCCCGGTCCACACCTCATATCAAAGTATGGTCTTTGGCTCTGCTTCTAAGTGTACCCTCTTTGGGGGGGGGCAAATAAAATGAGTCTCTGCCCTTTCCCACAATACAGCCCTTATGGTATTTGATGACAGTGAAATCTATGTCTTATTCTTTTTTCTTCTCAAGGCTGAATCCCCAGTTCCTACAATCAATTTTCCTATATTTTAATGTCTATTTCCCTCACTGGGTACTGTCTTGTGGATATGCTTCAGCTAAGCACTGTCTTTTCTAAAATGTGGCACTCAGGGCCGGACAGAATGTTCTAGATGTGATCTGCAGTCTTGTGAAAGAAGAGGAAACAAAATAAAACAGAGGGAACAGAAAGAGGATTATAAGGGAGGATAAAGAAGAGCAGCTGTTTATAACTGATTTCTGCAGCTTCTGAGTGGACATTTGCATACTCCAAGAAAGAGTGGCTGTCTTCTGTTTGTTATCATCAGTTACTTAGAAACTAACTAAACAGTCCAAACTTAACCCTCTTCACAATCCATAGACTGCACCTACTGCACCTGGGTATTCAGGTAGAAAGCTTTTCACATAAGCTAATGAATAACCTGATTTTGCTATAGAGACAGTTCACTAAACAAATGGTTTTAGTGGCCCAGAAAGGAATTAAAGTATATTATGAAATATTACTTTGACTATTATGTTACAAAGTATCTAGTAAATAGTAGGCATTTAATAAGTGCTTGTTAAATGCATGCAAAAGAAGAGACTCGGCCATTTGATATAGGCAACTAATCCCCTCCCCATCATTCATGGTAAGTTTCTTACTGGTACTGGAATTAAATTCTTAATTATTAATAGAAGGATTACATATAATAAGAATGATGTATTCCTATTGGAAAAGTTCCTAGTTTGACAGTGAGGGAAAGAAAAGGGGGTAAAAAGGGAGCCAAGATTTTCCAGGGAGTCTGCTTTAGAATTCAGTTCTCATCTAACTAGATACTACTTTGTGCATTAAAAATATACATGTATATATAAAATATACAAAATAAATATACATGTAATATATAAAACATACATGTATATATGAAATATATAAATATATCCCAAAGAGGTCATATATGTGTGTGTATATATATATATATATATATATATATATGCATAGTGTGTATATACAAATGTGTATATTTGAACATATATATATACATATACACAAATATGTATATATGTATGTGCACAAGTATATGTATGTACAAATGTAAATGTGTGCATGTACACATATGTCTGACTGGCATACTCAGATCACAGGTAGACTGATTTTGTTGTGTTTTTTTTTTAACGGCTTCTAAAATTGACTTCTTGCTTTTATTTTTCTGCACATGTTCAGAAGTAAATGCTAAGGTTCTGGCAGTTTTTTAAAGAAAGAAAATAAACATACCAGTCTAATACCTGCAGTTCTGTTAACAATATTGTTTGTATTATAAAATCCATCAACGATGGCTACAGAGTGAAACTGCCAGCATAAACAAACATTACTTAGTTACTAGTGGCATCTCAAATCAGCACACATAAGTCTCAAAAGGCAAAAAAAGAATGAAATTTTCCACTCCTACAAGATGCCTCTTTTAAGAGATTAGAAAAGATGGGGGAAGGGTCATGGAGAAGAGAGAGGTACTCATGAATCCCATGACTTTCATCAGCACAATACAATACAAGGGAATGAGTGAACATGTAAAGCTGTTATGGAAAGTTTCAATGAACACTTTCCTATGCAAAGCATCTCAGCTGAGAACATTCTTTGCGCCTTCATTTTTAAAGATTCCAGCTACAGTACAACAAATTCTCCCCCTCAAGAGCAAGGGAGGCCACAGTGACAGAAGGAAAAAGGAACAGGAAGGTAGAAGGCAATGCGATGGTCTTTGTCAAGACCAAAATGGGTTCATGCAGGATATGTCAGAAGGCTGCAATCATTGGAAATCCTGGCTATCCCTTCTAAAGCTCAGTAATTAACCACCTTGGATTTTAAAAACTTTCTTGATAAGTTACTGGTACTTAGAATACCTCCGGTACATCTGTAGAAAAGTTTTATAGTTGGTCCCTATGTTTCAAGGACAGGATTTAGGGTAAAAATCCCTCTTGAGATTAAAGGAAGAACAGGTTAGAGATGCTAGAACTTAGTTTAATGATCATTGTTGGACAGTCTTACAGGATTCCTCTGCCATCACTAGTACTATTGCCCTGATTTTTAGTTCTGCTTTCAAGTCTTCTACTATATCTATCACTCTAATCATATTATTCTCCTTCAATAACCTAGTCACAGAGGTAGGGAACTTGCAGCCTCAAGACCACATGTGGCCCTCTAAGTCCTCAAGTGCAACTCTGAATCCAAACTTCGAAGAAAAAAATCTCCTTAATAAAAGGATTTGTTCAAATTTGGAACTATGTCCAAAGAGGTATAAAACTGTGCATACCTTATATCCAGCAATATCACTACTAGGTCTGTATCCCAAAGAGATCATAAAAAGGGAAAAGGGCTCACATTTACAAAAATATTTATAGCAGCTCTTTTTGTGGTGGCAAAGAATGGGAAACTGAGGAGATGCTCATCAATTAGGGAATGGCTGAACAAACTGTGGCATATGAATGTAATGGAATACTGTTGTTCCACAAGAAATGATGATCTGGTGGGCTTTAGAAAAACCTGTAAAGACTTGCATAAACTGATGCTGAGTGAAGTGAGCTGAACCAGAAGAACCCTGTACAGAGTAACAGTAACATTGTGAGATGATCGACTTTGTTGTACTCAACTCTTCTGAGCAGTACAATGATCTAAGACAATTCCAAAAGAGTCATGATGTAAAATGCGGTCCACATCTACAGGAAGAACTATAGAGTCTGAATGCAGATCAAACAGACTATTTTCTCTTTTGTTGTTTTTTGTTTTTTGTGTTTTCTTTCTCATGATTTTTCCTTTTTGTTCTGATTCTTTTTTTCATAACATGATTAATATGGAAATATGTTTAATATGATCATAGATGTATAACCTATATCATATTGAATGCCATCTTGGGGAGGAGACAGTAGAGGGAGGGAGAAAATTTAGAACTCAAAATCTTATAACTATGAATGCTGAAAACTAAAAATAAATAAATACATTTTTTGGAAAAGCATTTGCTCTGTAAAACTTGGACTAAATCAAAAGGCTGCATTTAAGGACCTTAAAACCATGAAGCAACACGTTCCCCAACCCTGTGGGAGAAGATTCTAAAAAAAAAAGGTGTTATAATGTGTGTCTGCCTGCTATGTATTTCAAATCAAAGTAACATGACATAAGCCTCTTTAGGAAAAGCAAAACCTGTAGCAGACAGACAGGTTGGATAGCTCTATTGATTTTGGCAACACATGCCAATAAATTTACTGAAAATCAGGACTGAAGACTGAAGAAACTTGGATTATAAGTTTCTCCCCTTGATATTTATCTAACAAGAACTTATTCATAAAGAGAATTTAAGGATGCCTATAAAGAGACATTAATGACAGAAATCAAGTCTATTTCCCTACTAAGAACATGGTAAAAACTACCCAGGTTGATTCTCTTTTTCTCTGCAACCTTTTGTACATATTTACTGGTCACAATCAATCAACAATTATTTATTAAGCACTCACTATGTGGTAGGCACTGCAGATAGCTAGAGATATAAGGAAAAAGCAAAACCAGTCCCTGCACTCAAGAAACTTTTTTCTCTCTCTCATTATACACACACACACATATATATATATATATATATATATATATATATATGTATCTATTATGTATATATTATATATACATATCATAAAGAGTAGTTACCAGGTAAGGTTAGAGGGGAAGACACCAGAAGTAAGGGGAACCAGGAAAGATCTCCTGAAGAAGCACTGAGTCTTAGAAGAAGCAGAGGGAAGGAAGACCATTTTTGCAAATGTAAGCTGTACATCTCCACTGAGTTGGAGGGACCAGTGGAGGGACCACTTACTGTCAGGGACCAATCCTTCTTTTTGATTTGTATACAACTCCTCCTTTTTCCAGGGATTGGAGTACAGTGCTTTCAGTGGTAGATTATCTAATAATTAGAGCAGGCACATGGCTAGAGGTCCCCAAAGTTTCTGGAAATATAACTGACTTGTTTTTTTTTCCCTTCTGGATGGATAATTCTTCTTTTCATAGTCTTAGATGGAGTTCAGGGCTGAAACCAGGGAATTCAAGTAGTTGCTTCCTTCTTCATCCCTGTTTTGCCCCAGAGTACAGACCCTCATTACCAAGAGATACTACAAAATATGAATGACCACTGAGGTTCATGGAGTGGAAGGGCATAAGACCCTCTGCAGCACCCACAAAAAGAAAGGAAAATAGAAGAGAGTGATATATTGGTTCCTGATTCCCATGAGACACTTCTAGTAGTTTTCAACAATTCAACTCAACCAACAGTTAAACATTTGCTACAGGCAAAGTATTGCTAAATAATTAAAATTTAAAAAGGGAAAAATAACCATTTTTTGTCCTCTCTCCTCCTCTCCATTCACCGCCTCCCCCCCCCCCCCAAGGAGTTTACAACTTTCTGAGAAGCTGAGATAATTCCTTATCCTGCTGGTCGTGCTGGCTAGTTCTACCAAACGGCAGTTGAAGAGTATAGTGAAAGAGTAGGGTCTTGGTGAACAGAGCCCCCAGGGGACATCAATCATGCATATCCATAAATGCTAAAGACTTTCTAACTAATTGCTAAAGTTGAATAATAGGTATTTTACTTAAAGAAGGATTATTTTGAAAGCTACAAAATACATGTAATAATATTATAAATATATCTATACAACCAAACAGTCCTATATCCATAGTACCTGCTTAAGAATATTTGCTATGCTAAATTCAAGGGAAGATACAAAATTTAGATCAGTTATAGTCTCTGCCATCATATAATTTATAGTCTAGTAGGGAGTTAAAATATTCAATGAAAAGAATATGGCTTAAAATAAAGTTATAGTATTAAGAAAAAAAAAAACTCTGGAATCCTAGTGTTTTAGCCTGATATCTCAAATGACTCATGATAATTGGAAGATAATGGGTTAAATAACCTTTGATTTAATGAGCAGTTTAAAAAGCAGATGTAGAACTATGTTAATTTGATTGTTCCTTTAATATAAAATAATCACAAATTTCTTCTATATGTCATTTAAGTGTACAAACAAAAACTCTTCTTTTGGGGACATTATTTACAAACTAGATTCTAGAACAACAAAAGACATCTATTTGTAAATTGACAGATAATTTTGCTCATCCTTCCCAATCCTGGTATGTCAATCTAATTCAACAACCAATTACTAAACATCTCCTTTATGCAAGGCACTGTGCTAAGGGGGTTACAACGCCATACCAAAAACATTTCCTGCCCTTCAAGAACTTGCACATACTACAGATGGTTATGGGAGAGGGCAACAAACATCATGTAAACAGATATAAGTATAAACCTGACACTAAAATACTAAAGTGGGTCTCAGCAGTGCCAAGTGATTATAGGGAATGCTTTCTCTCACAGCTAACTTGTGGTCCTTCCATGTCATAGCTAATGACCATTCCTCAGTGGAAAAACAAGAGGAAGAAACAGAAAGGAAGATCAAAGGTGAGAAAAGAAAAGGAGAAAAAAGGGGAGTGGATGAAGACAGTATGACTAAAAAAAGAGTATGGCTCTGAAGTGAGATTAGCGGGGTCTAAATCTCACCTCTGATACAACCTATGTGTGTTTTCGTCCGTTGTTGAAGAAGACCATGCCATCAGAGAAATAATGACATGATTTATACTTGACTTTGTTTTGAGTGAGAGAGGACTGTGCAGGTCACCAGCCTCACTTCTCCTCCAGAGCCATCTGAATCCAGTGACCAGATATTCATCAGAATGACTGGAGATGACCCAGGATGAGGCAATTGGGGTTAAGTGACTTGCCAAATGGGGTCTCCCAGCTAGTGAGTGTCAAGTATCTGAGGTGATATTTGAACTCAGGTCCTCCTGACTCCTGCACTGGTGCTCTGTTCACTGTACCACCTAGCTGCCCCTTACAACCTATGTAACTTTGGCAAGTAAGAAGTTCCCTGGACTTTAGTTTCTTCATCTGTAAAATAAGAGGGTTAGACTAGAAAGCTTCTGAGATTCTTTCTATCTCTAAGTCTATGATTACACATACACACATGGATATAAATATATGATTACATATATGCACACATGTCAATATGTAGTGTATATATATGTATGCATACATGTATATATGGGAGCAAAAAGGAGGGACTAGGAAGAAAAAGGAGTAGCAAAATGAGGAAGGAAGGGAGAAATATTGAGTAAAGAACTATAATTAAGGAACAAAGGTTGGAATTAAAGGAAAGAGCTGACTTGCAGTCAATGTTGGAGTTGGAACCTAGCAGGAGAATGGGAAGAAGAGATAAAAATTAGAAAAGGAAGGAGAGGAAGGATATAGGAAAGAAAAAGACAGCTAATAGAAGAGAGATGACAATGAGAAAATGAAAGGTTATACTTAGTGATCATAGGCTTATGACATAAAGATCACTCAAGATCATAGATCTGAGGGAGAAAAGAGCTTACCTTAGACATCATGCAATATAATTCCCCCATCCCCAGTCCATTTTACAGATGAGACGTTAATTGTGATTTGCCAAAGGGACACAAATAATAAATAGCAGGACAGGAATTTAAACTCAGGTCTCCTGATTAAAAATCCAGCTCTCCTTCTACTGTACCACACTGCAACAGTCAAAAGAGGCCTTTTAATAAGAACTACTTAATAAAGATTAATAAGAAGGAGACTAGACTTACATGAAAGGTAAGCAGCCTTCAAATTGACTGTGGCTAAACATATTTTAGAATTAGAAAATTAATTTGTGAAAAATGAAAAATGGTATACTTTTTCCTATGCTGTTAAAAAAATTTCAGATAAGAGTATTTATAGAAATTTTATTCCTTACTTTAAGACTTATTTTCCCATTCCAGAGTATAAAACAGAAAAAACTCTTGACAATTAACAAGTATTAATTTTTTTCTATCGACAGTTTAATGGTTAGATGCTTTTCGTGTTTCTTCTGAAATATCAAATAAGAACCACACGTATTCGTAGTAGGTATACTGAACATTATTCACACAGCCAGTGTATTTTTAAATTATTCAGGTTTTAAAAACTTTTATAGATTTCCATAGGAAATAAAGTCTGCCCCCACTACCTCCTGCCATTTTTTCTCCTAAAAGGCTACTAACAAAATACTGACTTGGAAGATTCAGATTAATTCAAGTACTAACATTTGGTAGGGTTTTCCTTTTATAACGGTACTACAGAATACTAACTTCACAGATTTACATTAATTCAGGAGATATATTTAGCATTTGCTAATAAAACATGGATTATTAAGCTCTGGATTTAGGGAAAAAATATTAGCATTAAAATAGTGTGTGATAACAGAATAAAAAATTAGCCTGAGCCTTAATTATGATGTTGTAAGAAAGGAAGCCTTGAAATCCTTAAGTTGGGATCAAATGGAAACAGACTAACCTTGAAGGGCTCTAATGACTAAAAGAGGAGAAAGATAATTTAAGTTGAACAGAATTTCCTTAAGTCCTATATCTACAAGCCACACCCTACACAACTAGGGACAGGAAAGCATTTGGATTCAACCCTTTACAAGTATCCAACTGGAGGTAAAGTTTTAAACACACACACACACACAACTCATTTTCAGAGAAGAAAAGAAACTCTTGCTCAATAAGTAGCAATTATGCTGAAGAATTTATATGCTGAGCACGACTGAATGTAAAAACACCAGATCAGTCAACCATAGCTTTAGCACTTTGAGTATGATTAACAGAATGAACTTTCAAAGGTCAATTAAATGTCAACACATTTTAAAGAGAGAGTCTTCTTAAGTTTGGTCAATGTATAATGGCACCTCATAACTCAGGGAGGCCATTCTTAATTTAAGTGCAATTTGTGCGTTAGGTACGTACACACACAGGCCAACTCACAAACACAAAGGCTGGACAATTCCTCCAGGAGTTTAGTTGGTATCTACACGACAGCCCCCACAGTGTGAAAGTATCCCAAGTTATGAAACGGTTCAAAAGAATAGGCCTTTTGTTGACACAGCACCATGCAATGAAGACGAAAATGGATCAGAGCAGGCAAAAAATCCTAAGATTGCCAAGGTAATCCGATAGTCCCATTTACATCAACAGAACTGCCCTCACCAGCATAAACTCTTCCCTACTCTTGGTACGCACCCCCATGGCCATCTTACTGAATGCTGGTGCTTGCCAGGTAAAGTACATTATGTTCTCAAAGCTGCCAAGATCAGAGACCAGAAATTAACTTTGCAGGAGGACAAATCTGAAGGCAGGATCCCTCTCTGTTCATTATTGACACTTCTAAGAAGGGATTAAATAACTACAATTCCTTCTTAGTTGCATTTACTTCCATTCCAGGCAGTCAAAGGCCAGTTTGTCATTTAACTGTGGGAAATATAGAAGAAGCATTACTTGTGGAACAACTCTGCCTTCAAGGGGCCTATATTCTGACTGAAGAGGAAATATTAACACATGAAACAACAGTGAAAAATAGAAAAAAGACTTACGACATAAATGATTATAAATACTATGAGCACTCAAAGGAAAGCAACTCACTGAGACCTGGGATAGTGAAGGGAGGATTCATGGAGGAGGTGAGCCTCAAGTGAGACCTGAGAGGGTTGAAAGGGTTTGGGTGGACAAAGAAGAGGAAGTGGCTGAAGTAAGGAAGTGCAGTGTTAGCGTTAGAAGAGATCCCCCAACACCTTGTAAGAGGAGGAAAATAAGATTCAAAGAATGCCTAGGGTCAGTTAGAGGGTTAGTGGCACAATCAGAACTAGAACTTAGGTCTCCTGATTCCCACACTCCAGTTTCCCTTATGTGAGAAGTCAGGAAAAGAAGAAAAGTGCCTACAGGTGGTGAAGAGACCTGTCAGTAGGTGCCCTGTGAGAAGGAATGGTAAAGAAGGATGGGTAGCTAAGATGGGACCAGACAGGAGGAAATTTACAACCAGTCGAAAGAGCTTTAGAGTTTAATGACCATCAAAGGTTTTTGTTCAAAGCAATAATATGAGAGTTATTTAGGTAAGACCAGCCAGGGAGCAGTACATGGATAGAATGGAGAAGAGGCTGGGAGTAAACGAGACCAACGAGTGCTTCTCACTCAGTGGTTTTGGGTACTGAATGTCATGGGACATATGAAAGTGTTTTGGAAAAGTAGAAAGTGCTGTAGAAGGGCAGAGTGTTATTACTATGGTGTTTCCCTGAGTCCAAATACTAATTGAATCTGAAATTCAGAACTGGCTCCCCTGAAGCTTCTACTCCCAGAAGTTACCTTGTAGTTAGATCCTAGTTCCTTGAGGTAGCATGGTGCGGGGGAAAAGAAGATTAAAGTACTTAGCAGTAAAAGAACCTATCTTCAAATCTCAGCTCTAGGTATTTATACTCTCTGGGCCTCAGTTTCCTTATCTATAAAAATTAAAAAGGTTAGATTAGATGGCCTTTAAGGTCCCTTGCAGCTCTAGATTTATGCTTCTTCTTTTCTATAGGAAGAGGGAAATAAAAACCCTTCTACCATGACAATGCAACAACTAGATCCTAAGATCCAAAGGGGATGTGTATGTATACATATATGTATGTATATACATGTGTATGCATATATGTGTGTGGGTACATGTACCATCTTTGGATCTTAACATCTAGTTGTTACAATGTGGAGGAAAGAAGAATATGTACATACACACACATACATACATACACATATAACCTGTCCACTACTATAAGGATTAAGATTGTTGACTCAGAAATCAGTCATCTTGGAAAGTCATCCTCATTCAGTTCTAAAAGTGTAGATCAAATTAAAGAATTAAGAAAGGGTGAGGAGTGGGAATTTTCACCTGCGATATGAAAGTTTTAGGGGTGGTGTTTTGGTTCTTAACTAGTATGATATTTTCAATACTTCCTATAACTTCTTTGTTTCAACAACCACCTCCTTCTTAATAGTTATCACTTAGTGATCTCTCTTCCCCTAAAATATTCAGAGCTACTTATTTCTGGCATAGTCTCCTTTCCCTTATTTTTCATCTACTTTTTCTGTGGCAAGTTTGATGAGACAGACAGGCAGAGAGAGAAAAACTGAGAGACAGATAGAAAATGTAACCATCTAAAAGGCTGCATAGTAGAAAGGAGGTGACAGGAGACCTGAATTCAAATTGTACCTCTGACAAACACTTACTACGCGACGGAACAATTTGCTTAAACTCAGTATCACCTTGAAATTTTCAGATTATAGAAGACTAGCTGCTTACCTATATTGGCAAAACAGTTTCTTTAATGCATAGATTCCTATCCCATGAAATCACAGGCCTGGACCATTTTAAATTTATTATTATGACTTTTAGTTTGTTGAAAGCATGAAATTCTACCACATGTTTTTGGTTGTTATTAAGAATAATGTAGGAGCAGAGACAGGGACATAGGGAATAGACCTGTGATTTCACTGATGAATAGGGAATTCTCAGAGGAGAGAATTCCTATGAAAACTGACGGACATCTTCTCTACCACTTAGTCTTATGGCACCCAAAACTTCAGTGATTTTTGCCTAGCATCACACAGTCAGTTTGTATCAGAGATGGTTCTCTCTATCCACTACACCATATAGCCTCCACTAAAATCTCATGTGTAGGGGTGTGTAGTTGACCCAGGATTCTTGAAGATCACACCAGCAAAGTGTAAACTCATGCTAACATGACTGAAAGGGCTTTGAATGATGTCAGTTCTGACAACTGAACAAGCAAAGTGTGGAGGGTTTTTCATTTCCCAGAGATCTCCAAATCAAACTGCCTGCTCTTTTGGCATTCCTTTTCCTATAACCAGAATTTGGATTCCACTGTGGGGTCTGATAGGTGAAATTTTAACCTCATCTTGCCCAGAACTAGGCCACCACATTATTTACTCTCTATCTTAAAGCCCTTATCTCTCCTCATTTTCCCCTCCCCTTTTCACTCTAACTCCCCATATATGTTATCCATCTCTATTGAAATATCACCTCCTTGAAATCAGTTATCTTGCTGGTTTATATTTGTACTGTACAAGGCACATAGTAAGTGCTCATAGCATGCTTTTTCATTCATTCATTCATTATCAGAAGGTAGATCATAAGTATTTTTGGTCCTAGAATGTAATAGAAAACTATTGTTTAAGATGTGGAAGGGTTATTCCCTGTCACTAGAGCAAGTGTATTTACTAATGAAATCAAATCATTTTGAAATACTGAAGAATATTATGGGCAAAGAGGTGTAAGACCTCTTAAGTGGGGTTGAAGATGTACAGATATAAAGAAGAGAGAATGACATAGCCTACCATCTACGAAATTACTTTCAGAGAGAATGGTTCTCTCCTTTTGTGAGTGTTTGTGACTCTGGAAGGGACAGATCCCCGTTTAGTATTACTTCCTTTTCTTTCCCAAACTTTCTTTTAGAACCCTACAGATCACTCTTCCATTTTGGGGCTATGGAAAGGAAGGAAGCAAAAAGCTGTAAGCAAAGAATCTCCAGGAAGGCTGGGGGTGGTGGTGGTGGTGGTGTCTATGCATCTTTGTTGTCATGGAACTCCCTCTATGAAACCATATCTTGAGGTTCTCTTCCTTCCCCTTACCCGTGCTATGCAGGAAGTTCCATCTCCCTACAGAGACTTCCAATAAGTAGCTGAGTGGAGAACATTCTTTTCTGGGGGGGTAGCCAAGGATATAAGAGCGGGAAGAGAAAGTTTTAGCCTTGGTGCAATTTTCTTTGAGTGATAACACAAAATATTTGAGGATCGTGATATTGTAGTTACTTCCCTAATTCCTCTCTATCCACTCCATAGAGGGAACACCCCTGGGAGACTTGAAATGAAGGATGTAGTCCTAGGAGTCCTGCTGCTCAAGGGGCCCCTCAAGATTTCATGGTTACTCTTGGATAAGGCCATCGTTCTGTTGAAGTCTCCATTCTTAAAAAATAGACAGAGATTTCCTCTTTAGAGCTCTCTTCTATGCTTATTTTCCCTTTACTAGTCATTCACCTAGACTCCTTGGTAATACAGTTATCTTTCAAAGTCATGATTCTCTCCATTTGAGATTTGAGGCATTCACTGGGTCATAGATTCAAAGCTGAACATGAAATAAGAGGTCATCTAGTTCAATACTCTCATTTTACATATGAGGAAACTGAGGTTTAGGGAGGAAGGCTGGTTCATGGAAGGACAGAGTAAGGCTGCATAAAGAATCTTCAGGTTCTATCTCTGTATTACTTGTGCCTCATTTTTTTTAACCCTTTATGTTGCACTGTCTCACCACTCTGCAACAAAACTTTAATAGTCTTTAAAGGTGGGCAAAGTGGGACTTTGATAGTCTATAAGTGAGTAACGGATTTACTGTTTCTTTTATATATAAAAACCAATTTCAGAAAGCTTAAGAAAATCTTCAGAATTTATAATTTAAGGGAAATATCCATTTAGTTTTTGTAAACCTTTACTGTAAAACATATACTCTTAGAATTTTGTTTTGTTTTACACATATACACATACACATGTATATACATGTAGATATACATACACATTTAGTTAGGGAAACAATTCTCTTTTGTCACACACTCTCAGAGAAGAAAATATATTATAGTTTAAAATAAAAGTTAGCCCAATATTGTATCACCACTTAACTTGTGACAATATGTCAAGGCTATCCCAGATGTTGTTAACTTATACCATTAAAAATTTATTAAAATTATAAATCTGTCATGTCACAAGCATCTTAACAAAAACTTTCATAAAAATGTGTTGTGTTAGCATAAATGGCCCTGAAATTAAGAAGCTATTTTCAAACCTTCATTAAACTCGGATACAGATAAACTTCATTATAGGTTACTATTCCTTCAAGAAAGACATCAGTTTAAGATTAATTTGGATGTGACATTTCCTTTTTCAAAGAAACTGAAGGCTTTCAGAAGTTCTCAATAAACAAGAGCAACCTAGGGGGTGGGTGGGAGCTGCCTGTATAGTATTTTCTAAAATGAGGAGAGGCAGAAGAGATTTTTAATGGCACAACATAGCTCTCTCTCTATCCACCCCCAACTCCTCCATTTTCTCTGACCTATCCTTGATTCTTTTTTTTATAGTTCTTATCTCTCTTGACTATGTCAAGCATTTCTGGCACATTTTGCAGAAGTAGTAACTTTTTATCCCCTCTCAAGATTAACTCTGTAGCAATAGTAACAAAAGTAACTTAAGAGTTGCTTTTGAACAGACTGAAAGGTCAACATAGTTATATGTAAAGTTTATGCAGAGATATAGTACGGTTATTTTATGCATCTTATCTAGCTAAAAAGCTAAGCATAGTTCTAAGACCTCTGAATTAAAATAAACCAGCATTTTTTAAAAATCACAGAAATCCAGAGCGCAGATATCTTCAAGTCTAACACCCTCATTTTAAAGACTGAGGCTCAGGGAGGTTAAATAATTTGTTCAAGGTCACATAGCACATTAGTGACAAATACAGGTCTGGGTCTCAGATTTCAGCTTTTCCCACTATTCTATAAGCTGTAATACAGTATCTTCAAAAACACCAACTCTGCCCTTTACTGCCTGTATGACCTTGGGCATGTCTTGGTATAGTAGGGATTCTTTTCGGGCCTCACTTTCCACTTTTATGAAATGAGGGGTTTGGTCCAGATAATTGCTTTCGGGCATAATCTAGGATTTTATGATCCTACCTACTCAAAGATGCTCGGAATAGAAGTCCTAGGCTTTTTGTTGTTGTTGCTGTTGTTTTTTTCTCGGGGGGGGGGGGGTTGGCGACCCAAAGAGAGGATGGCATTAGCCAGGGGCCTCTCACAGGCTCCCTCTTACCTTTATCAAAATCTAAGAACTAAACCCACAGGGACCACTCAGGCTACTCACTGATCTCCTTGGGTACCGAGCTGCTCCTGGCGGCATCTTCTCGCGGCTCCTAGACCACGCACATCCCGCAGATGCCGATGTGCCTCAGCTTTCAGGCAACTAAGGAGTTGGGCTGACAGAGAAGACGCCAAGAGTCCCCTGGCAGTGCCCCCGGCCTGTGGGTGGATACCAGCCCCTCCAAGGCTCGAGGAAACTTTTCCCCTAGTTCAAAGTGGCACCAGTCCCGAGGAATCAGTTGGGTCGGTCGATGAGGCTCAAGGCCCTTCGGGGTGAACACACGCCAAGGGGGAGGGCAACCACGCACTGATCTCGCGGAGATCGGGAGGTAGGGGTTGGAGGGGGTCCCGCGGCTTGCACTAACGGCATTCCTTGGCTTCGGTCAGTGGCGGAGGGGACCGGGAGATGAGATGAAGAAAGACAAGGGAGAGAGGAAGAAAGGAAAAACGAGAGAAGGTGGCAGTAGCAGGAAAAGGGAGAAGGCCGCCTGCTTAGGACAGTAGGGCAGAGTGCGCCAGCGCGGAAATCAAAGTTTGTCTTTCGGTTCCAGAAAAGTTTCCTAGGACCCTTGGGAAGTCAGAGTGGAAAGATAGGGGCTCTTCACTCTTGCCTCCAGGCCTGTTTTCCCTCTATCCCCTACTCTAGCTCCCAATAGATCTCCCCAGAAGGGCCCTGGGAGATCCCAGAGGGACAGATCTCAGCGTTTGAGGCGCTGCTGAGGTAGGGTGGAGGGGAGAGCTAACTACCCCCCCCTCCCCCTTCCTCCAGGCACTTGGATAAACCCGGGAGGTCCCGAAGAAGACCGATCCTTATCTCTGCCCTTCTCCTCCTCCTCTCTCTCTGTCTCTCTGTCTGTCTCTGTCTCTCTGTCTCTGTCTGTCTCTGTCTCTGTCTTTCTCTCTCTGTCTCTCTCTCTGTCTCTCTCTCTCTCTCTCTCTCTCTCTCTCTCTCTCTCTCTCTCTCTCTCTCTCTCACACACACACACACACACACACACACACACACACACACACACAAGTGAGAGCCAGAGGGAGAGGAGAGAGCAACTACTACCCCTCTGTCCAAGAAGGGCATCCGCTGAAACAGGACGCTCGCTGTGCCTGGGACAGACTGACGGGCGGCCGGGTATTGTCTCGAACGAGAGCATGTTGAAGGAGGCAGCGACAGCGGGAGAAAGAGAAGAGGAGAGGAGAGAATGCAGCCGAGCATTTGCAGTTAGCGTCTTTTTTTTCCTCCTTCCACTCCTCCCTCCTCCGTCCTCCTCCTCCCCCCGGGCCTTTACTCCTCCTCCTCCTCTCACCACGTTCTTTGTGTGTCTCTCCCTTTCCTCGGACCGGTTCCGCTTCTCTCCTGACAGCCAAGCGGTTCCGCAGCTCCGGATCCTTCCTCCTACGGCCGGTGTTCGCTTTGCTTCGCTTTGCTTTGCTTTCCCGCAGATCCGGGCCCCTGGCAGGGGCAGCAGCAGCGGGAGTACCGAGGGCAGGAGCAGCGAGGGCAGCAGCAGCAGCAGTGGGAGCAGCAGCGAGGGCAGAAGGAGAGGAGGAGAAGGAGGGGGGAGGAGGAGGAGGAGGAAGAGGAGGAGGAGGAGGAGAGGAGGAGAGAGGAAGAAGAGCAGGAGGAGGAGCGCTGACAAATGATGTCTAGGAGCCGCACCAGTAGAAAGGAGAAAACACAGAACCAGCCTCCTAGGACACGCTGCAGGTGACTTGCTCGCCAGGCTCCCCTATCTCCCCTTTCTAGGAGCTCTTTATTCAGGACCCCTGACCAAGGCACTCCCCCCAGGGGACCACCGCTGCCGGCTCCTCCTCCCTCTCCCCTGCCTCCACCTCAGCCCGGATCCGCTAAGCCGAGCGCTCCTCTCCGCAACCAACAACTAGACCGCCGGCAAGAAATCTAAGTGGGGAATTCCACCCCCCCGCCCCCTCTCCCTAGCTCCTCCACCCCCCCTCCTAGATCCACCAATTAGCTCAGCGGAGAGGGGGCAAATCGGTCCAATGAAGGGCCAGGAAACCCAGCCAGTCCCGGAGGGTTCAGCCAATGGAGGGGGACTCGAGCAACAGATCCGCCCCCTATTCCATTAGGAATGAAGCTGACTGTGGACAGTGATGCTATCCCGCCCTGGAGTGAGAACTGAGAGTCAGGAAGGTGTAGGACTTCCAGGGGAGTTCAGGTCCAGCCAGTCAGATAGAAGGTTTACGCATGTATACCAGAGTGTGAACGCGGGAGGCGACCAGCAAGTTTTCTCACTTTTCCCTACCTAGACCCACCCCTCAGCCCCAAACACCATGTCCGGGGAAACTTCTAATAGGAAGAATTCCTGCAAGAAACTTGTTGGAGGCGCCCATTCGTTATCCTTTATTAAGCAACTAACTAATAATCTTTCTCTTTATAGGATTCGAGTATTTCTCTAGTTTGCTGACTTTTTTTTTAGTCAATGCCAGAGTACTCTAAATACGAGTACCACAGAAGGTAAAATAGTTCTTTCAAAATTTTAATGCAACATAATTGTAATAAAGGAATAAAAGCGCATGTCATTTAATATTGGTTACGCACACGGTTAACTTTTTTTCAGTACTAAAACCCCAAGGATTTACTAACATATTGCCATCAATATCTGACGAAATAATTTAGTAGAAAATCGATATTTGAGGGAAAGATCATAGCATTATAGGTTTAGGGACCTTAGAGTTTACCTAGTTTCACAGCTCAAAAATCTAGATATGGATATTAAGGTCCAAGAGAGGTTAAAAAGCAAATTGTCCAAGTTCACTCAGGTAGTAAGTAGCAGAGAGGTAATTGGAGGTCAGGTATTCCGTTTCCAAATTCAGAGCTCTTCCCACCAGATCACATTGGAGAAAACTTACTTTTAGCTGAACATCATAAACTAGTTCATAATCAAAATGTTTTGTGCATAGAAGGTACTTAGTAGATAGCAATCGATTTGACTTGACTATTGATTAGTATTATTTAGCTGATTAAGGGTTTGCTACTACTTTATGCTCTTAAAAGGTAATGGACTATGCAGGTTTAAAATTGGTATTTGCTACATCTGCTGATTTTAAAGTTCAATAAATTTATTGGTGCTTTTTATTATTAATATTTTTTTTGGTTTTTGGTTTCCCAAAACTCAATGCAGTTTTGAGCTTTAATAGCTATATGTCGGTGTGTTTTCACTTCTTTGGGCAACAAATTGGGTAATAAATAGTTTTTTCTAGAAGAATACAGGGAGTAAATTGTTCTGAGGTTCTAGCTGGATGTGGGGAACCTTTAGCCTGGAGGGCACATGTGGCCCTCT
>CM053770.1:352091260-352102531 GCA_028658325.1 Potorous gilbertii
TTCTTTGGGCAACAAATTGGGTAATAAATAGTTTTTTCTAGAAGAATACAGGGAGTAAATTATTCTGAGGTTCTAGCTGGATGTGGGGAACCTTTAGCCTGGAGGGCACATGTGGCCCTCTAGGTCCTCAAATGTAGCCCTTTGACTCTAACCCTTTGTCAGCCTAAGGGCCACACTTGAGGACCTAGAGGGACACATATGGTCTCTAAATCTCAGGTTCTCCACCCCTGTTCTGATCTATTTTACCCTTCCCATTTGGTTTGCCAAATATTCCTATACTTGAATGAGTAAGTGATCTCAATGATATTCAGAA
Source organism: Potorous gilbertii (assembly GCA_028658325.1). Classification (NCBI taxonomy): domain Eukaryota; kingdom Metazoa; phylum Chordata; class Mammalia; order Diprotodontia; family Potoroidae; genus Potorous; species Potorous gilbertii. Next base: position 352,091,574 of record CM053770.1, read on the forward strand.
TAGATATAATCCATTTACTCTGGGCTAGGCTTGACTTGGTCAACTCAAGTGGTTCTGGTTTGGGATTGGAATGCACCACTCATAGATCATCAGACATTTAATTTAATGGGTTGAGTTAACAGTACACTTAAGTCCTGATTAAATTATACTCTATTTAAAGTTATAATTATGTAAAATATGTTCATTGGTTTCAGCCTGATGGAAATATGAAATGTGAATTTGAATAATGCAGACATTTGAGGGGATTCGTTATTTGAACTAGACACTTAAAGGGGATTCATTATTTGAACTAATGGGGTCCTAGCGGTTGAATGGAAAGGCTGTAGTATTGATTCAAAAAGTCCCAGTTTTTCCTTTTCTCTTCATTTACTGCAATGGCACAGCAAAGTATGTCAAACCAAGAGCCTCTGATTCCTTTTATGCTACACTTTTATACTTAGGTGAATAGACACCTGAAACAGCAAACAGTCCAAGCCTTTCTTAATTCCCTGGAAAATTTAGGGAAGGTTTTATTGCCTTTTTAGGACTAATTGGGTTTGCCTACATAGGGGTAGGTATTTTTACTACCATACCACCTATGCCAACCTATATCATGCATAACTCTTGACAATTTCCATCCAAACAATTGTGTGCCTTTCTTTCATTCTCCTGACATTAAAAGTTCATTAACAGGGTTTGGGGGATACCCATTGGTTATCCCTTCTTTTTACCAATCCATCTTTTTAATTATATATTTCTTGATAACATATTTAACACTGTTTCTCCTAAATAATTCTTGACTTATAATTTGTTTTAGCCTGTTCATGATCGTTTAGTATCTGTTGTCATTTGGTTGGTCATCAAATTCAGTTCTTCAGAGACTACAAGACTTCGTGACTCATAGTCATACAACACTGAGAGATATGAAAAAAAAAGAAAGACCTTTTGTTTTAGGAAGAAACAACAAAACAACTGCATTCCCTAAGGCAAATCAGCCCACTCTTTTACTCCTGTTCAATTCTGGGCCCAGTTCGTTGTACCTTTGCAACCTCTGTCCAAGATACATACTGAGAAACAAGTTCTATGCATTGTTCATCCAATTGTTTGTCATAGTCTGGACAAGAGGCATTCTTCATCCATTTAGTTTTTCCTGTGTGGATAGTGAGACCAAACTCTTCTTAGTTACTATGAATCTCATTTAAGAGAATCTGAAATGTTCTGAGGCTTGATGCAAGCAGCACACTATTGTCTGTGAATAAAAATTAGGAGGACCTCAACATCTGCGAAGAATCCCTTGGACTCTGCTCTGCACCTCTTCCTTGACAGTGGTGAAGAACTTTGGCAAACACATTATCACTACTTTAGGCCTGGCTTGATATTAATGACTAGTGGGTCATTAAGACAAGGTTATTTCTGTTATATCTTTTCAGAATTCTTGTGTAATTTGGAAATATGCACGGGTGACACTGAGATGTTTTTAAGGAGGTATTTGGCTCTAGTAAATCAAATGTGTGTTGATTTTTTTTTAATCATAAGCACAGTGCAGGAGTAAAAAAATGATAAAACAAAGTAGTTTTATCTTCTAGGTGTGTGCTCTTACTCTAGGAGCCATTATAGCAGAATGCATGCTTGACTGATAGCATTTCAAGATTTTGCTATCACCGTTTCCCTTGACTGTACTATGTGATATAGGGGAACAAATCCTGACCTTGGGGTCACATGACTTTATTTCTAATCCCTGTTTTGCTGATAACCCTTCATGTAACCTTCCTGGGCCTCAGGTCTCTCATCTGTAAAATGAGAGGGATTATATTAATAGTCTTTGTTTCCTAGGTCTATGATTGTATGACTGCCTTTTATAATTTGGAGGCCTGGGTTGATGAATATTGTAGGAGTATAGAAATATATTCTAATCTGTAAATTAAACTGGGCTAGTTTTCCCTTAAATTAGCTGTTCAATATACCCATCCATCTTTTTCCTACAGAAGAAAGAGGATAGTATTTCTAAAAAAAATTTTTTCTCTTTTGGAAAGATTTTAAGAGACGTATAAACTAACTGGAGGTTGGGGAGAGGTGAGATTACTAGGTAAAGAAAAGTCTAAGAATGGTATTCTTGACTACAATGTACTACAGTGCAGTAGATACTAGACTTGGAGTCAGAAGACTAGGTTCTAGTCCATATCGTCATGTAGTAGTTGTGTGGCTTTGGGCTGGTCATTTAGCCTTTCTGAATCTTAGCTTCCTAATTGGTGAAAATGCAAATAATGACAATTGCATTATATACCTCCCCTTTTCACAAAGAGTCTTGTCACTGTCATGCTAGTTGTGTAACCCTAAGCAAGACACTAGCCCGCAAGCATAGGAATACATGAACTTCACCTTAAAATGATCAGTGATAGATAATTACCATCAGCCTGCATCATCTATAATGAGGATAATCTAGAAGCCTTCCCAATACAATCAGGGGTGAAGCAAGGATGCTTATTATTTTTCTTTCTTTTATTCAATATTGTACTATAAATGTTAGTTTTAGCAATAAGAGAAAAAGAAATTGAAAGAATTAGAATAGGTGATGAGGAAACAAAATTATCACTCTTGGCAGATAGTAAGATGGTATACTTAGAGAATCAACTAAAAAACTACTTGAAATAGTTAACAATGTTAGCTAAGTTGCAGGACATTCTTAAATCTATTAAATTAAAAAGAAAATATCAACCAGCATTGGTAGAAGGAGTTTTCTTATCTAGATTTTTTTTATGTCGATGACCTCTCAAGACCCATCTCCATCTTTATCCATGTCATAGGAGTCTTTGAGAAGATCAAGTGAGATAGTATATGAAAAGTCTGTGCTACATAAATGTCATCTTAAAAGCAAGGCCTAAATGTTTCATTTTTATCTTTTGAATCACCAATACTTAGCACCATATCTCTAATATAATAGGTGCTTAACAAATGCATGTTGTTTGCTTCATCTATAATAATTAACACTGACTTCATGTAACATGATAGCATTATATGCTTTTCCTCTTATACATATACCATTATGTGTATAGACATGTACCCAGATACATGTATGTACAAATAAATATATAACATTTAAATATATACTATGACATATAATGTACATATGTGTATGTGTATACATATGTGTATATCTATAATTATGTGCCTACATACACATATACACAGACTTACATACACATGGTTTATATACCCTACAAGATTAGATTCTAAGCACCTTGAGCATATAGAATGTATCTTTTTAACCCCATCACAGAAATTGCACCTAAAATGCAACTTAAGAAATGATTATTGAATGAGTGTATTCATTTTATGTATGTCCCTTTAAATGGAATGAAATTCTAGCAACAGATGAGGGAATAAAAATACTTTTTAAAAAGGGTTAAATAAATGTAAGCTATCATTTTAAAAGTCTAATTCAATATTTTCTTATCTTTCAAAAGTTAAGCAAATTTCACTATGGCTATATCAAAAAATTGATGTAACCTATGACTATCAAAGCATGTAATTTTGTAGGAAAGCTGTTAATGTCCACTGGTTTGAATTTATACCCATTAAATATTTAACATGATCCACAATTAAAATTTTCACATAAATTTATTAGGGATTTACATGTAGGTTTTTGCATTCCATTTTCCAAAGTGAAAGGAAATGTATTTTTTTTAAAGAGGGTATTTCCAAGTATGGTACTATAATTGTTTTTTTCAATTTCCTAAAGCACACACACACACACACACACACACACACACACACACACACACAATTCCTCTTGCTTTCCAGAAACTTAGGCTTACATGTGATTCATATGGTGCTCTTGGAATATGGTGCTAATGTAACATGAATTTATAGTAGCTGTGGGAAGAGGTAGTGGTGGGGTGGGGTTTGGAGGCAGAGAAATGGTTACAAGTTAATTTTACAGATTTTGCTTGCATAGAAGCCAGTTTTACACATATTGTGGAGAAATCAACTCATCTAAAACATAAATCAGAGAAACCAGTATTTCTCCATTCTCTGGCATTTCTTGGAACCAGGTATATTTGTGGTGAGAAGTATGACTCTGTACTGGTACATACTTCATTTACTTAGAGATTAATTCAGGTCTTTATCATTACTTCCTTATTGGCTTTGTATTAAAGAGAAGACAGAAGATATGTTAGCCTGTTGAGCTCTTTTTGGAGGACAGTTTGCACTCATAACAGATATTAATGTTTACTGAGAAACTGACACCTTGGAGACAACTTTAATCGTCTCTTTTTTTTGGAGGGGGTGGGGCAGAGCTGCAGAATTTTCCACATATAAGTAAATATCTAATCTTTGACATGCTCTATCATATTCTTATGCCCTAGAGATGTCACTAATTGAATTATTTTTCACCCCTCTGCTCCTTTTAAGACTCACACATTCTGGATTTTGACCCACCCTGCATTGTGACTTTGATCAAATCAACTCTTTATTAGACTTCCAATTCAAGAATTATTAAGGGCAAAGTGGATATAGTACAGGCCCTGGAGTCAAGAGGACCTGAGTTCAAATCGAATTGTGTGACCCTGGGCAAGTCATTTAAACTCAATTGCCTCCCTTCTCCAAAAAAACCCAACAACAGAATTATCTCTTTGTCACTTAGCCCAAAATGGCATCAGGAGAAATTGTGTATTAGTCTACATATGGTAATTATGACTGACTTTGTAATGAGTGACTGGTCTTGGAGTAAGTTCTAGTTACATACTGTCTTTGGCACACCCCAAAAAGGGAAAGTTTCTTGCCTTCTCAGTGCTAAGTATGATTTGGTGATCTGAATGATGATTTGGAATCATCTGCTGGGGTTTCCAAATTGGGGACCCCCTCAATGAAGCCATAGTTTAGGATAAAGAGTTTTTTTAAAAAAAGAAATGTTAGAAATTACCTGTTCCTATCTCCCTGGTATACTGGAGATGAAAGCATAGGTTGGAGAAACTTTGTGTAGCCCATGCCACCTCCTAAGCTTTTATGACTCTTTGGGTGAGCAACAGAAGATTTCTTCAGTAGTTTCTGTGTGCAGGTATACTTTATACTTGGGACAGTTAGGTGGTGCAGTGTTGGATATGGAGTCAGGAAGATTCATCTTCCTATATGTTCAAATCTGGTCTCAGATAATCAGTAGCTATGTGATCCTGGTCAAGTCATTTAACCCTGTTTGCCTCAACTTAATTCAAATCTGTAAAATGAGCTGAAAAGGCAATGATAAACCACTCCATTATCTTTGCCACAAAAACCCCAAATAGGGTCATGAAGAGTCTGACAGGATTGAAAAACAACTGAATAACAACACTTTATGCATGAGTGAAAGGGAATTGCGAGTAGCTCTAGAGAACAGTCTGAATCTTCTTTTCCTAGACTCCTTGTCACACCCCCTTAAGCTCCTTCAATATATACATCTATAGTGAAAATGTGCAGGTCATTCTAATTTATGACTTGTCCAAAGTCTCACTGAGAGTAAGTGGGGAAAAATGACAACCTCTCTCTGTCTCATTTTACTCATCTCTAAATATGAGGAGATTGTACTTTATCAGGGGTTTTTCATTTCTTTTCTGTCACATACCCCTTAAGCAGTCTGGTGAAGTCTTTGGACCCCTTCTCAGAATAATGTATATATGTATGTTTAAAGGTATAAAATAAAATACAGAGAACTGCAAGGGAAACTAATAATATTGAAATGTTACCAAAATATTGCAAAACAAGCTCCTAGAGCCCATCTTAAAAGCCCTTATGTTAAATGATCATGAGTGTCCCTGCCAGTGTGAAATCCTACTATTCTTTCTGAGTTTTCTCTCTCTAAAGTGAGGAGAGAGACTTGGGCCAAAAGAGTACAATTCAGAAATATTAAACAATTTTTGGAAATCAAACACATAGATGTTCAAGCATTATTTTAAAGAATTTTTTGAGATATCATGAGGTAATTTTGAGAATTGTTTGAATTTGGCGTTTGGTGGTAGGCCCATCAAGATTACTGATTGACATAACACATAGCTGTGGTCTCAGAATGTTTTTGATTGTGTTATCCAGCATGCATCCCTAATACAGGTATATTTATAAAATACATTTATATACTACTGTGCAATACACTCTGTCCAAACCAATATAAAAGCAAGATTTGGGAGTTTGGGAAAGTGAGACAGTAGCTCTTAGTAGAGAGTATAGAATTCACCTTTGAAGAATACTGCCCCAGCTATGTGGTGGTCTAAATGGTAGGGGGTAGGTATCTTGGAGGAAGTAGGGTTCCCAATGGTACCTACAGAACTGCTTCAATGGGTGTCTGAGTAGCAGCTAGGTGGTAACTGACCAATACTGGGAGATTGGGAACTTTTATTGCAGGAGTGTTGTGGGGTAATGTGTGAAAGAAAGGTAAATATGGAGTCTAGTTTGGAATTGGAAGTCTAGTTTGTGCCTAGGCTTTTCCATGGAGGGTAGGAGTAGATCCGTCTTCCCACCCACACTTTGCTAATTAACTGATCATATAACTCTAGTGAGGTGATGTAGTATATAGAGTGGAAGGCCTGGAGTCAGAAAACCTGAATTCAAATCTGCCCTCAGACACTTGTTAGCTATGTGACCCTGGGCAAATAACCCTACTTGCCTTAGTTTGCTCATCCGTAAAATATGCTATAGAAGGAAACAACAAACTATTTCAGTATCTTTGCCAAGAATACTCCAAATGGGGGTGGGATGGAAACAAGATGGCAGAAAAAGGCTGGGACTCACCTGAGCTCTCTCCCAAACACCTCCCCTCACCTTTAAATGATCCCCCAAACAAATTCTAGAGCAGCAGAACTGTAGAGAATCTTGAGGGATTTGAAAGAGCCCCTTATCGAGTTCCCCTACTCCAAGGGAGAATAATAAATAGCTGACTTGAGAAGTTAAGTGATATATTGTTCTCAGGTGCACGTCTTTGAATTTGGGTGTTGAAGTTCCAGGAGTCAGGGCCCCTGCTATACAGGATAATATTCCAAGAAAAGAGACCCTGAGGCCTCCCTTGCTACTTATCAGGAGATCTGGTCTGCTCTCATGCCTCAATCACTCCCCCTATGTTTTTTTTTACTATATAAGCACCTTGACCCCCTGATTTGTTGGCTCAGTATGTCTAAAATAGACTAAGCTTGTTCAGACTGATGTATCCTGCCTGTATTTTCATCCTTGCTCTGTGAGCCCCATAAGTGCTCCAGAACTGACCAACTGTGGTGGCCACAACACAGAACCCAGAAAAGGACGGTGTAAGGCAATTTTCTAGTCTAAGACAACTTAGAAGATCAGCAGGGAAATTCTGTTTCACTAAGATGAAAGTGGAGCACAGTCTAGCATAGACTACAACAGCATAAACCTAGCCCCAGAAAACCAAGAGCAGTCTTTGGGGCAACTGAATCAGTGGAGGTAATAGCAGTTTGTAGACCTCTCAACCCATAGTAAGGGGATCAGAAACTTGTCATAAGGAGAGTACAAAGGTCCCTTTGTTGGCACTGGGGACAGGTCTCTGTTGTATCACCCATAAATGGACCTGGGTCACAGTCCTAGTGCAAGAAGCTCTAGCACACCAGAGCTTGCCATCACAGGGCAGCAAGAGCCCTGGGTCAGATTTCCAGGGTAGAAAAAGGTGCTTGTGGTTGCTCACAGACTAGTGCATGGAACAGAAAGAGTAGTAAACATACTTCTCCTTATATAATACCACCTCATAAAAACAGAAAACTTAAAGGTCCATTACCTCTGAAAACAACTGCACAAAAAACCTGAAGCTTGGGATGGTGCCTCCTCCATTCTAGAAGCAGAACCCCACTTTAGCATAAAGTTAAAAACCAAGAAATAGGTTGGAAAATGAGCAAATAGCAGAAAAAGATCCTGACTTTGGAAAATTGCTTTGATGACAAAGAGTCAGTAGCTTGTTTAAAGGGGCACAAGAAATCCTGAAGAAAACACCTTAAAAAAAAGAGAATATGGAGGTGGAGCCAAGATGGCAGAGTAAAGTCAGGGACTCACCTGAATTCTTCCCTCAAATCCCAACAAATGCCAGTAAATAATGACTTAGAGAGTAGCAGAACTTATTCATGGAGTGAAACAATTTTCCAGGTCAAGACAACTTAGAGAGTTGGCCAGAAAACTCTATTAGAACAGACTAGTTTTAGTCTGCTAGAACTAAGAGAAGAACCCAGTCCAGTGCAGGCTGCACTAGCATAGATCAGGCCCAGCAAACCAGAAGTAGGGTTTGGGGTGACTGAATCAGTGGTACTTGTGGTGGTTTTCAGCTCTCTCAGCCCACAGATGGTAAGGGGATCTGACAATGGGTAAGAAGGAGATTTACAGGGTGTAAATCTCTGGTACTAGGAGCAGGACTCTGTTGTATTACCTATACTTGGATCTGAGTCACAGTTCTGAGTCTTAGTAGCAGCATGAGGAGGGGCACTAGCCCATTAGGGTTTGTAGTCACAGGGAGTAGGAATCTTGGTCACAGTTCCAGGATTGAAAAGAATCCTTGTTGGTACTCGCAAAACAGCATACAGTACAGGAGAGTAGTAAACACACCCCTCCCTGGATCATACCACCTTGGAAGAGCAACAAACTTAGAGGTCCCCAGAATTAACTCTGAAAACAGCTGCACAAAATACCCGAAGCTTGGGAGAATGTCCCCATCACTTGTGAAGCTGAGCTCCACTTTAGTGTTAAAAATCAAGAAATAAGCTGGAAAATGAGCAAACAGAAAAAAATTCTGACCACAGAAAGTTACTATGGTGACAAAGAGATCAAAACACACACTCAGAAGAAGACAATAAAGTCAAATTTCCTGCATCCAAAATCTCAAAGAAAAATATGAATTGGTCTCAGGCCAGAGAAGAACTCAAAAAGGACTTAAAAATGAAGTAAGGGAGGTAGAGGAAAAATTGGGAAGAGAAATAAGAATGATGCAAGAAAATAATGAAAAACGAGTCAAGAGCTTGGTAAAAGAAACACAAAAAATACTGAAGAAAATAGCACCTTAGAAACAGACTAATCTAAATGGCAAAAGAAGCACAAAAATCCAATGAAGAGAAGAATACTTTGAAAATCAGAATTGACCAAATGGAAAAAAATATATAGAAAAATTCACTGAAGAGAAGAAATCCTTAAAAATAAAATTAGCCAAATGGAAAAGGAGGCACAAAAAGTCACTGAAGAAAATAATTCCTTAAAAGTTAGAATTGGGCAAGTGGAAGCTATTGACTTTATGAGATCTTAAGAAACAATAAAACAAAAACAAGAGTGAAAAAATAGAAGAAAATGTGAAATATCTCATTGGAAAAATAACTGACCTGGAAAATATGTTCAGGAGAGATAATTTAAGGATTGTTTGACTGACATGCAAAAAAGGACTTAAACATCATCCTTCAAGAAATTATCAAGGAAAAGTACTCTGATATTCTAGAACTGAAGGGTAAAATAAAACTCAAAAGAATCCATTGATCATTTCCTAAAAGAGATCATTTCCAGGAATATTATAGGCAGATTCCAAACCTCCCAGATCAAGGAGAAAATATTGTAAGCAGTCAAAAAGAATTCAAGTATTGTGGAGCCACAGTCAGGATAACACAAGATTTAGCAGCTTCTACGTTAAAGGGTCAGAAGTCTTGGAATATGATATTCCAGAGGGCAAAAGAACTAGGATTACAATCAAGAATCACCTCCCCAGTGAAACTGAGTATCATCCTTCAGGGAAAAATTAACATTCACTGAAATAGAGGACTTTCAATTATTTCTGATGAAAAGACCACAGCTGAATAGAAAATTTGACTTTCAAATAAGACTTGAGAAGCATTAAAAGGTAGCTAGAAAAGAGAAATAATAAGGGGTTTGATAAAGATAAACTATTTACATTTCTACATGGGAAAATGATATTTATAACCCAATAGCTTTCTCATTATTAGGGCTGTTAGAAGAGCATACATAGATGGAAAGCAGAGGTGTGAGTTGAATGTTATGGTATGATTATCTAAAAAAAATAAAATTAAAAGATGAGAAGGAAGAATTCACTGGGAGAAGGGGAAAGGCAGAGGTAGAATGGGGTATATTATATCACAAAATAGAGGCCTGAAAAAACAATTTACAGTGGAGGGGAAGATGTGGGAGGTGAGGGGAGGAGGGAGGAGAGCATGTGAACCTTACTGTTATCAGAATTGGCTCAAACAGGGAATAACACACACACACACACACACACACACACACACACAGATTTGGGTATCAAAATCTATCTTACTATACAGGAAATTAGGAGAACGGGATAAGAGAAGAGGGAGAGGGCTAATAGAAAGGAGGGCAGATTGGGGGAGGTAAAAATCAGAAGCAAGATACTCTTGAAACTGGACAGGGTAAAAGGAGAGAAAAGAGAGTAGGACAAATGGGAAAAATGGGAAAAATAGGATGGAGGAAGATATCATTACTGTGAAAAAATATATCTCCTTCTCCCCCACTTTCTTGTATTGTAAGATAGGTTTTCATACCAAAATGAGTGTGCATTTTATTTCTTCCTTTAGTTGAATGTGATGAGAGTAAACTTCATGTGTCTTTTTTTTCTCAGTTCTCCTCTTTTTCCCTCCACTAAGAAGACTCCTGCCTGCCTCTTCTATGAGAGATAATTTACCCCATTCCATTTCACCCTCTCTCCTCCCACTCCGTTTCTTTCTCACTGTTTACTTTGATTTCTTTTAATATATGATCCCATCCTATTCAATTCACTCTGTGCTCTCTGTCTCTGTGTGTGTGTGCATGTGCGTATGTGTGTGCATGCACGCCTGTACATGTGTGTGTGTATGTGTGTGTGTGTAATACCACCAACTACCCAGATACTGAAAAGTTTCAAGAGTTACAAATATTGTCTTTCCATACAGGAATGTAAACAGTTCAACTTTGGTAAGTCCCTTATGACTTCTCTTTGCTGTTTACTTTTTCATGCTTCTTCACAT
>CM053770.1:352103031-352119187 GCA_028658325.1 Potorous gilbertii
AGCATTCTGAGATAAGCACTGCAGATACTATTTCTATTTGATAGATGACTAAAGTGAACCTTAGAAAGATAAAATGATTTGCCCAGTCACACAATTAATAAATGTCAGAGGTTGACTCAAACTTCAATGTTTTATCCACTACACTATCCTGGGATGCTTTTTACTTTATTTTGTTTTAAAACCTATGGATAATATTATCTATCCTAGCCTTGACTCTGAAAGAAAATAGACCATCCTCACAAGAGATTCCTAGGAGGACTTCTCCCTATTCATTTTTTCCGCTCTCCCTCCCCTCCCATGTCTCGTGGATTTTTCTCTGAAAGAGTCATGTCAGAGAATGCCTCAGGGCTTCAAAGTGAAAGATCATGGTAGAACTCCATCCTCTTGCTATGTCCTCTTATGACAACTAGATACTTAAGGACTCAAACTGAATTCAGAAACTCCAAGGAAAGAAGCTCCCAAACCTCAGGCCCAGCAGACCCTGGTCTGTCAATGACCACAGGCCCAGTGGGACCATGAGAGCAAGTCAATGTTTAACAGTAACCGCATGAGACCAGTAGGGAGCAGTGTCCAATAGATGCCATGTCTGGAAAAAATTAACATACAGTGAGACTACAATTTCAGTAGAGGCTGTTTGCATTGAAACACCAGAGAATTGACAGGGTTAGCATAATGGTTAGTTCTATAACATTAAGAGATATGTGGCCCCTTTCACTCATATGCTCTGACCATATTTGTTTGCTATGTTTATCTCTTCAGAAGTTACTGGATGGGATCAAGAGTCAAACTGAACTTGAAACCCCTTTTCCTAATCATGTTTATAATAACACTTGCATACAAGTTTGCTAAGTGTACTTGTCCATCATTATGACTCCTTTCTCTGTGAGGGGAAATATTTTTAAGCTGTTTTGGGGAACCAAAGATTTTGAAGAACACAATTTGAGCGACATTGGTATAGAACTAGTCTGAGAATTTTATAATTAAAATGAATGACCAAATAAATTTAAATTCTGCCTAAGAAAAATTAGGCCATTTTGGGATATAGGGGTATATGACTCAGGCAAATACTTATTCATTCAAATAAATAAACATCTATTAGATACTTACCCTATGCAAGACACAGTGATAGGTGCCAACTTTATGATACTAACATAACTTTATCCACATAGTTATTACCATTGATTGAGAAAATAACACACTGAGAATGCTAGGTTTTATTATATGAATCTGACGGTTTGTAACATTTGAGCTACGGATTTATTACCTGTAATAGTGGCTATATTTATGTTCCAGCTAATAACAACTTTAAGGAAAATATTGTTTATTTCTCTATTTGATATTGTGGATATCAGATAAACCTGAGAGTCCTGGGAATAGTGGTTCCCCTTCTAATTCACCCAGAACATAGCCTGTTTCCATTCTGGTCATAGACACCATTAGTTATTATAGAAAGGGAAAACTCCCTGTGGAGAAGGAGCCATTATTTCCACCACCTTTAACACCAACTACTGGCCAATTACCACAAACAGAGCAGGTCAGTCATTGAGAAAGTGCAGAAAGGCACTCTAACAGAGAGATATGAGGTGGCATGTGCCAGGAAGGTCAAATCATTGTTAGCACCATGAAGCTGGTGGAGTTAGCCGAGGACCCTGAATGTAAAATCCTTAGAGATAGCTGTACCTTCTCCCCTCTCTCAACACCAAGTCTGCAGTCCCTTGCAGTTATTGTCCATGGATTGGGACTGTGATTTAACAACTGCCTTTCTAGGGGCTGGAGGCCTGTATCTTCAGAGGCTACTTTTCCAGAAAAGAAAGTTTTTATTCCAAAAGCTCTAGTCTTGAACTATCAAATAGTTCAGATCAGATGTTGTGGTAGTATTATCAACGCAAACAACACTAAAGAAGATGCATTAACATCTACTTTGCTACTGCACTGTAAGAACTAAGGGAACTTTCCACCTAACTTGAAGCAGTAACCCTTTATACATGTTTCCTTTGTATTGTTAAGTTGTTCCAGTCATCTCTGACTCTGTGACTCCATTTGGGATTTTCTTGACAAAAATAGTGGTGTGCTTCACCATTTCCTTCTCCAGCTCATTTTAAAGATGAAGAAACTGAGGCAAATAGGGTTAAGTGACTTGCCCACAGTCACATACCCAGTAAGCATCTGAGGCCAGATTTGAACTCAGATCTTCCTGATTCTCTATCCATTGTCCCACCTAGTTGCCTCTAAGTTATTTGTTATTCTTGGTTAATCATTTTCAGTTGTGTCCAATTCTTTGTGACCCTATATGGGGTTTTCTTATCAGGAATACTGGAGTGGTTTGCTATCTCTTTCTCCATTTCATTTAACAGATAAGAAAACTGAGGCAAATAGAGTTAAGTGACTTGCTCAGGGTCACACATCTAGTAAAGGAAGATGACTCTTTCTGACTCCAGGAACTGTATCCACTGTACCACCTAGCTGCCCTTGTAGATGTCTCTCTGTATTAGAAAATGAGATCCTTGAGAGACAGTGATCTTGTTTTTTCTTTTATATTTCCAGTGCTTAATATAGTGCTTTGCACATAGTAAACATTTAATAAACATTCTTCTCACCTCTATTTTTTCCCATTTCCTTGTATCTCCTCTCTTTTCCTCTCCTCTTTCCTCTTCTTTTCCCTTCTCTTCCTTTGTTTCTTTTTTCCCTTTTCTCTTACTTTCTTGCATCCCAATATATTTACAAATTGGGGAACTAATAAAGTGAAAAATGGTAAATGGTCTTATATTTTGGACTTTGGGAATTTTCTGTATCTGCAATATTTGTTGTGGTAGGAATAGCTAGTTAATGTCTATATTACATTAGTTTTGATCCAGGTCTAAGTTATAGTCAGTCAATGACATTGACTATTTAGTTTTTTGTCTTTATATTCCTTTAAATACACATTTTTGGATGGAATAACGACATTGAAGGCACAAATTCATAGGAGTATTCACCCATAAGGGGAAAAGGAAGGGACTATGCATATATAGCACCTACTATGTGCTAAGTACTGTGCTAAGTGCTTAAAATATATCTCATTTGATTCTCACAACTTTGTGAGGTAGATGTTCCTGTTTTTCTCACTTATATTTGAGAAAACTAAGACAAAAAGAGGTTAAGTGATTTGTCCAAGGTCACACACTGGTAAATGAAGCTAGATTTGAACTCATGTCTTTTTGAGTCAGAATTCAGCACCCTATCCATTGTGCCACCTAACAACTTTCACCATAATGTTTAGCATAGTGTATTTTGGGTAGAAGATGTTAATGATGCTTACTGAGTTCATTGATATTTTATTTTGTTTTTATTTTATTATTAATTTTTATTTTTTTTAAATGAACAAGACCCGAGTCCATTTCCATGCTGTGTCACCTAGCAGCTTTTATCATAATACTTAGCAGAGTGTCTTTCATGTAAATGATGTTAATCTTTTAGAATTTTCTGGTAGCATTTCTTTTTTTTCAGAATGTAAAGGGAAGAAATACTAACATCTTCCTAAAAAAGGAAAAAAGAGAGAAGTCAAAGAAACATACTTGGAGAATTTACCTATAATAAAAGGAGGTGGTAACTTTTACCAAGAAACTGGAGCTATTTGAAAAAACACCAGAGGAGCAGAAAGAATGATTAATCTTGATGAAATGAACACATCAGCAAGTTACAATTTATTTACTTTTTAACTTCCCTCAAAAATTTGACTCTTAATGCCTGCAGACTGTTCAGAATGTGAATTCCATAAGCGGTCAGGAAGATCCATTGATAGAAATTTGCAGTTCACTGGTTTTTCCACAAGAGGAAAAAAACCCTGGCATAAGATCCTCAGGCTATCTATGTCTTTCAAAAACTTGGGTCACCATAGCCTCTTTTCTGGGTGAAGGATACCTGCAGAGAGGATAGAAGTTTATGCACCTGGAATCATGGAACTCGCACTCCCATGGGAAGGCTCCAGAGTTGCTAAAGAACAACAGGAAACTTGGCACAGTTGTGTATTTTGATAGCTCCACAGAATCCTGGAGGATTAGTCCAGGGCATTTTCAAGTGTAAGTTTAGCTGGTGACTGCATGAAATTCGACCAAGATTGCCACACCCACATTTTTTAACATCAAGATGACACCAAATAAAAATGAAGATTTTAAGATAAAAAGTCCCCTTGCCCTTGGGTTTCTTTTCCTCCTTCACAGGGCAGACTTTTTTAGAGGGAGAAATAATCTATGGGTTGATAAGATCCCAGACTTAGAGGTCTTCGCGTTTAACCTCTTCATTCTACAGATGCAGAAACTGAGGCAGGAGAAGTGAGATGACTTGCTCAAAGTCACACAAATAGTAAATAGCAAAGCCTGGGCTGAAGTTTTCTGACTCCAAATCCAGAGTTTTCCCCAATGTGTTGTGTTTTCTCCCATGAATAAGGAACCTGTTTTATTTTTTGCCTATACATTTATGAAACTTGAAGGAAAGGAGAAAAAATAGTCAATGGCATTTTAGGGAAACACAGAAGCAAGGGGCCAACCAAGATGGTAGGGGAAGAAGAAGCAGTAGAACCCAGTTCTCCCCACAAACACAGAATCAAGTTATAAACTTATGAGAAGATGCCCTGCTGGCAATACTGGTAGTGCTTCCATGGTGAAAGCTCATAGCAAAGGACAAATTTCCTTTAGCAAACATTTATTATATTTGTACTTTCTATTGAATAAGGGGGGAGGATTGAGGAAGGCGATAGGAAGTCAACTCACATAAACAATCATTGTGTATGCCTCTGGGTTTCCCAGACAGATCATTTCAAATCAGTAGATTGTTTTTGCCATCACATCTCAAGTTCTGCAGAGGGCACTTACAAATATTGTGTTTGTGCAAATTCAGCTAGGCAATCAATGTTGTCAATGAATAATGCAAAGAACTGATCATTCTACACATGCAACTGTTCATTGCTACTCCCTGCTGACCTACTTCCCTTATAAAAAGAGCAAGACAGTTAGCTGGGGTGCAGGCCATACTGAAACTAATGAAGAGTGAGTGCCATCTGTTGACTCATATACTACACTATTGGACAGATGCTACTATATCCAGATAATTCTGAGAAGCTTAGAGCATTTTAAGACTTTGTTTGGTTTTGCTTTTATCCATTATGTTCCTCAGGACAATCCTGAGGTTTAATTGACTTTGTTTGACAGAT
Source organism: Potorous gilbertii (assembly GCA_028658325.1). Classification (NCBI taxonomy): domain Eukaryota; kingdom Metazoa; phylum Chordata; class Mammalia; order Diprotodontia; family Potoroidae; genus Potorous; species Potorous gilbertii. The sequence continues at coordinate 352,108,220 of CM053770.1, forward strand.
GACCAAGCTGAGGCAACAGGTCCTAGATCATATCGCCAGTCACAGGTAGAAATAACTGGTTCTACCTGACTGGCTCTCAATCTCTCTCTCTCTCTCTCTCTCTCTCTCTCTCTCTCTCTCTCTCTCTCTCTCCCCTTCTCTCCCCTTTCTCTTTTTCCTCCCTTCCTCCTCCTTTCCTCTGATACTAGAGAAACTGTAAAGGGAAACACCAAATACTTAAAACTTGAATCTACATTAATAAAAGATTTAGGAGTCTAGTTTGCAATACTATAGGGTAGTATCTCCACTCACTGAGAACAGCTAGTTAATGACAATAAGATAAAGCCTCTGCCTTTTGCAGAGTAGGACAGGAGGAAATGTTTTGAATAGTTCTGGGGGACAGGAAAAAAGAATTATCTGCTCTGTTAATTCAGGACAGTTCTACTACCTAAGACTTTGAAGAAGATAAGAGAGTTAGCCTAAAACAAATTCTAAAGGAATTAATAGAATATGTTTTTTAAAGGCTTTCTAACAATTCTATTTTCTTTCTTCCTAAACACTTAAAAAATAGAAATCTATTTTTGGGAGAACTTAATATAGGACAGGCCTGACTAAAGATAGTAAGGTAGTTCAGGTTCAAGATGGGGGACAAAAATGAACCACTCCAGCTGTTAACAAAAAAAATGTTACTTGCCCATAGTTATTTGGGTGCAGCTTCTTGTTTCAGGATTGGTTATACTGGTTTGAAGCTTGAGAAAGTAGCTGAATCTCTTTTGCTATTTTTTTGTACTTTGGCCACCAGAAAATTGGGCCAACAACGAAAGCCCAGACCAATGAAATCTCCAGGAGCATTGCAATACCTTTTAAGGAATAACTAGCTTAACTAACATGGCACCTTAAGGTGTTGCTCCCACTAGATATAGAACCATCTCTTTTTACATAGAATTATCTGTATACATGTGATTTACCAGGAGAATGAAAGATCCTTGAGGGTAGAAATATTTTAGTTTTGATTTTTGTGTAACAGGGACTGGTGCATATCTGTCTGTCTGTGTTTGTTCTTCTTTCTCAAAGAAGACCATGACATCAGAGAAATGATGACATGACTAGCACTTGACTTTGTTCTGAGTGAGTGAGGGCTGTGCAAGGTCACTAATCTCACTTTTTCCTCCTGAGTCATCTGAGTCCAGTGACCAGATATTCATCAGCATGACTGGAGATGGTCTAGGATGCAATGGGAGACCTTAGGCTTTCTAGGCTGGCCTTTTCAGATACTCACTTAGGGGAAGGTGGTGCATATACAGAGCACCTCTGAAGATGTCCCCCAACTTGGGGAGAGGCTATTTGGAGAGTCTGCTTCTGGGAGAATTGTGATGACAAGTAGTGGAAGCACCTTGGAGAAACTTGAGCATGAGCAACTGGTTCCAGTCTACTAATTAGGTAGATAGGAGAAGTCTTTTTATTTGATTAGGTAATCCAACCTGGGAGCCTTTTCTCCTCTTGGGGCCAATATGTGGCCCCATGAAATGAGGCTTCTTTTCTCTCTGCATTTGGTCTTTTCTGTTTCATGTGAAGGACTTGGAAATGCCAAACTTCTGAGTATCAAAAGACAGAGTGCCTCCTAATGTTCCACTCTTTAGGTTTTGCAGCCAGTCCAGCTTAGATACCCCAAGGAGTAAGTGGTAATCTATGGGAGTGACCTTCAGTACCCAGACAAACAGTATCTGAAATGAGGACTCATCTGGTATTAAGACTATATTTGAACATGAACTCAGTGGGATCAACATTACAGAAAAGCAAAGTCTGAGCCCACTCTTCTCAGAGACAGAGTTGAAATAGGGGACAATATGCCTCAGGGTTTTAGGGGGATATGTTTATACTTTTGCTTATGAAATATGTTAAAAGTAAAAATCCCTTTGAAAAAGCTAATTGTTTTAAAGTGGGTTAGTGGAGCTAGTATACTATTCATTAGTGTCTAACAGTAGGAGAAAGGGAGAAGGAGGGACTTGAGTGAATAGCATTGAAAAGAAGAAGCCCCGCCCAAACCCAAACCTTTAGACCATCCCTAGAACCCTGAGAGGGAAATGTGGAAGCTTTGGGAGACTGAAGCCAAAGCATACTTGTTAAATTTATATCTCAAGTGATTACCATAGTGTCTTGCACATAGAAAACACTTAATATGTGTTTAAATTAAATCGACTTATCTCTAGAAGTAGGACAAAACTTGAATTCCTTTAGTCTACTAATGTGGTGAGAAGTATAAGGTAATGGTTTCCAATTTAGAATTGTTTGCTCCTGAGTTGTGATGCCATCAAGAATGGAAAACTGTGTTAATAAACATAGGGACCATGTTTAGATTATGAGAGGCTCTGGTGGAAGGAGCATTGGACTTAAGCTCAGAAGACTTTTCCTGGCTTCACTGCTGACTGACTGAGGCAGGTCATTTAATGTAAGTGACCTTAAAAACACGCACTATTTTGCATTTCTTTTAATCTTCCCCGCTTTAACACAGTATTTGGCAAATCATAACTTCATAAAAATGCTTTTTTGACTTACTTTCTCTGAAGCTTAGTTTCCTCATCTATTTAATGAGGATTATGATGTTTTTCCTACTGAAAACATAGTTGTTGAAATGTTAGATGATGTAATGAATGTGAAAAGCATTTGAATATTGTAAATATTATGGAAATATAGGGCATTATCACTATTTTCTTCACACACTGGCAAAGTTCTGAGTACGAAGATTTTTTGACATAATATTGTGGGCCATGGTAGATAAATTAATTTAAAAAGAAAAGAAAAAAGCTATTTCTTTGTGGAACTATCATCATTCTTTTTTGTGTGTTTTTTGAGAGAAAATTAAGGTCACGTTTTTCTGTGACTTTTGTTTAGTCATTTTTAGTTGTGTTGGACTCTTTGTGCCCCCTTTTGGGGTTTTCTTGACAAAGATACTGGAGTGATATGCTATTTCCTTCTCCAGCTCATTTTACAGATGAAGAAACTAAGGCAAACTGAGTTAAGTGACTTATCCAGTGCCATACAGTCAGTAAGTGTCTGAGGCTGGGTTTGAACTTCCTTACTCCAGTCCTGGCACTTTATCTCCTATATCACCTAGCTGCCCCTAAAAGAAGCATGTTTATGGGAATTAGCTCAGAAGATAAGTCACTCTAGGACAACATGCAGTTATTCTATTCCACTAGGAGTCATTTAGCTTCTAGCTTAACCTTGGCCTTTCTTTTTTACCTAAAAGGCTTTAATAGTAGAATACTTTATTGTCCCATTCAGCTTGATGATCCCATTGAAAGAAGCAAAGCTAGACCCAGGGAAAAGAAGAAAACTCCAGTTATGCTGTATACTCCATACTGATTTCTTTTCCTTTAAATTACTCTTTGGTGTATACAAGTTAAAGATGCACCTAGATGACAGTTTCTTAGTAGATGACAACTTTAAAATATCAAATGATAAGAACTATTAAATATAATTTTGACTTCATGGATATCAAGTACTTACTTTAGTAAGGAAAAAAAATGAATCAAATGTTTAGTGGGTCATCCATCACCACCACCACCACCACCACTATCATCATCTTCATCCTCCTCCTCATCATTGGCATCATCTGTCTCATCTGTATCAGTTTTATACTTTACAGAGACTCTTTACCTTATGCTGTCATTTCACATTATTCTCCTTCATAACTAAATTAGAATACTTCCTGGCTGGAATTCTTTGCTTGTCTTCTCCTTTCTTTGTGCCTTTGGTCATGCCGTCCTCCATACTGAAATCTACCTTTGTTCCAGCCCAGCACTGATCTCTAGCTTTCTTTCATGGCCCAATTTCAATACCACTTATTCCATGAAGCCTTCCCTGGGGTCAAAGATGATCTGTTTCTTCTCAGATTTCTCACAGTACTTTGTCTAAACCTCACTTCTGAACCTCTCTCACTCTTTCTTGTTTAATGCTTATTCATGTGACAGGCAGCTAGACGGTACCGTGAATTGAGTGCTGAGCTGGAGTCAGGAAATCCCATTTTCCTGTGTTCAGATATTGCCTTAGACTGTAGCCATGTGACCCTGGACAAGTCACTTAACCCTGTTTGCCTCAGTTTTCCCATTGTAAAATGTGCCAGAGAAGGAAATGACAAACCCCTCCAATATCTTTGCCAAGGAAACTCCAGTGGGGACAGAAAGAGTTAGACATGACTGAAATAACTGAGCGATAAAAAATAATGGCTTTTCCTATCATTAGATTACAAACTCACACAGAACAGGCCTTGTTTCTTATGCGTCTTTGTATCCCTAGGGCACCATACAGTGTATTATAGTATAAGAGTATTGGACAAAACATCGTGGAATTTCGCCATTCCGCCACTGCACTTGGATTCAGAAAACCTAAATTGAAGTTCTAACTCTGACACTTACTTAATTGTATAACTTCTAGCAAGTCATCTAAACTTTCTGAGCCTTAGTAACATCATTTCAAATGTGGAGAAAATAAAACTTACATACCTACTGGTCTCACAGTTTTGCGAGGAAAGCTTTTTGTAGCCAAGACTTTTTAAAAATTTGAACTATCACAATTATATTGTTATTAGGACCCACTGAGAACTGAACGTTGAGGAAACAAATACATGTTGTTGTTTGTCATTCTTCCTGCTCAAAGAAGACCGTGGACATCATGGTATTGGTGCCAAGGTACAGTGTGTTCAACCATGGTCAATCAGTCCAATATGAGCTCAGGAGACTCTACCGTAGGTTGGGCACAAATTGTTCCCATGAGCTTTTGAGATGGAGATGTTTCTAGATTTGCCTATCTCATGTTTGCTTTGTACTACTGCAATTCTGCTTTGCTCATGGAACACAGCTTCTTTTTTTGATGTGGGCATGCCTTGCTGAGTGGTCCTGTGCCAGTGTCTCTTATGTCTCACAATTGATGCTAAACTTCAGAGAGACAGTGAATATGTCCTTGTACGGCTTCTTCTGATGTCTGTTTGATTTTCCATAATTTTAGGCTGAATACAATCATTACAGGGGCTGCCTGACCCTGACTTCATTGTCAGGACAGGTTCAAACCAGTTGTAGCTGGTCTTGTGACTTCTTTGAAAACCCCCTGTTGATGTACCTGGAGCACACTGTTCTGACCAGATTTATCACTCCCGAGCACTCCTCCCTGTTGAAATGTATTTAAACTCTGTCCCTTCCAGTCCTCCCAGGCATTCCAGTATTTCTGGTTCTGTGTAGTGTTCTAAATTGCAATTCCTTTGCCTTGATTAAAAATTTTTATTGTTGCTACTCCAGCAGTCCTTTTAATTTCAGGTTGACAAGGGTAAATATGTGAAACAGGTAAAAGTATAACTAAAAAGTGTAATGTGTAATCATTTATGCATTTGTAGACTGATGAATGAGAATGAATTTAGAAGATGCTTACTGAGTTAGATTGTTGTCAAAGGGATTCTATTCAGATTCTACATCAGGAAAATCTGCATTGAGAGAGGGGAAATTTAGGAAAAAAAGAAGGGAGTTTTCAGGGGATGGGAACTGGAGACTCCAGAAAATTGGAACTTCAGAGAATTCTAATATGACTTCAATGCAGGAATAACATGATCACACAAAGGAGTGGTAGAGAAATGGACTTTTCCCAAGAAGCCTTCCCTGATTCCATAGTTAGTGGATTTTTCCCTTTCTACATATTTACTTGTGTTCATATTGTTTTCTCCCAGTAGAGTACAAGCTCCTTGAGGTCAGGCATTGTTCCTTTTTTGTCTTTGCATTGTTAGCACCTTGCTCAATATTTGACTCATAGTAGATACTTAACATATGTGTGTTTTGATTCAATAAAATAAACGTTTATTAAGCTCCTCCTACGTTCTAGTCATTGTTCTAAGCCCTGGGGATACAAATACAAAAAAAAAAAGGAAATCCCTGACCTCAAAGAGCTTACAATCTAGTTGGGGAAGACAGCACAAAAGAGAAAGATGAAAAGTCAGAGGTGGAGAGGTTGATAGCCAATTAGGGTTCACCTGTCATCCAACTGTCACCTATGACTCCAAGAAACTGTAGCATGCTCAGCAGCCATATCCTGGGAAAACCATTTCAGTAGAAGGGCTAAAAACCAACTTGAGGGTAAATGACAAGCCTCAAATACACCAGTGAGTTAAGGAGATATCTGCCTCAAGCATGTGAAGTCTTCTTACAATGGAATAGCTGGATGAGAACTATTTGTTTCAGTGGCCATTTAGGCAGCTAAAGCAAGTTTGGTCAGACATTGAAGGGGCCAAGGCCATCCTCTGCATCCTGGGCCATTATCACAAGTCATTTTGACTCCTGTCTTACTACTGAAGTTGGTTGACTCTGGAAGAGAGAGTGAGGATGACTACTTTGCATAACTTGATTTTACTTAAATCCAGTTCTCTGCAGTCAAGACATCACTCCATGATATTATAGGTCCTCTTCAAAAATGAAAGAAGAACAACACCTGACTAGGGTTATGATGCAGAAAGTCAGAGATGTCTCAGAGTAGAGCACCTAGGTAAGAAATCAGATGTTCTGGTTTGAGCTCTGAATTCCTTTGCCTTGATTAAAAACCTTTATTGTTGCTACTCTGGTAGTCTCAGGTTGACAAGGTATATATGTGAAACAGGTAAAAGCATCATGTGTAATCATTTATGCATTTGTAGGCTGGTAAATGAGAAGGAATTTAGAAGATGCTCACTTAGGATGGTTTATGAATGGTTCATCCCTTTAATCTGAGGGGCAGAGAGGAATGATAAGCCAAGGCTGATGAGATCTTGAAGGATGATGAGATTTTTCCAATAATGAGCTGAATTTAATTGGTGATGTACACTTCTTTCAAGTAAAAAAACAAAACAAAACAAGACTCTCTGACTCATTTGCCCAATAAAAGCCCAAAGAAATGAAGTAATACAAAAGAGATAGCTGAAGAACTTTGATAAATAATAAAAACACTAATAATCTAGCATTTAGGTAGCACTTTAAAACTTGCAAAGGCCTTTATGTAGGTTGTCTCATTTAATTTTCACAACTGAGGACTGGCAGATGTGATTATCATTCCCGTATTATATACGAGAAAACTGAGGCCCTTAGGGGTTGAGTGACTTGCCCTGTGTCATGCTACACGTGTCTGAGGCAGGATTTGAACTCAGGTCTTCTTGACTCCAAGATCAAAACTCTATTCACTATGCCTCGTTGATGATCTGCTAGAATAAATATATACCAGTTTTAACCTACACTTAGAGATTTAAGATCCTATACTTTTCTGAATTTCATATTTTCAATTTAGAATTGTTTGCTCTCAAGTTGCAATGCCTTCTCATTTGATATGATCTAGGGCATATTTTAAAAGCACAACTGTGTATCTTAGTGTGTACCTTTGTAGAGATGAATACACCAGTGCACACATTCATAAGAACAAAACTTAAGTTATGCATTTAACCATTTATTTATAGTCTCATTAAAATTCTAAGTATGTGCATAATAAACTTTGTGTATAATAAAAATAAAGTAGCTAATTAAGATTTGGGGGGGAAAGATAAAAGTTTGTTCAGAATGTATAATTTTTAACTGTGAGTGCATCACATATTTCTCTCTCTCTCTCGCTTTCTCTATTTAAGACTGCATCCAGTAAATAGTTTGGAGGTCTGTCAAGTTACTAAACATTCGAGGCCCAATAATACTTAAAATTTTTGTTTGCCTTTAAATTTTGTTGCTATCTTTTTTTTCTAGATCATCTCTGTTTCTCAATATACCCTTCCTATTTCCACTTTCCAGAAAGTCATCCTTCATAATTGAGAGAGAGAAAAAAGTCAACCATTAAACATTCAAAATATCTTATATCCTAGACAGTATTTCATATGCATAGTCCCCTACTTCTCCAACAATTATTTAAGGCATTGTATCAGTAAGCATACTAATAATTAAATTTTTAAATAATCATATTTTTTTCTACTTATTCATCTAAAAAAACCAGTTACCTAGTTTTGAGCAGTAAGGTTGGTTGATTTATCATATCCCAAAATTGTTTTATGCGTATGTTACTCTGGAAACTTTTTTGGTATATGGATTAGACTAGATGTTCCCTGTGGTCTCTTTTAATGCTCAATTCTGTTTTAAATTTTATACTTTAAGAAATGATTTGGATTTGAACAAGAGCTATCCCTTAGGTATGGAAAACATTGCCTTGACATAAAAGAGTGAGGAACATAGGTGTGTATGTGTATACACACATATATAAACACATACATTTATATGCATACACATATTCACACAAATACACACACAAATGTAGATAGATAGATAGATGGGTATACATACATGCACACAATATTTCAGTCAGGTGGTATAGTAGATAGAGTCCTGGTCCTGGATTCAGGAAGATCTGAGTTCCAATATGCCCTCAGGCACTTAATTGCTGTATGACTGGAGACAAGACATTTGACCTCTGTTTATCTCAATTTCCTTATCTGTGAAATGGTAATTATAATGCCATCCATGTTCCAGGGTACTGTAAGGATAAAATGAGATAATATTTGTAAAAGATTTATTTTGCAAACCTTAAAGTACTATATAAATACTTTTTCTGTATAAATTACTCATTACTATATATAGTATATATATTTCTATATACTTATATAGAATGTATATATATTACTATATATATATATATATATATATATATATATATATATAAAGTATACATATATATGGTACAACACATATAGTAAAAGTATATATAAGCATATATAAGTATAAATCTCCATATGAATATATATATATGTGAAATAGATGCCCTTCATTTTTTTACATTCATCTCCCAGTCCTGGCAAGTTTTCCCTTTTAATAGCATATTCCAGAACATTCCTCATTTTCAAGTAGTCCAAACCTCAATCTCTAAAATGAAGGGAGAAAAGTGGCATTATAAAATTTGAGGAATCAAAGAAGTTTCTAAAAAGGCATATCTGTATTCTGGCCTCTATGAAAGAAATCTTATTAAATTTACATATAAGATACTCTGCTGTGACATAGAATTGCAGATTGATCAGAATTGCAAATTAGTACATGTCTGGAATTGTGTCTTTTGTTTGTTACTTTCTGATACCTTATTCTAACCCTTCCATGGCTATTATTTATCATTAGACATCAAACTATGGTGTGATAACTAGGTGATGCTGTAAATAAAACCCCTGGCCCAGAGTCAGGAAGCCTTATCTTCCTGAGCTTCAAAGCCAGTTTCTGAAACTTCTTAGCTGTGTGATCCTGGACAAGTCACTTAACCTTATTTGCTTCAATTTCCTAAATGTAAAATGAGTTGGAGAAGGAAAAGGCTAACCATTCCAGTATTTTTGCTAAGAAAATCCCAAATGGGGCTGTGAAGAGTCATATACAACTGAAATGACTAAACAAACCATAAAAGTCACACTATAAAGAGGGTGCTTTAGCTGTTCCCATGATAAATTAATAATGAAGAAGATGATGATACTGATAATGGCTTAACTTTATGTAGCACTTTAAGTTTTGTAAAGCCCTTTACAGAGATTACCTCATTTGATTCCCACAAAACTCTGCCAGAAAGATGATGTTATTATTTCCATTTTACAGATGAGAAAACTGAGTTTCAGAAAAGTTAAATGATTTTTCCAGGATCACAGAGTTGGTAAGTATCTGAGGAGAGATTTGAATTCAGTTCTTCCTAACTCTATGTCTAGCATTTTATAGACCATGCCACACTTCAAAAATCCTTTCCAGTCATATAAGAATCAATATAAAGCATGCTAGTTAGAATACTTGTACTAGATAAAGCCATGCAAGAGATTTCCAGGTCAGTAGAGTAATCTCTTTGGGGCTTATTCAAACAATGTCTTTCAATTTCGTACTGTTCTATAAGTATGGCATTCCTAAATCGAAACTTGTAGGGAAACAAATAAACCATATGCTGGTTTTCCCCTCAGCATATTTTAACCATCTGTCACTTGAAATACATATGTACCCGTGCTGTTAATTCTGACTCCCTGTGCTCTTGCACTAGCATTTTCCAGTTTGGCTCAAGAAAATCCTCACGGCTAGCCTTAGAAATCTGCCTTTGTTAAACTATTAAAGGAATATGTTTAGGGTGGAAAATGGAGCTTCAGAGATAGTGTATACTGTAACTCCTGTTACTACCTAGAAGAGCCAAGGACAGATCTACCATGTATTGAAACTGAATGCATCCAATGGTGCAGATTGAAATCTTCCTAGCTGAATGGCCAGGGGAGATTGTAGCTAGGATGATGCTACAGGGTCAAAGGTTCTTAAAATTTTTCTGTATGATAGACCTCTTTGTCACTCTGGTGAAGCCTATGGATATCTTCTCAGTATAAAATTCTTAAGTATATAAAAAAATTCATAGGATTACTTTATTTAAAAGTAAGGGAGAAAAAAATGAAAGAAAACTAACCAGGTCTGCACTGAGTGCAAAAACCAAAATTTGTAAATAGGATCTGAGTTACTGGCCTGAAGGCTAGAGGCAGGATTTTGCTGGTAAATATTTAACAACCAGATCTCCAAAAACACTCAGTTACTTTTTCAAAACATAATTTATTTTTAGTTTTCAACATTCATTTCCACAAGATTTTGAGTTCCAGATTTTCTTCCCATCTCTCCCCTAGCCCATCCCAAGACATCATGCATTCTGATTACCCCTTCCCCCAATCTCTCTTCTATTACACCCCATCCTTTCCCTTATCCCCCCAACTCCTCTAGTTTCTTGTAAGGCAAGATAGATTTCTATATCCCATTACTTGTATTTCTTATTTCCCTATTGCATGTATAAACAATTTTTAACATTGGTTTTTAAAACTTTGAGTTCCAATTTTTCTCCCTTCCTCCCTCCCCACCCATCCCCATCGAGAAGGCAAGCAATTCAATATAGGTTATACATATGTAGTTATGCAAAAGACTACCATAAAAGACATTCTGTGAAAGACTTAACTGTATTTCC
>CM053770.1:352119687-352137240 GCA_028658325.1 Potorous gilbertii
TCAGTGATTCATTATAGTATTAAAATATAAATGTCGGTTATTTTATTATTATTTATATTATTGTTTATAATTATTATGTTATCAGGTGTTTTATGAATTTCAGAAACATTCCAAGGATAAGTCATGGCTTTTACTTTTCATTGATTTCCTTGATAATCTTCACCTTTTGTTCTTTCAGATGAAATTTGATATTTTTTTACCTTTCTTATATTTAATGTTTTATAGACTGTTGCATGAGTAGACAAAAGTACTGTTTTTTGTGGTTAAATAAAAGAAGTAGGATATAAGTTCATCCTCTGTAAGATTATTGAAAGCATCCTTAGTATAACTGCCATGATAGACAAAATGATGGATATGTACTTCAATATCTACCACACAATATCTACACTGTCTTCTTATTTGAAAATTTCTTATACCATGTAGTTTGGAGATTGAATTTGATATGATGATATCTATTTAAAATATTTTTAAGTTTTAATGGACTGTATGGATGACTGACAATAGTTTGATCTATGATAATATTCGAACTCAAGGACAATTTATTGAGGGAATCCTCGAGGATATTTTGAAATCAACGTATTATGAAGACTTGTTGTTTGTTAATCAATGAAAGATAATGAGCTTCTCTTGCACAATTCTAGATATCAAGGTATGTGTTACTAGGAGTTCAGTACCAAGTTTTTGCAACCTGCAGAAGTTTTTCTGTTACTAATGTTTTCTGCTCCAATATTACCTTGTATCTGCTTGATATACAGTTTGTATATGCTGATGTACGTGTTGGTTATACGCATAGATAAGTGCATATTGTTTCCTTTATGAAAATGTAAGTTCTTTTGGAGTAAGCCCCAGTTCACTTTTGCTTTTGTTACTCTGGGACATAGTATGGTTCCTGACACATAGTAGGTGAATAAATGTTTGCTTCATTGTGCTAAACACAGCACTTTAAAATTTTCAAAGCATTTTTTAAATAAAAATTTTGTAAGATGGCATCAGCATTAGTCTTAGCCATGTTAGGAAGTGCCTTGCATGTAATATGTAGCTAATAAATGTGTTTTTTTCATTTGATATTGTACGGGGGGAAAATGAGTCTCAGAACAGATTTTTCCCCATGATCTAACAGCTAGTAAGTCTTGAAGCTACAATTTGAGTTAAGTCCCCCTTAATCCAGATCCATTACCTCAAGAATGATTTGTTTAGTCAAATCAAGGTCCACTAAAAAGGATTATAGAAAAATACAACAGACATACTTTTAAATAAGAAGAATCTTGATATTTTCTTCCACTTAAATAACAGTGTCATTATATGGTGCTTATGAGGCAATATAGGGTCTGGAAAAATTTTGCCCCGTGAATAGATGAGAATTGAAAGACTCTTTCAGAAATCCAGATGTTTTATTTACCCAAGGACAGACAGCTCTGGCTTTTGTTACTGTGTGATATCTAGCAGAAGTTTTCATCCAGATGTTTGGCATTGGGTAGATTCAGCTTTATTTCCACATGCCTGACTTGAACATTACTTTTACATTATATGAACCTTGAAGAGGCTGTAACCACTTTTCATTACATCAAGGATACTTGATACACTTTCTGGGCTTTTGCCTACATGTTATTTTATTTTTGAGTCTTTATCTCACTATTCTTTCTTTTCATAGTACATTAATTTTGTCTTTATCCCAATATTTGAACCATTAATTATAACAATGGGTTTTGTACATAATGTATATTGTTTATAAGCATATATAGGTATGTGTTGTCTCCTCTGTTTAAATGTAAGTTTTAATTAAAACCAAATCATAGCAACTACATCTGACTAAATTCTACTTCTGTATTCCCCCACTTTGTATTATTTAAAGTGTATAGCAATAAGTTGTGTAGTTGTATGTCTCTGTGTGTATGTTTGTCCTCTGTTGCCAAAGAAGACCACGCTCTCAGAGAAATGATGACATGACTTGCACTTGACTTTGTTTTGAGTGAGGGAAGGCTGTGAAGGTCACCAGCTTCACTTCTTCTCCAGAGCCATCTGAATCCAGCAACCAGATATTCATCAGGATGACTGGGGATGATCCAAGATGAAGTAATTGGGGTTAAGTGACTTGTCCAAGGTCACACAGCTAGTGAGTGTGAAGTGTCTGAGGTGAGATTTGAACTCAGGTCCTCCTGACTTCTGTACTATTGCTCTATCCACTGGACCACCTAGTTGCCCCATCATATAGTTGCATAGCAGAGTGTAAATAGAGTTGTTATATGTAAATAAAAGTTGGAAAGAAAGGTTGGGTCCAGGTTGTGAAGAGCTATAAAAGCCAAACATGGAAGGTTATATTTGACTCTAGAGGTGATTGTGAGCTATAAGAAGTTTTACTGCTGTTATCACTTACATTGTTACCAGGCATATTGTAATTTTGGAATAATTCAGGCAAGTTTTTCCATACTTTTTTCAACTCTTCATATTTATTTTATTTGGGGGAAGTAATATTCCATTATTTTCATGTACTGTAATTTGTTCAGCCATTCCTCAATTTACAGGTACCCTTTTTTTCAGTTTATTGTTACAAGTACTGCCGTGATCATTTTGAGTTATATAGGACTTTTTCTAATACTAGTCTCAAAATATAGAGGAATCACTGAGTCAAAAAGACATGAATAAGTGATGCAGTAGATAAAGTAACCAGCTCTGAAATTAGGAGAACCTGAGGTCAAATCTGGCCTTATACACTTAGCACCCAACTTTGCTATGTTGTCTCATTGTTGTCATTCTCTTTAATGAAAGCATTGATTGTTTATATAATTCATTCTTTCACCCATGGAGCAGCTAGGTGGTGTAGCGGATAGAACCCCAGTGCAGGAGTCAGGAGGACCTGAGTTCAAACCTCACATCAGACACTTGACACTCACTAGCTGTGTGACCTTGGGCAAGTCACTTAACACCAACTGCCTCATCCTAGGTCATGTCAAGTCATCTTGATAAATATCTGGTCACTGGATTCAGATGACTCCGGAGGAGAAGTGAGTTTGGTGACCTGCACAGCCTTCCCTCACTCAAAAACAAAGTCAAGTGCATGTCATGTCACTATTTCTCTGATGGCATGGTCTTCTTCAGCAATGAAGGAGGAAGACACATACTTTCATCCATTGTTTAGATTTAGATTATTTCATTTCCAATTAATTTTTCATCTATCTCTCCATGGCCCTTTACTGAACATAATTTTCATTGCCTTCTGATCTAAAAGGGATGCATTTAATATTTGTGTTTTTCTGTACTTGGTTATAAGGTCGATTTTTGTGTAGATGCCATGTACTGCTGAGAAAAGGGTATATTCCTTTCTATTTTCATTCAGTTTTCTTCAGAGGCCTATTATATCTAAATTTCTCTAAAATTTTATTCATCTCCTTGATTAGTTTTTTATTTATTTTGTAGTTCAATTTATCTAGCTCTCAAAGGGAAAAGTTGAAGTTCCTCACTAGCATAATTTTACTCTTTCCTCCTGTAACTCATTTAACTTTTTCTTAAAGAATCTGGAGGTTATACCATTTGGTACAGATCTATTTAGCATTGATATCATTTTATTGTCCATGGTACATTTTGGCAAGATGTAGTTTCCTTCTTCATATCTTCTAATTAGGTCTATTTTTGCTTTTCATTTTTCTGAGATCATGATTGCTACTTGTGCTTTTTTCCTTTCACTTCAGCTGAAGCATAATAGATTCTGCTCCAGCCCATTACATTTACTCTGTGTGTGCATGTGTGTGTGTGTCTGTGTATGTGTGTGTCTTTCTGCTTCAAGTGTATTTCTTATAAATAACATATAAGAAGATTCTGGTTTTTAATCCATTCTGCTATCCACTTCCATTTTATGAGTTCATCCCATTCACAATCACAATTATAATTAATGGGTATTTCCCTCCATTCTACTCTCTCTCTATCTCTCTCTGTCTTTCTGTCTCTCTCTCTCTCTCTTCCCCCCCTTTCATCTTTCCCTCTGTAAAAGCACTTTGCTTCTGACCACTGCCTCTCCCAATACTCCTTCCCTTCTATAAGCTTCCTCCCCCTTCTCTTCCCATTTCTCTCCAGGGTAAGGTAGATTTCTATACCCAGTTGAGTGTATGTTATTCTCTCAGCCAAATTTGATGAAAGAAAGGTCCAAGTGTTCCCTGTCACAACTATCTCCATCTTCCCTTCCACTATAAGAGCTCTTTCATGGCTCTCTTTTTTAAATAATTTACCTCATTGTACCTCTGTCTTTCCTCTTTTCCCAGTGAATCATTCTTTTTTATCCCTTAGTCTTGTTTTTATCCCTTAGTCTTAGTATCATCCCATCATATTCAACTCATACCTGTGTCTTCAGTCTATATATACTGCTTCTTATGGCCTTAAAAATAATGAAGTACTAGGAATTATTAGTTTCATCTTCCCAAATAGGAATGTATCAGTACAACATTATTGAATGCCTTATGATTTCTCTTTCCTGTTTATCCTTTTCTATTTCTCCTTGGTCCAGAAGCTTCAGAGCTATAATGTTTCTTGGAGTTTTCATTTTGGGATCTCTTTCAGAAGGTAATTAATAATTAATAGATTTTTTTAATTTCTATTTCACCTTCTGGTTCTAGAATATCAGGGCAGTTTTCTGCGATAATTTCATGAAAGATGATGTCTAAGCTCTTTTTTTATTCTGACTTTCAAGCAATCCAATAATTCTTAAATTGTCTTTCCTAAATCGATTTTTTCAATAAAAATTTTTTCCTCTACTTTTTCATTTTTTTAAAAATTGTTTTATTATTTCTTGATGCCTTGTAGAGTTTATTAGGTGACATTTGCCAATTCTAATTTTTAAGGAATTATCTTCTTCACTGAGCTCTAGACTTCCTTTTCCATTTGTGCTCATACTCCTCCTCACTCTGGGATTGTGACCCAGACTTATATCCTGGACCTTCATATGGGTAATGCAAAACAGTCCTGCTTCTGGTATCAGCAAAGTGTCCCCTATAATCTCCTTCTGATCACTGGTTTACCTAGTTGTGTCCTGCTGTTAGCTTGCCAGAACACTATTGACTTACCGTAGGCATCTTGTTGCTGGTTTCCTTGGGTGTATCCTGTTGCTGGCTTGCCTGGACCAGTCTGTGCTGGACTCCACTTCACTTTCACTCCACTGAGATCAAATTTTCCTGTCTACTTTCTCAGTTGTCTTGGGCTGAAAAAATTGTTTCTTCCCATCCTTTTGTTGATTCTGTTACTCCAGAATTCATTTTGAGGTATTATTTTAAAGTTATTTGGAAAGGAATTTGAGAAAGGTTAGGTGAGTCCCTGTCTTTAAACTGCTATCTTGGCTGACCAATCAACAACTGTTTTTTTTAAATAATAAATGATAAATTTTAATTTGATAAAATAAAAAGGAGTCATTGAGATATAAGAAGGGACAGGGTAAAATGTTATTTTCACTGTGAATTATTCTAATCAAAAGTGAGCTCTTCCTTTTCTGAATGAATATATAAGATCTGTACAATTCCTAGGACTCATATACTTCCTTATATTCTAATAAACAGACAGACAGACAGACAACTACATAGATAGAGATGTCTTCAGAGGCAGTATAGCATAGTGAATAGAAAGCTAATCTCAGAGTTGCAAAAACTTGGGTTCAAATGTCACCTTAGACACATACTGCACCTACTGACTTTTTCCCTGGGCAAGTCACTTAGCAGTATTCTAGTCAACTCTATCAAGACTAGATTATGAACACCCAAATTTGTAGAGGGAGTTTCCTCATCTGAAAGTACCCTAAAAAATTGAAATCTCAGATCTATCCCCCTTCTGTCTATCTATCTATCCCCCTCCTATCTATCTATCTATCCATATCTCATCTGCTGTAATAAACTTTAATCTTGTTGAGAGCTTGAGTTTCTTCTTCTCCATTTTTGTGGCTACCCGTTGGTAGCATGGCATCTTGCTTAATGTAAGTGTTTGAGAAATACTCACAGTTGATAAAGACTGATGCTAGGCAACCTAATCATAAAATTCTAGGTTTTCATAGCCTATCAAATCACCTTTAAGTTGGTATGCTGCAATGATAGTTCAATTTGAGTTAACATTCTGAATTGTTCATCTCAACATGAACATAAATTGAAATAATAGAAGTATATATTGAGAATTTATTCATTAATGTCTTCATTAAATACATATTCAATTCCCACTATATGCAAGGCACTTTGCTAGGCACTGAGAGTCAAACAAAAATGAACATAGTTCCTGACCCTAAGATGAATGTTCTCATGATTATAACAGTTATGAATGATAAAAAGAAAAATGTAAAATATTGTTCCAAATACTTTCAGTAATTATTACCTAGTTTGTAAGACAAAACATTCACAAAAGAATTACACATAAAAAGATATAACCGAAAACTAAAACGTGTGGAGTGAAAAAACATGTAATATTGGAAAGTGTTATTTATTTAAGACTCAGCTCAAGTGCTACCTACTACAAGAAGCTTTCTCAATTCTCCTGGTTAGTATCTCATTCCCTGAAATTACTTTGTATTTATTTTCTATTTTTAAAATTTTAGTTATCTACATAAATGTTGTATCTTCCCCCCAAAATATAAACTCCTTGAGGTCAGTGAACGTCTTATTTTTTGTATTTGTGTCTCCAGTGCCTACATAATACCTGACATGTGACAGGAGTGTAATACTTGCTTCCTGATTGACTTCCCTTTCAAGCTATATGTCATTTTTTCCTCTCTCATGCGCACCATATTCCAACCTAACTGGGTTTTTAGCTAGTCTTCTTCCCTTAGCCCAATATGCAATCTACAGTCATCATTCATCTCCACATACTATCCCTCATTCTTGGAATGATAATATTCATTATCTCTACCTCTCAAAATCTCCTTTCAAAGTCTAACTAATGATCTGCTTTCTCCATAAACACTTCTTGATGTTTCCCTGATAATAGTGTCCTCTTTTCCCCTTAAATTTTCCTAAAGCATTTTGCATGGATCACTCCTTAGCCTCCAATACATTGTACTTTGGATTAAACTTGCCTGTGTACATATTATAAGCTCTCTATCTCTCTCCGTGTCTCTGTGTCTGTGTCTGTGTCTGTCTGTCTGTCTGTCTCTCTCTCTCTCTCTCTCTCTCTCTCTCTCTCTCTCTCTCTCACACACACACACACACACACACACACACACATGCACACACTAGCAAACTCTAAGGTAAAGAACTGTTTCTGGGAAATGGGAAAAATAATTACTTCAAGCACCTACTATTGCTCACTGAGTGGAAATAATCAAATGAGATAATTTATATCATGTGCTTTGCAAAATGAAAAACTTTGAATAAATGTCTTCATATACCCAGTACAATGCATTACTTCTAATAGGTGCTTAAGAAATGTTATTTGAAATGTAAAGGTCAATATGAATAGAATTTGGAAGCAATTGCATCAGTTGCATAATTGCCATATCTACAATTCCTAGTACACTTTTTTTCCATTTCCCTTCTATCTTCCTTCTATCGATACATCATTCAAAATAAGTGGCTTAAAATGAGTATAAATAGCAATTATTTTCTATTCTGGCCGGAAACTGTGAGAATCTTTCCTTTCAAGATGAATATTTTGTGATGGAAACCAGACATTCTTTTGTATCAATTCTTACCTCAATAAATACCTTAGTCATTGAATGGGTATTTCTTCAGATAAACTGAGACCTGAGAAAGATCTTAATTTAGAGAGGTCATTGCATCCTGGGCCATTGGCTGATCTTCTTGACTTTTTCTTGCCACTAGACTTCGATGATATTAGAGTACACAGTAAGACTGATGACTTAATGCAGCACTGCCTAACTTCAATTCACACACAATGTGGCATCATTGGTACTCTTCAAGAACAAAGGAGAAATACCAAGCAGATAGACTCAGTGGTAAATTTTAGCAACTGTTTCTATAGACCAGAACACACTTTTAAATTGAAACTTCATTATTGCCATTTTCTCCATCACTTTTTTAAGTGTAGCCATGGGTGGGAAACTGGCAGCCTCAAGGCCTCATGTGTCTCTGTAGGTCCTCAAGTGTTGCCCTTTGACTGAATTCAAACTTCAAAGAACAGATGCAGTGGGTAGAGCACCAATGGAAAGAACATTGGCCTTAGAGTTAGGAGGACCCGAGTTTATATTTGGCCTCAGACACTTGACACTTACTAGCTGGGCAAGTCACTTAATCCTGATTGCCTCAAAAAAAAAAAGGTTAAACCTTGATTTTCAGCATTTGCTGATTTCTAATCAATTTATACAATTTTCAGTAGTGTAAATATTCACACTGAAATTTAACGATTGTCTTTCAGAATATGAGCTAGTTCCAGAATAACCCAGCCAGGCCTGACCTTTCAAGAAAGCATAATGGTAGATTGCATGCACATAGTAGAGGAAACATTGTCCTCTTTCTGTTGTAAATTGAAGGAACTATGGCAATTATGATATGAAAGAATATGACCCACCTATGGGACAGAGAATTAGACTTTCAGTGTTTGCATTTGAATGAGTTATCTAAGGGGAAAACACCTGGAGCAGAGGGGTAGGGAGCCCTCCTTGAAGTCAAGAAGACCTTTGTTTAATCCTGCCTCTAACATCTTCTGGTTTTGTGTTTCTGGGAAAGTGACTCAACTTTTCAATGCCCCAAACAACACCTTGAGATTATAAATAGCAGGAAAATTGTTGCCTTTGCCTGGTGGGGGAATTTCTTCACTGTTATTTCTATACCATTTAAATCATAGATCCCCTTGAGTGTGTACATATACATGTATTTTAACTCTCTGTATTTCTTCATAAACTGTATTAAGGCAATACAAACACAAAATTTCACGTTATATGGTACAAAACAAAAATGAAAAGGTCCATTAGTTTAAAATATAAAAAGGTCTTTCTTTCTACTACCTTGTCACAGATTAAATAAGTATCTGTCATAAATTCTGAGATTGCCCCATTATTCTAAATTGTAGGTTTTGATCGAGTCTATAATTCTGTTCATTTGTATCCTTACTGAATAAATGCAGATTTAGCACTGAGATCATTTCCTATCACCTTGATCATCACTGTAACACTTATATGATGAACACTTAAAGTCACTGATTTAGTCTAAGAAGAAGTGGAAGAGGAAGACAAGAAAAAATGGAAGAGGAAGAAAAGCAAAAGATGATGAAAGAATAGAAGAATTGGAGAAGAAAAAGAGGAGAGGAAAGGAGAAGACAGGAGAGGAGAGAAAGGTCTTTCCTGGGACTTTAAAGTAAATGTCAACAGTTTAGTCAATCCAGTAAGAGAATATTTCAATTCAAGAATTGAGGATTCCTGTTCAAGAATTAGGGTACCTGAGAGGGAATCATGCATGGGAGCATCCTGGAATGGCAAGCATAGGGAAGGAAGGAAATTTATGCTTCTCCCTCTCGTTTCACCCCGAACAAGTCATTGTTGATACTTGACCAGCAGCAGATCCTCTTGGAAAGAATGAACTCATCAGTCCTTGGGCTAGAGAAACTGCTTGGAGTTGAAATTGGAAGACTTGGATTCAATTTTTTGCTCTGCCACCTACAAGCCATGTGAGTTTGGACAAAATTATTTCACTTCTCCAGCACTATTTCATTGTTTGTAAAATGAAGGGACTGATTCAGATGATCTTTACATTCCCTTTCAGTTCTAATATGTCCATGAATGCATGCAAAATAAAATCAGAGAAAGTGAACCAGTGGAGAAAATGCCTCCAACAAGGAGCAGGGTCACACTGAAGTAAATGGAGGCACAGAGGTAGTCTCCCAAAGGGAGCTTCTCAAGCATTCTAGACAGAGAGAAAGGATTTTCAAGACATTGTGAGAAAAGGAAGTTTGAGGTAAGCATCCACTACTAGAAAGGCACTACATTGAGAGAATTTCAGGACAACTCCATAAACAGTGGAAGGGAGTTCTAAATTTCTCCATTGCTTCATGGGTTCCTGCACATATACCTTACTACCTTTGCATTCTAAGTTTGAGCCCTCTTGTCCCATGGACTTTGGGCTTATTTTTTCAGACAGTATACCTGAAACTTTTGCTGAGAATGTTTTTTTTTTTTCCTAAAGGTTGTTCTGAACAAATCTTCTTAGTCAATACCTTTTCAAAAAGCTAATTGAGTTAACTGACCAATAATTAATGGGAAGCATACTTGAGATGGAATGACTTCAGAAATAATAATATTAGATGCACAGCCCCATAAGGTTGTCCCTAAAACTTTATGGGTAGTCAGTCACCCTTTAGCTACCCAGTTCTGTAAATGCAAATGCAAGTTGGGGACATATGGCAAGAGGAGGTGCTGCACAATTGACAGATTTTTATTTTCTGAGCTCACTAATTCTTAATAACAGAGGGAAAACATGAACTTTAACTTTAATAATTTGCTGTCAAGACTGTTCATGACATTTGGTATGAATTTTGTTATGTTTTCCTGTTGTCTTTATTTACTTTGTTTCAGTCATTGTGTATGTTACTCATTTGGTGCTACTTGCTTTCTTCAGTCTGTATTAATTCATAATAGTTTCCCACATTTATCTGAATTATTCATATTCAATATGACTTATGAAATCAAATAACCATCCACTACATCTATATGCCTTTCATTGAGCTATTTGCCAATAATTGGGCATGTATTTTATTCCTAGGTTTTTTTTATAAGCAAAAACATTGTTATGAATGTTTTCATGTGTGTTGATCTTTCCTTGCTTTCATTACCCTTCTTGGAGTATAAACCTCCCCTCAAAAAAATAACTAGTAGATTAAAAGATGTAACTTTCCTTGCATAACTTAAAATTGTTTTCTAACAAGTTGAAATTTGAAATTCCAGATGTTGGACCAAAACGGACCAATTTGCTGCTCTATCAGCAGCAAATAAATGATTATCTTCCCACAGCTCTTTGTACTTGAGCTTTTCCTTCTTTTATTCTCTTTGACAATTTGATAAGCATTCATTGAGGCCACAAAATTGTCATAATTTTCATTTCTCTGATTGTTAGTGATTTTGGACATTTTTCAAGTTGTTGTTAGCTTTTATTTTTCCTTTTAAAAGTTATTTGATCATATGATTGTACCTTTGACTATTGGGTAATGACTCAATCTTAACTAATCAATTCATGTAGATAATGAATATCAACTTTTTATCAGCTGTTTCATAGAAAGATTTTTTCAATATACATATTTATTTCTAACTACATTTTTCTATGAAGGCTTGTAAATTTTGCATAATTGAAACTGTTCGATTTTTACTTTTATAAATGTCTCTATCCATGTCTGAATATGAATTCTTCAACAATCTACAACTGTGAAAGATACAATCTATTTTTCTTTTGTGACATTTTTATATTTAATGTATAGATTGGTTATTTATTTGGAATTTATTTTCATATATGATATAAGATTCCTACTTTACAACAAACAGCTTTCTAGTCTTCTTTTTAGTTATTGTGGAATAAAGGGTCCATTCCCTACTTCTTTGCATTCCTGGACTTAGCAAACATTGGGATTCCAAGTGCTTATGCTTCAAGGTCCAGTTTATTTAATCTTTTCTACTGGTCTCCTGTTTTATATCCAGCACCAGACAGCTAATATAATTATTGCTTTGTTATACAAATTGAAATTGTGCCTAAATCAATTCGATTTTTTTTCTGAGACTGGGTAATGATTTAGTCTATATTTCCTACTTTATTAGTTTGGATATTTTGTAGTTTTGTAAACTTCAATTCATTATAGTAATACAATCAACTATAGTAATTTTAAAATAATTTTCATCACTTTTTCTGCCTTCCTTGTGAGTGTCCATCTCATTTTGAAACTTAGTAAATTTATTTTTTTCTCTCTTTTGTTTTAATCGAGTTAATAGTTTGTAAGATTTGTTGGCCTAACAGTTCTTTGTTTATCAGTCTTGCTTGTTTTTAAAGCTTCCTATTTAAAGAGGGCTCAAAACTCAGCCATTCCCCAATAATCACACACCTCTACTCCTCCATTATCATGCCTCAGTATAAGATCATCATCAGGAAACTCATCCCAAAGATTTAAATAGCTTCAGTACTGACACCTCACTAGTAAACTAGTAGCTTCTGCCCCTTGAATTGGAAAGCTAGAGAACAGAGTGGGGAAAAAGAAAAAAGGAAAGAAGAAAATCTAACAATAAAAACTCCTCCCAAAGTTTCCATATAAAGAGGTCTTGCAGCCTACCTATTTCCCACCAAACTGCACTCCTTAGAATCAATTCTACTATCATCATGTCCTACTACCCTCCACTAATTACTTTCTCCTTCCCCTTTTCAGCTTCTTTTGTGTGTTGTCTGTTAGATTATAAGCTCTTTGAGGTCAGGACATGTCTTTTTTTTCTTATTTGTATCCCCAGTGCTTAACACAGTGCCTAGAACATAGTATGTGCTTAACAGATGTTGATTATGCTGTATTGCATTTTCAATTTAATTTTCTTTCTTTGACTTTCAAAATGTATCAATCCTCTATTTTTCTCTTCTGTTAATAAGTGTTCAAACCTACAAATTTTCCTATAAAGATGGGATACTTGACAAAATTGATTAAATGAGTCAACATCATTCTTTTTAATACAATCATTTGTTGCTTCTAGTATATTTCTTTGTCCCATTCTATTATTTAGTTTCCATATAGGTTTAGATAGTTCATATTTCCCTGTTATAATACCACTTTAATTGGGATATGTACATAGTCATGTGAGAGGAAGTGTGACATAGTTGTTAGAAACATGGTGTTGGAGTCAGAAAGACCTTGGTAAAGTCCTGTTTCTGATGAATATAAGCTATATAACCATAGGCAAATCGTTTAACCTTTCAGTGCCTTAATTCTCTAATACTCTACCTTGTAGATTATTTATTACTCTGTATCAGTGGAGAAAATTATCATACTGGTAATTACATAAACTAACAAAAATCGCAGGTTGGAACAAAAAAAAAGCTAGTAGTGATGAAATATTTCTGCTTTTCTGCACTTATTTTTTGTGTTCTTTGTACCCTAGCATTTCACTAGCTTTGGCAACTGTACCCTATTTTTTAGCTGCAAAAAGTATATTCTTTTACATTCCCATTCACTATTTATCCTATGTCTTTGAGGGTATCATATTGAGGGTGACTGACAGACCTTACACCTGTTGGTATGGTAGGGGAACATATAAAGACTTCCTCCAGCTTAAATAGGTGGATGAGAATAATTTGTGTCAATGCAGACTCTATGGAGTGCTTCAAGCTTGATCAGACACCAAAGACATCAAGGCCATCCACTGAAACCCAGGCCATCACCAACCATCTTGACTTTCGTGTTGTCACTAGACTTTATTGACTCTGGAAGATAGACTAAGGCTAAAGACTTTATGCGAGGCAGCCTCACATAAATCTACTTCATACAAGAGTCAAGACATCATCCCATGATGTCACTGGTCCTCTCTGAAAATGAATGCCAGGATGCCATTGCTTCTCCGCAAAACCAAGAATAAACAATAACATTATAGACAGCTATGAATCTATCGCTAAATATTTATTAAGCACCTACTATGTGCATGGCACTGCGCTAAACACTGGGGGGACAAAGAGTCAAAATGTAGTGCCTCAAGGAGCTTACAATTTACATAGAGCAGTGGATAGAATGTGGGACCTGGAATCAGGAACACCTGAGTTCAAATCTAGCCTCAGAAACTTATCAGTTTTATAACCCTTGGCAAGTCATTTAACTTCTATCTGCCTACGTTTCCTCAACAGTAAAATGAAGATTATAGTGACATTTCCTCCTAGGCATTTTGTGAATATCAAATGAATTTGTATTTCTAAAGCACTTAACACAATATTTGTCACATAGTAGGTAATGAATGCTTGTTGCTTTTTTTCCCTTCTTTTTTTTACTCTATAGTCTTTGCTTGATTTTCTGTGAAGTTTTCCTTATGGAGATTTTTTTTCTTTTCCCCTTATTTGTTGTTTTCACTTTTATTACATTTGACACATTTCTCACTGTTTTATAGAAATAAAGGAAACCAGGCTAAAACATGATCATTCATAACCATTTTGCTAGAATTTAATCCACACCATCATACCCTTAATTCTTTCTTTTTCAGAACCCTTCTACTTTTCACATTAATTCTCTCATGTTTCCTCAGTCTGTGGAATTTTATAGATGATATGGTTTTCCCTCCTATCTTTTTTTATATAAGCCTAGTTATTTAGGATAAGAAGATGCATGAATTGTGACACTTTCTGAGAATATTTAGGGGGGAAAAGATAAGAAGAAAATAGTGTGAGTCACAAGACCACATAGCTGATGTCCCTGCCAGGAGTAGCTTCTGCCAAAAATTGCTCCAGAGCTCTTCTAGGCAAATTATCCTAATGCTGAATAACCAATTTGGAGCAAGCCCTGCAGTATTCAAAGTCCAAACAAAACAAACCCCAAGGTGTCATGAGATTTCAAAAATACCCATCTCTCTGTTCTTCTAGCCTTATGTCTGCCCTCTCTACACTCAACCTATTTTCAGTGCTTCTCTTTTTCATTCAGTTCCTTTGAAATAGTGGATTATTATGATTTTTCTTTCTTTGAAAATTGCTTCTGGTTAGTGAATTTCAAAAGTACAGTTTCTTTAAACTTTTTCCTTTTATAAATTCATGCCATATTCCAAGTTTCTTTTTTTTTTTCATTTTGAGGGCCACCACCAAGCTGTTTTATAGGGCATTTCCATTTCAGGGTTACTTGAAAATAGAACACATGTTATGCATGTAAATATTGTGCCTCCTATGAGCTGATTTAATCGGCATGGACACCATTATTCATGCAAAGGCATGAATAATTTATTTTACTGTTGTAAAAGTTTAATAAAAGTTTTCTTGTCTTTATAAAATCCCATGTTTCTCTTTGTTCATTCTACGGCGGCAGTATAATCAGAATATAAAGCAGGCTATATTAAAAAGCAATGAATGACACGGACCTCATTGAAATTCTTGCATTATTTTTCATTGCAGTTTTAGCTGCGATTAAAGATTTTGAACAAGGAGAATATGCAGCTTCTCTAGAGCTCCATGTGTGACCAGCCCTGACCAATCCATGTTACTTATTTATCTTCCAATATAACTACAAAAATGCATGGAATCACTATTTTACAACTGAGATTACAGACTCAGATGTTCATAAGCATTATCTAAGAGTATATTTTTCAGGTCCTTTCAGGGGTTTTTTCTGGTGGTATGATTCTTTTCAATGTGTATTACTATGCTAACTATGGGTTACTGATTAAAGAGTAATTGTTAATATATGCCTCCATTAAAGTCCTGCTCTGGTGGTTCATGGCCTAGAGGTGACCCTGGGTGCTCAAAAGCTATGCCAGTAAAGCACAAAGCTCTGGCAAGTCATACCAAGGATTTAAGGTTATGGACTATGTGCCTGTACTTCAAACTTAGCCTAGTTAAGGGATCAAAGGATTATAGGAATGAAAGTTAGAAGGGACCTTAGAAATCCTCATGTCCACAGGTAAGCAATCTAGCCTGAATGATACAGCAAGGCACCCTGAGGGAGAGACAGGAGGCATTATGGGCCAGGCAAATCAACCACCACCATAAATTTGATCACCTTTCCCCTTCAATCCTGATGAGGAGAGCCTGAGACCCTTTTTCCAGGAGTTTTGGAAGAACTTTGCCCCACCTCCACACCCCCATACCACCATCCTAGCTGCCATGACTAACAGTGAGGAGAGAGGTCATTGTGGAAAAGGGACCCATCTTCCTCATCAGTTGTTGACCACCCACTACCAATAGTCAGGGAACACTCAGAGTAGCAGCACCTCCCAGACTACCAGTCCTGCTTCCAGCCCAGTCATCACAGTCATCATCTGAGGAAGAAGCTTGTGTGGATGAAGTACCAGCTATTCCCACCAAATTATAACCAACTGCCACATGCAGGGCCGGCAAGGCAGAGTAGCTGAAGTCCCTGAGGGAGGGATGCGGTAGAGGAGCAACATGTTCCCAAATCAAATGGAGTATTGCAATCCAACTTTACACCATGTCACGCATAGCAAATGATTAAGAAATTTATTTAAGAGATGTAAATAAATGTGCTTCAGTGGCTTAGGTCAGAACTTCCTCAGTTTAAACCTCATTGAAAACCCATGGGCTACAATCAAGGCTAGACTTCAGAAAAACGACAATTTTCAAAAGCTCACTTAATTTTCAATGTGATATGTGGTTTCATGAAGAGGTATTAAAGAATATAGATAGATAGATAGATAGATAGATAGATAGATAGATAGATGATAGATCAAATCTTGTGAATGTCAGATGATGTAAAATTAAGGGATTATGGAAAAAAGGACATATTGTATATCTAAAAATTCTTTAAAGATGTAAAATATTGTAAGCTTCATTGTATGAACAGTGCCCCAGGCAAGTCAGGTACCACTTTATAAACAACTGACATAAAATGCACACAAGATGATTTTTTTTGTAGGAAGGGGTGGAGGAGACTAGCACCAGCAGGGACCAGAAAAGGTTTCTTATAAGAGGTAGTGGGTTAGCTTATTCTTGAAGGTAACTAAGGATTCCAAGAGTCTCAGGTCAGAGTGGAGTGCATTCCAAGCCTGGTAGTTGGCCAGTGGAAAGGCCTAAGGATAGGAAATGAGAATCATATCTAAGAAACAGTAAGAGAGATGGGCTAATTGGACTATAGAGGATGTGAAAGAAAATAATATGTATTAAATCTGAAAAGATTGGTTGGGTCAAATTGTGAAAGGCTTGGAAAGCCAAACAGGAGAGGTAATACACTTATCCTTTCCAATCATAGAGTTCCCTGCAATCTGGAAAATCCCCATAAATTTTTTGCCCCTTCCTTTGTACCAGAGAAGACGTCCGAATGATTATGGTATTGAAAGATAAAGTATGCTGATATTACACAATATTATTCATATGTTTTATGCATTTCTGAATTTCTAAACTTTTTATGTGTCATTTGCTGGCCTTCATGTGGTCTGAGGCTTCCACAAAACTTCAAAAATGTTCCCATTTAATTTCTCCTGCTGACCTATAATATATCAAAACCTTGATGGAGAAAGTCATAATGTGAAAAGGATAACTACATTTTATCTAGAGTTAACAGGGAATCACGGGAGTTTATTGAGTAGTAGAGTAACTTGATCAACACTGAACTTTAAGAAAATCACTGTCAGCTATGTGATGGACAGAATGGAGTGGGGTGAAACTTGAGGCAAGAATAGTAATTAGAAGGATATTTTAATAATTCAGGGAAGCAATGATGAGGCCCAGACTATGGCCTTGGGTAGTGGTTGTGTGAACGAAGAGAAAAGGGAAGATGCCAAAGATGTTGTGGAAATAAAATGACAATAGTTGGTCACAGATTGGTTACATGACATGAGGAAGGGTTCCAGGAGAATGCCAAAGTTGTGAACCTGGGTGACTGGAAGTAAGGTGGCACCTTCAACAGTAACAAAGAGATGGGTCTTATAAACACGAAAAGAGAAATATTTGAATTACATTTAAACTCAAGTGAATTTTCTTT
>CM053770.1:352137740-352162186 GCA_028658325.1 Potorous gilbertii
GAAACCTGTTGCTATCCATTACCATCGTCTCAACTCTCAGGAAGCCCATGAGGAGCCCTATTCTGATGCTACAACAGAGAAGCTGCACTTCTCCAAACTCGCTGAATCGGGGTCTTGGTGCTCGAGGTTGTGGAAACGTCTCCATGAAAACTGTCGACCCAAGCAGTGGAAAGGCCCATGACGGGAATAGTGAGGCCCCGTGTTCCAGAAAGGTTACGTAGCTGCAGTAGTACCCGATGACGGGAGTATAGCGGGGTCGTTTTGGGTTAACCATAACGGGGACCCCCGCTTAGCCTAAGACAGGGGCGCTGCCATATGAGCATTGGACGCGGAAGCCGGCCTCATAGCCTAAGACAGGCCTCCCACCAGTTGCTTTTATAAAAAACAAAGGGAGGAGATGTTGGGAGCCCTGCCCTAAGCAGAAGTTCTCGCCCCATGAGAAAGCCATACCCAAGCACCATCATCCGAGAATCAGCCGAGCTCATCACGGGATGTCTCAGCACCCGCCCCTGGAAATTCTCTTGCTACCCCTCCCATCTTCCTGCTCTCTCTTTTCTCTTGAATATAAGCACGGCATGCAGTACAATAAATTAGACCTTGCTTAACATTCACTTGGTCTCACTCTTCTTCTCAGCCCAGTCCTCTCAGGCTGGGTCCCTCCCGACACCCACTAATTAACTAACCCCGCCGGAGGGGGCAATTATTTTCTTCAGTTGTTCAATTTTTCTTTTTAGACAGCTGTTTTCTTCAGTTAATTCCTTTTTCATATATGAAATCATTAGCAGTTTTTCTTCTATTCCCTTCTTCAGCTGTTCTAGGAGGTCTCTCTGTACATGCGAGCAGTTCATAGTCCCTTCTGAAGTTTCAGATGGGAGACCTCTTTGGTATTCATGTTTTGGTCCTTGTCTCCATAGAAAGATTCTATGGTCTTTTCCTTCGTGCTTTGCTTCTTCTGATGACGCTTTATGTATTGTGGCCTCTGGTTCTTTCATTTAGAACCTAAAGAACCTGGTGCTGAACTGGCTGATGTGAGAAAGCCCAGGCCAGATGAATCCTTTCTTTTTGTGTTTCCCTGTATTAATCCTAGAACTAGCTTGTTAAGTGGGTGGGAGGGGTGGTCTAGTGGCAGGGCAATCTCTTCGGGTGTGCTAGAGCAAAGGCAAGCTCAGTGCTTGGTGATCCCATTTGTCCCAGGGTCTTCCTGTCTCCCCTAGAGTGCTGAGGCATGCCTGGGCTCCTGGTGTTGGTGTTTGTGAGGCTCCACCCCTCTGTAGCTCTGGATCACCTCCTGTTCTCTGAGGTGGAGCTGTCTGGTACAGCTCTGGTCCTCTGCCACAGTAAGAGGAATACTCCTTAGCGATTTACCTAGCCTCATGCACTGTGAAACTCTTTGCCCCTTCTGCTGATTCCACTGATCCAGGATTTTTCTGGGGAAATATTTGATGGTTCTTTCAAGTTCAACAAGGGGAGGGGGAGAGAAGCATTTACCAATCACTACACCATTTTGGCTCCCCGAAGTTCAAGTAGGTGACTTACAGACATTTAATATGTGGGCTGTTAGTCTCAGGAGCAGCTGCTGCTGATAACTGGGACCCTGTGGCTCTCACTCACTGGACCCCACTAGTCTATTGCCCTGGGCTTCTATTTCTCCATGCTACCACTGCCTCAGGCCACCCTGGAGCTTTCCTGCTCAACCCTGCAGTAGGGACGCACTGTGCTATGTGCTGTGTGCTCCTCCACCCCCATGAGCAACAGCTCCTTTCCATAGACCTTCCAGCCTGTCCTGTTCTGTGAATCTGCCACAGTCTGTCTCTTATTGGAATCTACACCTCCAAAATTTGGTCAGATTCTCTTTTTAGAGGAATCTGAAGGAGTTTGTCTAGGAGCTTAAGAGAGTAGTTGCTCTCATTCCACCATCTTGACTCTGCCCCACGGATTCATTCTATTTTTTTCATTCTTTTGATTTTGTTTTATTATTTCTTGGTGTCTTAGAATGTCATTGGCTTCTCCTTCCCCAATGCTGGTTTTCAAGGAATTATTTCTTCCTTAATTTTTTTATTCTCTCTTTCAAGTTGGTTCTATTTCTTTTCATAATTTTCTTACTTTTCTTGGATTTGCTCTTATTTTAAACATTTCCCTCAATTTCTCTTATTTGATTTTAAAGTCCTTTTTAAGTTCTTCCAAGAATTCTTTTTTTTTGCTTGGAATCATTTGATGTTTCTCATTGAAACATCTCATTAGCTCCATTGTCTTCCTCTGAAAACGAACCCAGATCTTCTCTATCCCCTCATTAGCTTTCTATGGTTGAGTTCTTTCTCCTTTTCTTACTCATTTTATTTATTTATTGTTTTATTTTATTTTTAGTAGCTATTAGTTTAATCAACTTCTAGTCCCAAGGTATGGGGAATGATGCTCCAAACTTCAGGTTCTTTTTAATGCTATTTTTGAGGTCTGTCCCTTGGCTCTCCACTCCTAAGCCATGGCTAGGCCCCCCTGCCACATTGTCTCACAAATGATCTTTTTCTTTGCAGTTCTTCCAGTAGCTACAAACTACAACTGTTCTTTGTGCCCTAGAACTGAAACCAGGGCCTTGGCTGTCCTGCAAATGCCCATAGTCAGCAGGGTTCCTGCTCCTCTGTTGCTGCTACTACTCATTAGATGTGTGCCAACTTTCCCCACAACCACAGCCTAGGATATGTCTGGTCAGCACAACTGTGGTGGTGTCCCTTGACAGTGGAAGGTCCTTCCAGGTTGCAGTACAAAGCTCTCAGAACCCCACACTGTCTTCAGGATGAAAGTTTTTAAACCTGAGACTGCTTCTCAACCCAACTGCCCCCAGGGTTTGTTTGTTGATTCTACACTGTAGGCCTGGAGGTGTGTTTATGTTGTATTTCACAGCATAATCATTGCCAACATATAATCAATCAATCATTGACCCCATTTTTTTCAGTCCAAAAATTGGTTTGTAATCTTTCATCATATAATCGTCGCATGGTATAATTCTATTTGTCATGCCGGTTAAAAGGCAAACAGAACAGCAATGTATTTACTAGTGGCATATGGATATGCATTTATCTCTCTCACACTGCAAGCGCCAACCTAGAAATCTCAATGCATGTACATTGTCAATATGTTTCTGAAAGCTGACTTACATGGTTTGTCCAGAGTTCTGCACTACTAGCAGTGTTGTCACTCAACCCAATGAAAAGTTATAGGAGCAAGAGGAATGGGCAGGTGAGCAGATGAAGCTGCCATAAGTAAATCACATGATATAAGACTTGAATCTCAATTTAACATATATTCATGAATATTCTATGCATCCTAATCTTGCCCCAAAGGCAATGTAGTAATAAATGATTTTTAAGTAATGCTGGCATAATTTTTAAAGCTTCACATAATGGTTGCCCCCCAATTTCTTGCAGAACACGCTTGGCATAAAATCTGCAATGATTATGTGATGAAATATGGTACTTCCCTCCTGATGGACTTGGAAGTCAGATCTTTCATGAGGTTTTCCCAAGGTGTCTTAGGAAACAATTGCTTTGCCCTGACTTTTATTTATTACTGCTGCTCTACATTCTCTCTGAGGCAATATTCTATCTTTTCTTTTGTGGAATAAAATTGGAGAGCTAAAAGTTTTCTGACCTACTTCCCAGAATTCTCTGAATTTGATAGGGGTTTTTTGAAACACAAAATTGGTTGGATTTCTCTTTCTTGCACCTGTTGGGTTAGGTCCTAGAGTCTAGACATATGAAATTTTTCTTAGATGTGTTATGAGTTATATGTAATATATTTCTATGTGGGGGGAGGGGTGAGTGGATCCCTGATGACTTTCTGCCCCACCTGAAGCAAGTTCAAACTTCTACAATACCTGGAGCCCATCCATAGGGATTAAATTGGGAGTGGATTCAAATTGAGTCTGTAGGAGTAAGATAATAGTGGCTCAGAGTCCTCCCTTTTAAAATTTCATTTGGGGATTATATTATGGTTATTTCTTTTCTAAATATTCTCATGTTTTTCTTCCTTTATTTCATGTTCAACTTTTCTTTTTTGTGGTGTTGGCTAAAAGAAATGATTTAGACAAAATTGTTTTTACTTTGTCATTTTCTTGGAAGTTATTCCCTTCCCTTTACACATGAAGAAGTTGAGGTTAATAACTTTGGCCAATTTCACACATTTACTAGTCAACCGACTTGAAAACTGAGCTCAGTTCTAATGACAGGGGCTCCAGCTCTCCCCACTATTTCATATAGCTTTACAAAGTAGTAAAAGCTCGCATTTATAGAACACATGAAAATATTTTCTCAGGACAACTTTATGATGTGAACTGTGTACTGTCAATAGGATTTAAAGCTATAATGGCATTTTGTTGTTAATATATTTCAAGTCCAAGCCCTTAACTGCTTGGCTGTTGCAGCAATATTAAAGTCAAACATTGGAATGGAATCTTACTAATGAGATCCCTGTCACTAAAGAGATTCAAAATATCAAGGGATACAGAAAATGTGTGACAAGTAGTGAATATCTAATATTTCCTTTTTTCCTTTCACTTTTTTGTCCTTGTATGTTTGATGCTAAAGCAATGCCTAACAATTAGTAGGTGCTTAATAAATGGTTGCTGACACACTGACTATTCCTAATATCTCCTGAATATAAAGAGGAGGGATCAGGCATAGTACATAACAACTTCAGGATTTTTTAAAAGGAAGAAAATTTAGCCTATAATTTGTGCTTTTTGATGATGAAATTATTTTAAAACCATTCTATAACTTTGAGACAGATTTTAATGATTATTACAGAGGTACTCTGAATTACTGATTTTGCATTCAATTGATTTAAAAACTGCTAAAATAAGTTTTATAATATTTTAATGTTTTTACATTTTAAATGATTTATATTTCTAAGCCAAAGTACATTCAGGACAGCTATTGATGGTTGTATAAAGAATAAGTAAGACGATTAATCAGCTATTCAAAGAGAAGCCATCTCTTTGTCAGTTGTCCTAAAGTGCCCATGAGTACTTCAGATTCTAAGAGCAATGATGAACATCACTCACATTTATATGACATTGTAAGGTTTACAAAGTGCTTTCCTGAAAACAACGCTCTGAAATAGGCAGTTCAATTGTTATTTTCATTTTATAGACAAAGAAAACAGCAGTTAGAAGCAAAGCGACTTACCCATGGCCACATGCAGCATAAAAGTCGAGATCTGAAGGTCTTATGGCTTCATGAAAAACTTTCTTTCCAATATACTAAACTGTTTTTAGAATAGGGGCAAGGAGGAGATTTTCAACTTCACTGATATAAGAAACTCCCTTGTGAGGAAAATCCCTCTACCAGTATAGGCAGGCACATTTTCTGTAATTTATAGTCAAGAGTTCTCTAGCCTAGAGCACCAAGAGGTGCCATACCAGTGGTACACAACCACTTGAACCCAGGTTTTCAGGTGTTCTTATTGTTAAAAAATAAACTCATTGAAGATAATGTTTGTCATTGCATTCATCAAAACTTGACCCAATTATATTAACAGAAATGAATGAAAACAATATGATTTAAATGATTTATATGATTTAAAACATTAATTTGGTCACTGATTACTTTCATAAATAGATTGAGTCCAAAGTTGTGATTTTATCAACTATGTAGAAATTCCTGATGATGTATACTATGTCTTTTGTTGATGGATAGTCTTAGAAGGCTGCCTGTGATACAGAGAGGTTAAATGATGCCCAGGGTCACACAGCTAGTCTGTATCAGAATTGAGACTTCCTACTCCAGTCATCTATCCATTATGTCACTCTTGCTCTTGATTTCACCATCATCATTATTTAATCAGTGAGCAATTATTAAGGTACTTTTAGAAGACCCACAGTAATAATAAGTCACTAGAATATGGGTAAATATGGGGGGACAATTCATTTTGTTCTTTACCTCTGAATAAAAAAGTATGGTAGCTAGAAAGCTATTTATAAAATAGAGAGAAGTGGAGTTTCTATCCAAGAAGTTTCTACATCCATGAGATTGGAGGCAATAAATAAATTTAATTAAAATAGTGCAGGAAAAGCTATGTAATGATGAACTAATTCATCTAATTAAATGGCTGAGAAGTGCCATATTAATTTTTAAGAAGCAAAAATAGCTCTCATAGAATGTTAGAACTATATAGCACCGTAAGAAGATGATCTACTCATCTTCTTCATTTTGCACTTGAAGAAACTGAGGCCCAGAGATAAGGAGTGGTTTGCCCAAGGCTCTGTAGTTAGGCAGTGACTGAGTTGGGCTTTGACCTGACAACCAATTTAGTCTTTATTCCACTGTACCAAACTGCTTCTATCAGTAATAAATTATTTTCTTCCAATGTGATGTGCTTAAAAATGAATATGTTTTGTGTATAAATAACACATTGGATTTTGAAACAACTAATTATCTATTAATAGCATGAGCACTTTCTCAGACAAAGCCATTTTGAAGAGTGCCAAGAAGCTTCTGATTTCTCTCATTAGCCAGTGTTTAATGCGATGTGTGCAGGATTGATGGCAGACTGTGGCTCAATGCTGGATTCCTTTAATGCATTAGGATGTGTAGATTATAACCTCTTTTTCATGTTTGGAGAACTCTAAATTTTGCTGAGTTCCCAAACTGAGGCTAGATTTTTTTCCTTCTTTTTCATGTCTTTTGTTTCCCAAATGAAGATTTCAGGGATAATGTATGATTGCTTCCTCCTGATTCGTTCATTCATTCATTTCATTTCATTTCTTCAAGGATTATCAAGTTCTAACTAGAAATCCAACAACTGGGGATATTAGACAAAACTGAAAAATTTCTGCCTTCAAGGAACTTACTTTCCTTTTGTGGGGCAAATGACTTGTACAAATGAAATAGGCTAGTAAATGGAGCACTCTTTTCCTATGCATGCTTTATGGGGTACCCCCTCCTCTCCACATCCATTAGATAAGAGGTAATGGGAGGTTCTCCCTTGTTTATCTTTATTAAACATAGAAAATAAAGTAAAATATATGCAAAGTAATTTCCAGAAGAAGGGCATTTGTAACTGGTGGCGTGAGGATTGGCTTCTCTATAACAAGTAGAACTTGAATTGAGTTTTGAAGGAAGCCAGTGACCCTATGTGGTGGTGTTAAGCAGGGACTGAGTATACTGTAGGCTTGAGGTCTGGCCTATTCAAAGTACATGGCATTGAGAGTAGAAAGAATGCAGAGTACATAAAAGAGAGAATAGTATGCCACAATCTGGAAATATAAGCTGGGGTCAGATTATGGAGAACTTCAAGACGTAAAGATAAAAGATTATATTTCATCGTAAAGGAAGTAATGAGTGATTGAGTATCCTTGAGCAGAGGAGTAATGCAGGCAGACCTATGCTTTAAGAATCTGCTTTGGCATCTATGTGGAAGATGGCATGGATAGGGAAGAGATTAGATTCAGGTAAATAGTGTATTACATGACATATGTGATTGGTGTTTAGCCCATGTAGTCGGGTGGTATCTTGGCAAATAGAGAAAAAGCAATGGAAGCTGTGAATGTATTAACTGTATCAAGTTTTGTATGAAGCTTTAAGGTTTTGAAGCACATTAAAATATCATTTGACCATCAAAACAACTCTTTGTAGTGGCTGCTATCATCTCTGGTTTATAGATGCAGAAACTGATTAAGTGACTTGTCCAGGGTCACAGAAATAGTAAGCATTTGAATCTGGATTTGAACTTAGGTCTTCTTGACTCCAAGTCCAACACTCTATCCTTTGTACTACCTAATAATATTAGTATTTTATTTTGATAGTTAATGAACTTTTTTTGCCTTTCTATATTTTCTCTTTTTTCTATCATCATTTTATTTATGTAAAAATATTTTCTAATTTTGCAAGAACAAAACTGTGCATTTTGTTTTTAATGATCTATTCTTTTCCTTTAGCTAAGCATTTTTTCCAACTATAGCTATGAAATGCCCTTGATCTTATTCTTTTTTATTTTGAGCTTTATGAGGTGAACTTTTTGATATTGTAATCATATATATGTGTTGGTAATTTATTATGGTATATGATAAAAGGTATTGGTCTAAACTCAATTTTTACCAGCCTGTTTTCTATTTTTCCTGTATTTTTTCCCAGAAAGCAAGTCCTTCTTTTGCATTTGTCCTTCATTATGTGCTTTGTTTCTCATCTTTTGTCCACATTTTTTGAAATCTTCCTTTGACTCATCCATCCCCTCAAGGTATCATTATTTCTCTGCCTCCTCTCCCCTACACTACTAAGCTCCACAAAATACCTGCACTCAACTTATACATCAATCGGTTTCAGTCTAATTTTCCACCCCAACACTCTACTGAAATTTGATGCTGCCTGCCTTGGCATCCAGTGGCAGAGGGGTTTCTATTTAATATGAAGACTAACAGTGAGCTAAGAAGATACATCAAACAAAGTTAGTCACTGAGATATGGGACCACAATCTGGACAAGGTAGAAGAGAGCCATCTTTTCAGCCCCTGTTACTGGGTCATGAATTTCTAAAGATACCTCTGCTTTTCCAATTCCTGGGAGCTTTCCTTTTCCTAGCATTTGTACCCTTCCCAATGACTTGATTTTTCTCCACAAGGGCTGCAAAATCTGATAACCTTGCTTTTGAGATTACAAGGAGACATTTCAGAACACTGAGTTCTTTGGGTGATGGAAGTTGGGCTACTTTTGAGGTGAAGAAATGATTTTCTGGAGGTAGAAATTTTAGAATGGAGCTGAATCAAAGTATAGTATGCCCAGGTACAAACACCTTGGTGGGAAGGAGTGTGTGAAGTTCAGGTATGGTGTGTGTTTGTCCTTCATTGCCAAAGAAGACCATGCCATCAGAGAAATGATGACATGACTTGCACTTGACTTTGTTTTGAGTGAGGGAGAGCTGTGTAGGTCACTAGCCTCACTTCTCCTCCAGAGCCATCTGAATCCAGTGACCTGATATTCATCAGGATGACTGGAGATGACCCGGGATGAGGCAATTGGGGTTAAGTGACTTGCCCAAGGTCACACAGCTAGTGAGTGTCAAGTGTCTGAGGTGAGATTTGAACTCAGGTTGTCCTGACTCCTGCACTGGTGCTCTATCCACTGCACCATCTACCTGCCTCTCATGGTAAGGCAGTGAGGGAACCAATCTTGTTAACCTCCTGCAGAAATTCATGCATTTTTAGAGGATGAATCTCCCTCTTTAGGACCTTTTATTTTCATGGAAACTGTGCTCTGTAGATGCCCATACTTCCTTATAATCCCTGAGTGAAGGAAACTCAGGGCAGGGTGAGCCTGGAAGGATTGAGGGAAAGCCTTTACAGCTCAGGTGCCTATCCTGATTCATGAGACTAGGGGCCAAAACTCAGGAAGGGCTGATGGTCTCATATCCTTGAAGAAGGTCTTACTGTATTTCAACAACTTAACTGAAAAAGCATTGGACTAGATACTAGGAGATCTGAGTTTTAGTCAAGACTGAACCTAACTGAATCTTTCCTTTTCTGTATCAAGAGAATTTGGACCAAATGGGCCTTAAAATCCTTTCTAGCTCTCACTCTCTGGGATTCTAGGAGTTGTGGACTCCATTTTATACTACCTCATTGTAATGGCAAGTAAAATAGGATCTTTCCTGGTTTTGTTTCACTAAGTGCCTCTGACTGAATAATGTGATTAAGGAGGCTCTTTCCCACCCATTTATGGGCCAGGCTATTGTGAGTAGCTCCATTAGGGGAGTTGTTTTGTAGGAGGATTCCAGGTACCTTTCATTTCTTCCATTGAGGCACTTGTGAGGGTTATGCCCTCTGGTTCTAAAAGGTGTATAAATACTCTGAGGGTGAGGTCTTATTTTGGAACTTACTGACTGGAAGTGTTTCTTTGGCCAAAGAGAGCTGAGAAGCAACGAAGGAGCCCTGAACCCAGAAGCTGATGCTTATCTCTCTGGTACCTATGTATGTATGTAATGGTCAGACATTTTGGAAGCATGTTTGTTGACTTTTGATTTCTCTGCATTTTCTCTGAAAGTTTGATTTTGATTTTCTCTGATACCTGTGCTTGATTAAAGTGATTGTTAACCCCTGGAAAGTTGCTTTCCTCTGATGAATGCAGATCTAAACCTGTGGTAGCAAGTTCCCCTGTGTATGTTGGGGTGCTTACTGATACGCTTATTTAGCCTCATTTTTTGTTGAATTGAATGACCTTTCTACTCTATGGTTGTGACAATTTGTTTCTCCCTTTTGGAATCATGCTTTTCTATAAAATGAAGAAGTTTATGGATACTCCAAGTTCTCTCTTATGCTAAGGTGATACTTTTGAAGGTTTCACTGGGGAAGGAGTCACCCTCAAACCTTCTTTTAGTAGCCTTCTCAAAACATCAATCTATTTGCTGTAAGAGTTGTTACTAACCTATCTTGGTATAAGTGAAAAAACTGGTATTAGCACCCACTAGCACACATTAGTTATAAGAAATGAAGAATTGAAATAGGAAACTTCCAAATAAGTACCCTCCCCTTGAGATGGGGGGAGCAGAGGGTGATTATACAGACTCTATAGCAGAGACTTTGTGGCTCCCCAGGGATTACACATACCCTTCTATACATACCTCTTTTCTCCAGACTGAGGATACTATTTGAACCAATCACCCTCAACATGATTTGTGGTACTCTCTTCCTGCACAATATTTCTTAGTTACTGGCCTGAAGGAACATACTTTCTCCTCATCACTGCCTGTGAAAATCCATCTCTTTTACCCCAGGTAAAGCTCTCTCTTCCTTATGAACTCCATCCCATTAGCTGAAAGTGACAGCAAGGGTTATATGGAGTCTTGTAAAGCGTCAAATGAACTGGATTTTGAGTTCAAGTACTTAGGTTCCAATTCTGCTTTTAACATTTACTATCTATATGATCTTGAGAAAGTCACGTAAACTCTCTAGGCCTCAGCTTTCCCATTTGTAAAATGGAGTAAGGTGTGTTGCACTAGATGACCTCTAAGGTCCTTTCTAGATTAAAATCTTCTATTATATTATTATGAACAATGAGACAAAAGAGTATCATGTTTTATAAGAATAATGTCAGTAGCTCTAAAACCCAGAATAAATAGAACCTGACAATGAATGCATAGCTTTAATGTAGATGGAGAAGTGATAATTACTTGTGATTATTGACAGCTTTGATTGATTTGAATATCCAGGTGCTTAAGGGAAATAATTTAGGAGACTTGGCTCCAGAGCAAATGGGGAAAATTATTGTGAAGGAAAGATGTATATGTGTATGTGTGTGCATGCGCATGTACATGTTCATATAATATAGCAAATATATGTATATATGTGTGCATATATATGTATGTGTGTATATGTATATGTGTATACACACACACACGCACACACACACACACACACACACACATATATATATATATATATATATATATATATATATATATATATATAGATATATATATGTATATATCAGATCAGAGAATACCATCAGAGTTTGTGGGCACTATCTGAACACAGAGTTCATGAAGGTGGCTCTCCTGAAGCCTGAGATCAGTAGAAGACCTATCTCCCTGTCAAGTTGTTGTATGATCAGAAGTTGAATGAAGCAGTGATGAAAAGGAATGGCTTCTACAAGGAGTCTCTCCATGGTACTACTACCTCAGCAGAGCACAGGAATCACTGAATAGAGCTGGAAGAGGCTTTGACTTCCATTTACTTTAGCCCATACCTGAGAAAAAATTTCCAGTGCAACACACCTTACAAATGCTAATTCCATTTCTCCTTGAAGTCCCATAATGAGAGGGAATCTCTGATCTCCAGAGGCACCTGTTACTGTTATATTTGTCCTTCATTCTCAAAGAGGACCATGACATTAAGATTATGATACGACTGACAGTTGACTTTGATTTGAGTGAGGGAGGGCTGTTCAAGGTCACCAACCTCATTTTCTTTCCCTGAACCATCTGGGTTCAGTTGTTTGATATTCATCAGACTACTGGAGATGGCCAAGGATGCAATGTGAGACTCTGGCCCTAAATAATTACTAAATAGAGGCACCTGTAATGCACTATAGAAATAGTTGTATCTCTTTCTAGACCTGGAGAACTCGAGGTTTGTTCACTTTGGCTGCAAAACTGTGACGAAGATGGAGAAAGTTTTCCCTCAGCAGAAATATTTTTTTCAAGGGGTGGTTTTCTGGAACAAGAGATGACCATGGTCAAGGGAGATAGAGAATGATACCTGAGATCCCCTCCTGGTAGTAGTCAAGAACTGCAGAGCCTTAGAACAGAGAGACAGAGACAGACAGACACACACACACAGAGACAGAGACACAGAGAAAGACAGAGAAATGGGGGAGAAAAGAGAGAGAGAGAGAGAGAGAGAGAGAGAGAGAGAGAGAGAGAGAGAGAGAGAGAGAGAGGAGTAAGCAGACTGAATACCTGGGATTTCAATGGTATAGTACACTCCTGGATGAGAGAATTTCTACCAATGAAGACCAGCCCCTTCTTTATGACTTATAATTTCTCCTAGAATATTGCAATATAAAGTGTCTTGCCTAAAGTCACAGTCAGTATGTGTCAGAAGCATGATTTGACCCCAGGTTTATCCTTGCTTTCTCTATCCATTAAACAATACTATTTATGCTGCAGGACTCTGTGGATACAAAGATAAAAAAGAAACATTCTCTACCTTCGAAGAGCTTGTGTTTTCTTGGTGGAGATAAAATGTACTATAAATACACATAGAAAATATGTACATACATATAAGATAACTTTGTGGGGGAAGACACTAGTGACTGGTAGAATAAAGAAAGGCCTCATATAGATTCTGGTACTTGGGTTGTGGTTGTTTGTCCTTTGATCTCAAAGAGGTCCATGACATGAAGAGGATGATGCCATGACTTGAAAATGAATCAGATTTAGGTGAGGGATCACTGTGCAAGGCCACCAGTCACACTTTCTCCTCCAGAGCCTTCTGGGTCCAGTGGTCAGACATAGATCAGAATGGCTGGATATGTCTTCAGATACAATGGGAAATGTTGACCTTTTTAAACTAAGGTCTTTCCCAAGTCTCAGTTTGTCTGAGGCAACACCCATTCAGTGATTAAGGCTGGTTAGGAAATGAGACAAGGAATTGTCCCTTTTACCTAACTAAAACAAATCAATTTGGTAGGGGGAGACCCCTAGGGTTTCTTACCAAAACAGAAATAATTGCTATTTACATTTATTCTGAAA
This sequence comes from Potorous gilbertii, assembly GCA_028658325.1. NCBI lineage: Eukaryota > Metazoa > Chordata > Mammalia > Diprotodontia > Potoroidae > Potorous > Potorous gilbertii. The sequence goes on from CM053770.1 coordinate 352,150,976, forward strand.
TCATGAGGAATCAAAAATGACCACTAAGTGGTGCTTGGGCTGGGATCAATTTTTGTCCAATCAATGAGCCAGAGTGAATCAGGTTTAAGGCACAGTCTTTAAAAAAGAAATATAGCTAGTAAACCCCAAGATATCTTGTTAGGTTTGAGTCATCAAAATTTATACTCCTTTGGGCAGAGCAATCACATGTAAGGGCATGATACCCTGCATGGACAAAGGGAAAAGAAAGAAGGAAAGAAGGAAGGAAGGAAGGAAGGAAAGGAAAGAAGGAACAGAGGAAGGGAGGGAGGGATGGAGAGAGGGAGGGAGTGATGGAGGGACAGAGGGAGGAGTGAAGAAGCTGAGTTGCCCTACTGGAACTGGCCACTTGGGCCCCCAGGGGGGCAACTCAGACTACTCACAGGTTGTGGTTTGTCCTTCATTCGGGAAGATGACCATGACATCAGGAAGATGATACCATGACTTGCATGTGAATTGGATTTAATTGAGGAAGGGTTCTGCAAAGTCACCAGGCTCACTTTCTCCTCGGGAGTCATCTGGGTCCAGTAGCAGGATATAGCAGTATTTCCACTAAGCTTTGAAGGATATTAAAGATCACAAGAGAGTGGTATGTATTCCCGGCATGGGTGGTAATGGAGAACACTCATGGTAAGGCAGAGAGATGAAGGTATCATTAGATGTGAGGAAGATTAAGAAATTCAGTTTAGGGCTTCAGAAAAACCTGGAATAAGTTACATGAACTGATGCTGAGTAAATGAGCAGAACCAGGAGAACATTGTATACAGTAACAATAACATTGTGCATTGACTAACTTTGATAGACTAAGTTCTTCTCAGGAATTCAAGAACTTGAGACAACTCCAAAAGACCCATGGTAGAAACTGCTATTCACATCCAAAAAAGGACTGTGGAGTCTGAATACAGATCAGAGCATACTAATTGCTCCCTTTTTGTTGTTGCTGTTTCTTCTTTCTTGTGGTTTCTCCCATTGGTTTGAATTCTTCTTTACAACATGACTAATGTGAAAATATGTTTAATATAAATGCATTTTAATAGCCTATATCAGATTGCACATTGTCTTGAGGAAGGGTAAGGTAAGGAGAGGGAGAAAATTTAGAACTCAAAATCTTTTGGAAGTAAATGCTAAAAATTAAAAATAATAATAACATTTTTGAAATCCAGCTTAGCCAAATAATAAAGTAAATGTATTTATGATCATTCTTCATGGTTGTTTGGAACCTGGTTGTAAAAGCCTTAAATTCCACAAAGGAATTTGTTTTTGATGTACTAGGGAGGTACTAGAGAGTAACTAGAGTTTGCTGAGTAGGGGAGTGACATAATCAGATATGTATTTTGGTAAAATTACCTTAGTAGCTGTGGAGGATGAGTGGGAGATGGAGGAGACTTGAAGCTGAATCCTAACTGGAAGCAATAGGAAACTACATCAGAAGACCCACCTCTGAAGATATTACAAAACAGAGAAAAACAGCTAAAATCATCTGCTAGGGACTGGAATTTTGAGGACTTATGTAGAAGGTTGGGACTAATGTTTTCTCTTTCATAGCTTTCAGTTTGCTTTCTTCTTTCAAGTAAAGATTTCTCCTATAATATTGGGAAATGCAGGTTTGTAGCTGAATGCTATCACAAAATGAGGGATTACAAGTATTTTAAGTATCTGATGGGTTTCAGTATGCTGGAGATTAGCATATATAGAACTGTCCAGGGTCCTCGTTGAGGCATCTGAATCAGGACAGTGTGATACAGGGGAAGAATCATTAGAAATGGAGTTAGGGAATCTAGATTCAAATATCAGTTTTGCCACTTATTATATGCGTGACCTTAGACAAATCACTTAGTCTCTCAGTTTCAATTTCAATGTTAACAAAATGATTAAGATCCTGTTCAATTTAAAACTGATGGTGATGACAGTGGATAAGAAAAAAAAAGGAAAAGGATGAGAATGAGGAAGATGAAGGGAAGGATGGGGATGAGAACAAGGAAGAGGTGGTGGAAAAAGGAGGAGGAGAAGGAAGAGTAGGGAAGAAGAGGAGGAGGAGAAGAAGGAAGAGAAGAAGAAGGAGAAGGAGGAGGAGGAGAAGAATTATTTATAAAACTAATAGCATAGTGGTCCCTTTATTCCATGGAAGCTTCTGGCCCAAGTTTTAAAGTACTATTTATCTTTAAATGATAGCTGAAAGAAAGAAAAAGAGGCAATTTTCTTGTAGTAATCCTTAAGTAGAATTACCTCTCTGAATTAAAGCCTTATTGTCCCATTCATAAAGAACACAACACACTTTCTACATTAGTTTCTCTTGTATCATTCAATTATCTAGCCATGTTGTAATTGTTAATTCTTTAGCTCTAAGACATCTATCTTTTCCAACCTGCATCTTCCCATTCTTGTGGAGAATTAAAGAAAATATTTCTTCTGGACAACATTCATTTATTTAGTCCTTAATGTGACTAAGTGTTTGAGTAATTGACAAAATAGTTTCTGGGACTAAGAACTAGTGATAAATAGTAGTGCCTCATAGGAATATAACCTCTGTTTACAGTATGTCTTTTACATCCATGGAAGAAAAAACATCTCAATTCAAAACATAAATTGTCATCCTTTCTAAGAATATATGTCCAGAACATACAGAGAAGTTTGTATAATTGTCTCATTTAGTCTAGTGAGCAGTGTGGAAAGCTCTTGGTTGAAAAGTAGAGGAAATGATATGGAGCTCTATAGACTAGACATGAACAACAAGCATTCTAAGTTTGACTAACATGGAAGAACATCAGCCTCAATAGAAGTCAAGGAAAGCCATGATCCTTGATTTTGAATCAAAGGAAAAGTTTGGAAAAGAAACCATAACAAGACAGAATAGCCAAGAAAACTAATTACTTGGAAGAAGCATGACCCAAGGCATCTGTGACCCAGAAAAAGAAAGCTACATGAAGTGCCATCTTCTTGCTTCGAGGACAAAGACATTCATGCAGATTGAACTCTGCATGGGAATAAATGACAATAGTGGAGTTGCACCAACATTTGGATTAAAAATAGGTGGTTAACTGAATTCCAGCCAAAATTCTGATATTCAGGTTCAGCCAAATTTTTTTTAAGCAAAATCATTTGAGAGCCAAATATTTTCCATTGCCAGGAAAAGCAACTTTGCAAAGCACTGTGGAGATGTGTAAACTCTTGTTGTATATCCCAAGAGCGGAGTATATCCCATGAGTCCTCAACATGAAGTTAAACGACAAGAGTGAAAGTGGTGATCTATGAGGGTGAAAGGGGCAAAGTTCAAATCAGAATTTCAAAATGGTAGTCTGTGATCAGCCAGTTGGGCCAGATTCTTTCTTAGTGGGTTTTGGGAACAGAGGTGGCATATTACAGTAAAAAGAAAGCTAGATTTTGAATCAAGAGGTCTGGATTGGAGTCTTGCCTTTGTCACTTTCAACTTGTGTGATGTCATATAAGTAATTTTGTCTCTGTGAATCGTTTCCTTATTCTAAAAATGTGAATTATGTTGGCTTCATGAATGGTCTCACAGGGTTTTAAGGCTAAAATGAAATCATGTAAATAAAGCTCTAGGCATCAAGGTGTTACAGTGGATAGAGTGTAGGGCCTGGAGTCAAGAAAACTCATCTTTCTGAGTTAAAATCTGGCCCCCAGACACTTATTAGCTGTGTGACCCTGGACAAGTCACTTACCCCTGTTTACCTCAATTTTCTCCTCATCTTTGAAATGAGCTGGAGAAGAAAATGACCAACCGTTCCAGTATCTTTTCCAAGAATACCCCAAATGGGGTACTGAAGAGTCAGACATGACTGAAAGGACTGAACAGCAACAAAATGTAAAGATCTTTGTAAACATTAAAATGCTATTATGTAAATATAAGTTATTATTACTTATATAAGATATCCACATTTGCCTCAATCAGGGAATCTGTTTATTCTGCATCCAAAATTGTAAATGGGTTATTTCTTGTTTTCCATGAAATAGAGAGAAAATATCATTAACAATTATAATTATGCCATGGAATCTAGGAAAAAGGAAATATAAGATTTTATTCTAACTCAACTGAAAATAGAATTAACCTACAATCAATTTCAGACTAACAAATGATTATCTTTAACAGCAGAAGTTTAAATAGAAACTTAAATCGCAACTTGTTCATTTTTTTTCTTATAGTGGAAATTGTTGAGACTCAGCATGATGTAGTGTATAGACAGCCAGATCTGAAGAAAGGAAGACCAGGTTCCAGTTATGCTTCTCTTATATATTGTCTCTATGACTGAGCTAGTCATTTAGCCTTTCAATACCCACCTTCCCAGGTCACTTTCTAAGATTTAAAGTTGAAGAGAAAATGCCTACTTTGGTATTTGGTAGATAGAGTCTTTGGTAGATGGAGTCTCCAATACCAGTTAAATCACAGATTTTTGAATTTTAAAAAAAAAGTAGAAATTATTTTTTTCTATTTTATAACATAGAAAATACATTTCTGTCTCATATATGTATATGCATTCATATATAAAGAATACCAATTATTCGGGAACAAACTATCTGCTTCTTTGATTGACCAAAGCAATTCAGGTTTTAAGATTGGGAGCAGACAGGAAGGATACCTGAGGATCAGGTAAGGACTAGACATAGAGGATGGGTGAGCATTCCACTTGGAATGTATCTAAGTGTGTGTTCCTGAGGGCTATTACTTTTTGAGACAAATATGCATAGTTTTTACATTACTCATTGCCTTTCCTTTAGCCTCCTTTTAGTTTGTGCCTCTAACACTGAATTTTCACTTTCTGTTGCTAAGATTAACCTTCCTTTTCCTAGCCACTGAATTCCCTTCTTCTGTTTGAGGAAGAGTCCATCGTTTTGGTGAATTACTCTCTGACTAGCCTGTAGGAGGTACAGAATTGCTTCTATCTTGGTGCATCAAGGTGTCTCCCACACCCAGTAATGTGTGTCTGTATATTTATCATAACTATTCCATATCTTCATTTAGTTTCTACAGCAAAACAATGTCTTATGAGTCTGATAAATTATACCTTGAGATGGTATTTAGACCTTAGCCTTTATGACAGAAAGTAACCTTACCCAGAAGTGACTCAAATTGGAGAGATACCTACCGAAAAGAGCCAAGATGTGTCTTATGATGTCATTTTGGGGATAGGTGGAAAGGGGGGAAGTCTAGACCTGTGATTTCATTAGTGTAGAGAGACAGTGAGGAATAATGGATAGATGTCACCTTGGAATCAGAAACACCTGGGGTCAAGTCCTACTAGCATATACTGACTATATGTTATCCTAGGAAAGTCATTTAACCCCTCTATGCTCTTTAGACAGTTCCCTAAAACAGGGGTTCTTAATTATTTTTGTGTATCATAGAGCCATTTGGCAATGGGTTGAATCCTATGGACTCCTCAGAATATGTGTGTGTGTGTTTGTGTGTGTGTATGAGTATATGTATGTATATATATACATAATACATAAGGTTAAAATAGAAGTTAATGATACTGAAATATAATTATCAGTATATTTTAAAAATTGGTGTTTCTGAGGTTAAGAACCCCTGCCTAAACTAAGTAGCAAAGCAGGTGTTGTCTTGCATTGGTAAAGGAAATTTCCTCATCCAGGAATTCCCTATGGCAATGAAATCAGTCTTGAAGGAAACAAGCAAAAAATAAAAAAAAAAGGAAACATATATCAAATATCTCCTAAATACTTCCCCTTGTGTCTCATCATACTCTAGATGCCTCCCTAGATTATGAAAGACTATTCCAAGGAAACACAATCTTTAGTAGTTTTTACCTAGATGAAAAGGTTTTAAGTTTGTGCCCAGTGGTAACCTCTCCCTTATACTCACTCCTATACTGGAAAAAAAGAAAGAAAAATAAAATACTTTAAGAAATATACATAGTCATGCAAAACAGACTTCCCCATTAGCCCTCTCCAGCCTTGTTTGTCTCCTGAGGTGATATACCAATAATCCTCTCTTATATTTCTTTCCCTACAGTCCTGCATAATTAAATTAAATTTATTTTGAAGGAATATGAAGGTAAGCTGGAACAAATCATGGAAGTATTCCTCATTCTCTTGACACAAAGGACCAAGTCATGGGATCTTAGATCTAGGACTAGGAGGAAACTTAGCGTTCATCTGGTCCAAACTCATCATTTCAGAGATGAGAAAACTGTAGGAATTTCCCAAGGTCACAGGAAGTCAGTGTGACAGAATTGAATTTTTAACTCATATCCTCTGACTAATTCTGGTCTTCTTTCACCTCATCTTTCTCAGTACTTTTTGAGCATACAGATTTCCCCTCTGGGCCTGAACCTTGGGGTAATAGTTGACTTTTTAAGCAATGATTCAAAACCAGAGACCCATGAACTTGTTTCTAAAAATGATTTGAAAGCTGTATTTCACTATAATTGTTTTCAGTATAATACTATGTATTATATACATTTAAAAATATTTTGAGAAGGAAACTATAGGCTTCATCAGACTACCAAACCCCAGGTTGAGAACCCTGATATAGTTTCTCCTTTACTTCCTAACCATTGGACTTCCTGAATTCTTCTTTCTCTTTCCTCTCAGTTCTCAGGTCTTCACAGCTCTGGATCCCTCAGGGTATTCTCTCCCACCTGGCACAGCTGGGTCATCACATTCCTCTTTTCACATTTCCATTTAGGGAGTCAAATTACACATTTGCATATTTTTCTGCAGTTGCCAATGTGTCCTGAGAAGTTCCCTCTATATTTCTTTTGATTAAATTTCAGCGTACACATCTAGGTATGAAAATCCATGTTAACCCCTTAAGTATAAAAAAAAAAGAGAGAGAGACTATTTATATCTTAGAGAGGCAGATAGAGGACCTAATCGGTGGAACTCTCTAAAACTAAGTATTTGACAAGCTAGGGAAGGATGCTTCTTTATTATAGAAGTTTATTTGGTTTTAGTATTGTTTTTGTTATCTTGTCCAGAACTATGATTTCATAACTATTAAGAAATTCCCTGTGAGGAAAATCCCTCTACCAATGCAGTTTTTTTTCTTAATAGTAGTTTGTTTTTTCCAGTTACATGTAAAGATGGTTTTCAACATTCAGTTTTGTAAAATTTTGAGTTCCAAATTTTTCCCACTCCTCTCTCCCCTCCCTAAGAAAGCAAGCAATCTCATATAGGTTTTACATGTACAGTCATGTTAAACATATTTCCACATTAGTCATGTTGTGAAAGAAGAATCAGAACAAAAGAGAAAAACCACAGGAAAGAAACCCCTCCTCCCCCAAAAAAGACAGAAAAAGAGAACCCCCCAAAATAAAACTCTCCAAAAAATAAAAATACCATGCGTTGATCTGCATTCAGACTTCATAGTCTTTCCCTGGGAGTGGCTAGCATTTTCCATCATGAGTCTTTTGGAATTGTCTTGGGTCATTGTATTGCTGAGAAGAGCTACGTCTGTCAAAGTTGGTCATTGTACCAGGTTGCTTTTACGGTGTACAATATTCCCTGGGTTTTGCTCATTTCACTCAGCATCAGTTCATGTAAGTCTTTCCAGGATTTTCTGAAATCCTCCTGCTCATCATTTCTTACACAAAATAATATTCCCTTACATTCATATGCCACAACTGTTTCAACCATTCCTCAATTGATGAGCATTCCTTCAATTTTCAATTAATTCTTTGTCACCACAAAAAGAGCTACTATACATATTTTTGTACATGTGGATCCTTTACCTTTTATTAATGATCTCTTTGGGATATAGACCTAGCAGTGGCATTGCTGGATCAAAGGTTATGCACAGTTTGTTGCCCTTGGGGTATAGTTCCAAATTGCTCTCCAGGATGGTTGGATCAGTTCACAACTCCACCAACAATGTATCAGTGTTCCAATTTTCCTACATCTTCTCCAACATTTATCATTCTCTTTTTCTGTCATATTAGCCAATTTGATAGGTATGAGGTAGTACTTAAGAGTTGTTTTAATTTGTATTTCTCTAATCAATAGTGATTTAGAGCATTTTTTCATATGACTGTAGACAGCTTTAATTTCTTTATCTGAAAATTGCCTGTTTGTAACTTTTAACCATTTATCAATTAGGGAATGATTTATATTCTTATAAATTTGCTTAGTTTTCTATATATTTGAGAAATGAAGCCTTTATCAGAAACACTGGCAATAAAAATTTCCCCCATCTTTCTGCTTTGCTTCTAATCTTAGTTGTACTGGTTTTGTTTTTGCAATAACTTTTCAATTTAATGTAATTAAAATTGTCCATTTTGCATTTCATAATATTTTCTATCTCCTGTTTGGTCATAAATTCCTCTCTTCTCCATAGATGACAGGTAAACCATTCCTTGCTCTTCCAATTTGGTTATGGCATCATCTCTTATGTCTAAATCACGTACCCATTTTGACCTTATCTTGGTATATGATGTGAGATATTTGTGTATACCTAGTTTCTGCCATTCGATTTTCCAGTTTTCCCAGTAATTTTTGTCAGATAGTGAGTTCTTGTCCAAGAAGCTGGAGTCTTTGGGTTTATCAAACAGCTGATTACTATAATCATTGACTATTGTGTCTTGTTTACTTAACCTATTCCACTGATCTACTGCTCTATTTCTTAGCCAATATCAGGTGGTTTTGATGATTGTCACTTTATTAAATATAGTTTTAGACCTACCAAAACAGTTCTATAATTGCTTCAATATTTGCAGTCATCCCTTCCACATCATGAGGATTATTAGGGGTGCAGTGTCCCTGTGATCTGAAAAATCCAAGTAAAATTTTTGACCCTCCTTCATATCAGAGAAGCAGTCTGATTTTTTTTCTCTTATTGGGTGTTTCTAAGTACCTTATTGTAAAATTTCGATTGGTATTATAAGATACCATACAAATATTTTATGCTTTTCTGAGTTTCTAAATTTTTTCGGTGTTGTGTACTGGCCTTCATTTGTCATCTGAAGCTTACATAAAACTCCCACAAAATGCCCATTTAATTTCTTATGCTTACCCAAGATATATTGAAACCTTGATGGGGAAAGTCATGATATGGAAGGGATAATTATATATATTTTAGAACAGGGATTCTTAACCTTTTGCATGTATGTTATGGACTTATTGGCAATCTGCAAAAGCCTAGGGCTTCCCTTTCCAGAATAATGTATATAAACAATTTAAGGAAGTGCTAAATTTTAGTCAGAAGTTAGTGAAAATAAAGATGTAAATTTTTCCCATCAAAGTTCATGAACCCTCTGAATTTTATCCATAGATTGGATTCTATGGAACCCAAGTTAAGAACCCCTGTCTTAGTTACCTAGAACACTGAGAAGTTAAGTGATTTGCCCTGGGTTACAAAGCTATGATGTGTCAGAGAAAGGAGTTGACTCTGGCTCTGCCAGACTCCAAGGCTGGCTTATCATATTCATTACAAGCCACAGTCAGATTTACTCCTCTAATCTTATATTATCTCTTAATACAAGAAACTTGGTTCCAATCTAGGGGCAGCCCCTCAAGTAACAGTTACTTCTGGGGGGCAATTACATTTTATCACAATGGCTAAGGGCTAAACACAAATTCAGTCTATCATTTGTCAGCTGTTGAAGCATCATTTTGCTGTATAAATTTAATGAAGCTCTCAGTCACCACTTCAATAAACAAGTAACAATGGATTCCATTGATCAGAATTATGCCGGGAGATATTAATTTGAGTCTACTAAATAAAATGAGACCTGAGAAATTCAGCTAATGAGAAATTCTTGTACATCATAACTCTGCTATGGAACTTTTCATAAGATCATAGATTTAAAGATGAAGGAGTCCTTAGAGGCTGTCTAGTCAAAATTCATTTTACAGATGAGGAACTGAGGCACATAGACAATAAGTCCCAGGGCTGAGTTCGAGTCCAGTCAGTCTTCTTTCCACTCTACTTCATAAGTAGTGGAGGCAGGGTTGGAATTCAGGTAATATGACTCCAAACTCAGTGATTAAAAACTCAGGGCTTGCTTGAAAAGGATCCTGAGTGTATAGAGATTTTGAGAATCTTCTGCAATCATTCTGCATGTAATTGAATAAACATTAACCGTATTTCTTTGTGACTTTCAAATCCCTGTCCTAAAATGCCAAACTGAACTATTCTCAGAATTAGTGAATATGTCCTATTACTCTTCAGTCACTGCGCTTCTGCTTAAATTGCTCCCCATACCTGGAATGTCTTCCTCTTTAATTGAACAGTCATTGTTTAATTGTTTCCAACATGTCCGATTCCTCATGAGCCCATTTGAGGCTTTCTTGGCAATGATGCTGTAGTGGTTTGCCATTTCCTTCTCTGACTCAGTCAACAGATGAGGAAACTGAGGCAAACAGGGTCAAGTGACTTGCCTGTACAAGTAGTAAGTACCTGAACAACTCATAAGTGCCTGAATCTTCCTGACTCCAGGCTCTGCTCTCTATCCACTGTACCACCTAATTGTCACTCATCCTTTAATGCCCTCAAGGGCTACCTCCTTCAGCAAGCTTTATTTGTGTTTGTGTCACAATCTCATACTAGAGTATAAGTTCCTTGAAGTCACAGACAATGTCATACCTTATCTTGGACAGCAATGTGGTGTAATGAAAGAATTCCTAGCCTTGAAGATAGAAGAGACCCAGGGTCATCTTCATGTCACATTTATTATCTCCCTGGTCATGAATAAATTGCTTAATTTCTCTGACCTCAATTTTATTAACTTCACAATGGAAATAATAACACCTGCATGTTCTTACAGGGTTATCTGGAGATGCAAATGAGACAATATATATAATATGATTTATAAATCATAAAACCAATGCAAATAAATGTCAACTATTTATCATTAAAGTACATTTCTTCCCCAATGACCAACAGTGGCTTTCACTCAGTAGTCATTTCATTATTGTTTGTGGAATGAATGAACACAGCCTTTTCAATGTGTTCTTCCTCTCTATGCACTCTAACATCCAGTCATAATGACCTCTTTTTCCTCCTTGCCCCATTCCATTTCCTGCCTTCTTGCATTTGCATGGGGTGTTCACCTGGAATGAACTTGCTCAATTCAATTGCTAACTCTTCCTGGAGGTCTTTCTTGATCCCTCTTGATAACTATGCTTGATTCTTTATTACATTATCAGGAATACAGTTATCAATCATTCATTCAGCAAGCATTTTAAAAACGCCTACTGTGACAGATATAGTGACATATA
>CM053770.1:352162686-352182359 GCA_028658325.1 Potorous gilbertii
CTGTCCCTGACATTGAGGAAATTACAGCTGATCTGGGGAAGGGGGCAGCTAAATGGCAACGTGGATAAAATGCTGAGTCTAAACTTGGGAAGATTTATTTTCCTGAGTAAATCCAGCTTCAGACACTTACTAGCTATGTGACTCTGGTCAAGTCATTTAACCCTGTTTCCCTCAGTTTCCTCATTTTAGGAAATTGAACTGGAGAAAGAAACAGAAAACGAAATGATATCTTTGCCAAGAAAATCCCAAGCGGCATCAAAAAGAGTCAGGCACAATTGAAAATGACTGAACAACAACAAAATATGCATCTATACATATGTGCTTAAGTGTGACTCTATATATACATGCGTAGATGTAAGATAAATTTTGGGAAATAAGATCGCTGAAAGATCAGGAATGGCTTAATCAGGAAAATGGTATTTAAACTGAGTCTTGAAGAAACTGAAGCATTGTATGAGATTAAGCTGAGGAGGGAGCAGATTCTAGGCACAAGGATAGCCTATGTAAAAGTATGTGGATGGGAAATGATTGAAATGCATAAGGAATAGTAAGAAAGACAGGATTTTGGTGTACAACATGAGTTGTATATAATAAGAATGAAAATGCAGATGGAGATCGGGCTGTGAAGGATTTTCAATGCCAAATAAAATAATTTATATTTGATGTCAGAAGTAATAGGGAATCACCAAAGTTTATTGAGTTGAGGGGTGACATGATCAGACTAGGACTTTAAAAAAACATTTTGGAAATTGTGTGAAGAATGGGTTGAGGTGAGGAGAGACTTATGGCAAGTATACCATTTAGAAGGCAGCAATATTCCAATCAATCTGTCAGAAAGCATTTATTAGTGACTACTATATCCGTGGTAGTAAGCACTGGAGATAAAAAGAAAGGGCAAAAACAATCCTTGTCCTCAATTTTAAGGTGAGAGATGATACATATAAATCAAAATATAGAAGGTAAGTATAGGGTTGGTGGAAGGTCTAAGTGATGAGAGAAGCTTGAACTCTGGCATGGCTATATTCATGGAGAGAAGGTAATAGATATGTGAAAAATTATGGAAGTGAAAAGTATAAGGTTTGTTTAAATATTTAGATTGAGTGAGAATGAAGAGTTGACAGTTGACGGGAACCTGAGTGATTGATCGATTTGTGATACCTTTCACAGAAATAAGGGACTTTAGAAGGGGTGGGTTTTTTTGAAAGGAAGATAATGAGTTGCATTATGGTATGTTGAGTTGTGTTGCTGTGGGACCTCTACTATGAAATGTACAATAGGAAGCTTGTAATACAAGACAGGAAGTCAGGAGAAAGACTAGATAGATATCTAGACCTGGGAATCATCACTATAGAGATGACAACTAAGTCTATGTGAACTAATGAACAAACAACAAAGTCACCAAAAAGGGGAGTGTGGGAAGAAAAGTGAGCACTGGAAAGAACAACTAGAGTTAGAAGATGTGAGAGATGTGATGTGGATAATGAGCTAGCAAACAAAGGATACTTCAGAAAGGTGGAAGACAGAGCAGTGATTTACACACACACACACACACACACACACACACACACACACACACACACACACGTATATGAAAGAGTATTTAGGAGAAACTCCAAAATAAAGAGTATTTAGGAAAATAAGGTGATCAATTGTTAAAATACAGCAGATAAATCAAGAAGAATGAGGATTAAAAACAGATCACTTGATTTGATTTCAGTAACTTTGGAAAGAATAGTTTCAGTTAAGTAAAATTGAGTTGGAACCCAGATTAAAAGAAGTTGAGGAGAGAGTGCGAGAAGTGATAATTAAGATGACCATGAGAGCTAGAAAGGCAGCCCAGGGGCACGGTGAATTGAGCACCATGCCTCAAGTCAGAAAGACGCCTCTTCCTGGGTTCAAATCTAGCCTCAGGCACTTACTAGCTGTATAACCCTGGGCAAATGGCTGAATCCTGTTTGCCTCGGTTTCCTCATCGAAACTGGAGAAAGAAATGGCAAGCTGCTCCAGTGTCTTCGCCAAAAAACCCCCAATGGAGTCATGAAGTTAGACAAAACTGGTGAGTGAACAATAACAAATAATAATACCTAACATTTATTGCGCTGCTTACTATGTGCCAGGAACTGTGGTAAGAGCTTTTCAATTGTTATTTCGTAACATCTCTAGGAGATGGGTGCTTTTATCATCCACATTTCCCATGAGGAAACTGAGGCAAACTGAAGTGAAGGGTCTTGCCGAGTCCGAGGCCAGATACCAACTCGTATATTCCTGACTCCAAGCCTACATGCAGTTTTTGCTAGTAGTTTGGCGGAAGAATTGGAAGAAAGATACATCTAAGTCTAGAGCTTGAGATGATTAAATAGCACTAGTGAGCTGTTGGGTTTTTATTTGTTGGTGGGTTGGTTTTAACTAGTTGAGACTTGGGTTGGTTTGCAAGAAACCAGGATAGAGATAGGGAGAAATAGAGTCTTAGAAAGACTGAGTTGATAGAAGCAATCTTCTGGAGGAAATGTGAAGGGAGAGAATTGTTCGTATATACACCAACCTGTTTTCTGTTATTGTTTATATTTTATCCTACCAGTACTTGAAAGGCAGGGACAGTTCTCCTCCTCCACCCTACTCAACCCTGCTAGAGTTCAGCACAGTGCCTTGAATAAAATTTATTGTTACTGTTCAGTCATTTTAGTTCTGTCTGACTTTTTGTGACCTGATTTGGAGTTTTCTTGGAAAAGATACTGGAATAGTTTCCCATTTCCTTCTCCAGTTTATTTTACAGGTAAGGAAACTGAGCCAAGTAGGGGTAAGTGACTTACCCAGGGTCACACAACTAGTGAATATCTGAGGCTAGAATTTGAACTTGTGAAGATGAGTCTTCCTGATTCCAAGCCTTGTTGTGCTCTAATCATTGTCCTGTCTAGTTGTCTATTGTTTATTTTACTTATGCAACAACACTTTGATGAATTAAAAGAACCATGGGAACCATCCTACAAGAACATCACAGATGTCCTATACATTTCTTTGCTTAATGTCTCTTCTAATTTTTTTTCTTAAGATTAAAAGACCTTGCATTAATCTTAATATCTCAAAGCCTCAGTTTCTACAGTTATAAAATGAGAGATTAGTAGTATATGGGATCATAAAACCATTGATTTAAATATAAAAGGGACCTCCAAGGTCATAGAGTCCAGCTCCTTCATTTTTATGTATGAGGGAACTGATGAAGACAGATGTGGCTTGCCTGAGGTCACACAGATGATAGAGCTGAGATCCATACCCAAGTCCTCTGACTCTAGGTGGAACAATCTCTCCACTGTGCTATGATGCTCTGATTCGGGGGAGGGAAACACATGTCATACATCTTTATTTCCCCTACATGAAATATATATATATATATCTATATATATATATATATATATCTATATATATATATATATATAGATATATATATCCTCTTCATAATTGTAAGTTCATTATATTATAAGATTTGGAGCAAAAAATGACTATAAAGTTCATCTTGTCCAACCTCCCTCATTTTTTCAGATGAGGAGATTGAGGAACAGACAGGTTAAATAACTTGTCAAAAATCTGAGTCAGTAAACACCAAATTTGTAGTCCATATCAGTATTAAAGCCCAGGTCTGCTCTTTAATAATCTGGTCTTCTAGAAGTCAATAAATATTTGTTGAATAAGTAAAGAAATGTATATATCATTTCTTTCTTCTATCCTCTCTGAGGTTTGATTATTGAGAGCTGATATCATATATCTAGGAATGACATTATATGCCAAATAATAGAATTATGATTAAAAGTTATCTCAACAGGTAGAAACATGGGCTAAAGCTAACAGAGAAAATTTAACAGAGAAATGTGTGAAGTCCTCTAGGTTTTAAACATCATCTGTTCAAAACAGAATGTTCTTGCTGGTTGGTCAACAATTGATATGAAAAAGATCTGGGAGCCTAATGCGCACAAGCTTATTATGAGCCAGCAAAGCTAAAAAAAGTTAAAGGCAACTTAAGCTGCATGAATAGTTTCTGGGGATAATAAGCCCAATATCTTGGTTATTGGTTATACAACATCTGTGGAACTGTGTTTACAGAACACAATTTAGAAATGGGAGGTGGCAAGGCATTGACCCAATGCATAGGGAGGATGATGATAAGGATGATGAGGCAGCAAGGAATCATGGTAAATAAGGTTTGTTTGAAGTTATTGGTGGTGTTTAACCTATAGAAAATCTTTTTGCAATCTTTTTATTGTGCCACAAAGATGATCTTTAGCATTCTTCCTAGCTATGAAATATTATATTTCTATGATTTTGTAGAAGAAATCATGGTCAGTCATCTTTTTTTCCCCTACACAGAAGTTAGTATACATCCCATACATAAACATAAGTTCATTGTATCATAAGATTCAGAACTGAAAAATTGTTTTAATTGTTTAAGAATTGTTTTAAGAAAAATTGTTTTAATTGGGGAAAGATAAAATATTATTAAAAAACAGAACTGAAAAATATTGCAACATTTATCTAGTCAAACTTCCCTCTTTTTGCAATGAGGAATTAGGCCCTAGCCAGGTAAAATAATGCCCAATGTCTTAGTAAATAACAAATGATTATATGATTTTCAAATGTTTGAGGGTTGTCATACATTAAAAAAGGATTAGAACCCGAACAAATCTTCTGCATTCCTATATATTAGCAAAAAGTCCAATAGCAAGAGATAGAAAGAGAAATTCCATTTAAATCTAGGGTAGACACTATAAAATACTTGGGAGTTTACCTGCCAAAACAAACTCAGGGACTCTATGAACACAATTACAAAACATTTTTTGCACAAATAAAGTCAGATTTAAGTAAGCGGAAAAACATCCGTTGCTCATAGGTAGGCCGAGCTAATATAATTAAAATGACAATTCTATCTAAATTAATTTATTTATTTAGTGCCATGCCAATTAAACTGTCAGATAATTGTTTTCTAGAGCTGGATAAAATAATATCAAAATTCATCTGGAAGAACAAAAGTTCTAGAATATCAAAGGGACTAATGAAAAAAATGCTAGGGAAGGTGCCCTACCTCTACCAGATCTCAAATTGTATTATAAAGCAGTAATTAACAAAACCACTTGGTATTGGCTTTCTTTAAGAAACAGATGGGTAGACAAGTGGAATAGACTTGGCACTCAAGATACAGAAGGCAAGGAATATAGTAACCTCCTGTTTGATAAAGCCAAGGACCCCAGTTTCTGGGATAAGAACTCATTGTTCGACAAAAATTGCTGGGAAAATTGGTTAACTATGTGGCGGAAATTAGGCATAGAACCATGCCTGACACTGTACACAAGAATAAAGTCCAAATGGGTATTCAATGTAGGTATAAAGACTTGTACCATGGACAAACTGGAGGAGCAAGGAATAGTGTATTTATCACATTTATGGAGAAGGGAAGAATTTTTGACTAAAGAAGGGATAGAAAGCATTATGAAATATAAGATGGATAATTTTGATTACATTAAACTGAAAAGGTTTTGCACAATCAAACTCAGTGCAACCAAAATTTGGAGGTATGTAGTAAATGGGGAAAGAATTTTTACAGCTAATCTCAGGGATAAAGGCCTCATTTCTAGAATATATAGAGAACTGAGTCAAATGTACAACAATACAAGTCATTCCCCAAATGATAAATGGTCAAAGGATATGAACAGGCAATTTTCAGAGGAAGAAATTAAAGATATCTGTAATCATATGAAAAAATGCTCTAAATCACTTTTGATTAGAGAAATGCAAATCTAAACAACTCTGAGGTACCACATCACACCTATCAGATTGGCAAACATGACAGAACAGGAAAGTGATAAGTGATGGAGAGGATGTGGGAGAGTTGGAACACATTCATTGTTGGTGGAGCTGTGAGCTCATCCAACCATTCTGGAGAGCGGTTTGGAACTATGCCCAAAGGGCTACAAAAATATGCATACCCTTTGACGCAGCAATATCGCTACTAGGACTGTATCCCCAAGAGATTATAAAAATGGGAAAGGGTCCCACGTGTACAAAAATATTTATAGCAGCACTCTTTGTGGTGACCAAAACCTGGAAATCAAGGAGATGCCCATCACTTGTAGAATGGCTGAATAAATTATGGTATATGAATGCAATGGAGTACTATTGTGCCATAAGAAATGATGATCAAGAAGACTTCAGGGAGGCCTGGAAGGATTTATATAATCTGATGCTGAGCAAAAGTAGTAGAACCAGGAGAATTTTGTGCACAGCAACAACCACAATGTGTGAGAGTTTTTTCTGGTAGACTTGGAACTTAGTAATAATGCAAAAACTTAAAAAAAAAAAATTCCCAGTGGTTTTCTGAGGCAAAATGCCTTCCACACTCAGAGAAAGAATTATGGAATTCATTCACAGAATGTAGCATATCATGTTTGTGTGTGTATGTGTGTGTGTGTATTATGTTTTGATTTGTTGTATGATTTTTTCCATTTATTTATTTCCATTTATTTATATTTCCATATATTTATTTATTATTCCATTCATCCACATAGCATGACTATAGCGAAAATGTATTCAATGGAAAAGTATATGTAGATCATATATAGAATTGTATGTCATCTTGGGGAGGGAAGGTGGTGGTGGGGGGTAGGTGTGTGTGGGGGGTAAAAATCTAAGTGTCATGGTAGTGATTGTAGAACACTAAAAATAAATAAATTTAAAAATGCTTGGGGGAAAGATGCAAAAAAAAAGGATTAGATTTAATCTTTGTACCCCCAGAATAAAGGACAGATCCAGGGCCAGTCATTTGAAATAACAGGGAAACAGATTTTAGTTCAATATTTTAAATAATGTTTTTTTTAAAGCATCTAGAACTGGCTCACTATAGAATGGGCTCTTTCCTGGCTTGGTGAGCCCCTTGTTTATTGTTGGAGGTGTTCAAGTAGAGGCTGAAGAATTATCTATCAGAGATAAAATAAAGATGATTCTGGAATTATATGGGAGACTAGAGTAGATGCACTTTAAAATCTGTCCAATTTTAAGATTCCATGACATTTGGTATCTGTACCACCCTCTCTCTCTCTCTCTCTCTCTCTCTCTCTCTGTTTCTGTCTCTCTTTTTCTCTGTCTCTCTCTCTCTCTCTGTGTCTCTCTGTCTC
Organism: Potorous gilbertii; assembly: GCA_028658325.1. Taxonomy (NCBI): domain Eukaryota; kingdom Metazoa; phylum Chordata; class Mammalia; order Diprotodontia; family Potoroidae; genus Potorous; species Potorous gilbertii. Next base: position 352,169,844 of record CM053770.1, read on the forward strand.
TGTTTCTGTCTCTCTCTCTCTCTCTCTCTTTCTCTCACACATACACAAACACTTATAGCATCATTTGGTCAGTGTTGCCTATTCTTTCTGGATTTTACCACCAGCTCTAGGAGCTTTTTGTATTGGGTGTTGGAGTCCAATCTGAGATGCTTCCTTTTGCCAATTATGTTACAAATATGTTATTCAAACATTTCCAGATAACGTTTTAAAATTTTCTCTATTTTTCTTTGAAAATAGCATCTTCCTCCAGTGCAACTTAACTTCACTGCAGGGGGCAAAAGGATATGTACATTAGACACATAATTTACTTAGGTTTATTTATTTGTTTATTTATTTTTAGTGAGGGAGATCTGAACCCAGCATTTCATTAATACAAAGACCTCTCAGTAGGGAAACTCCTTGTAAGAATGCCACTCAGCAATTTATCCTCAACTTAGAATCTGAGGCACTGAAAAGCTAAGTGACTTACCTGTAGTAACACAGACAGTGTGTGTCAGAGGCACTGCTTGAACTCAGGTCTTCCTGACTCCAAGGTTTGCTTTCTATTCAATTAATCAACAACTACTTCTCATATATTAGATATTGTACCAGGTGTTGGGGACACAGATACAAAGAATGAAATAATCCTAACCCTCAAGGTGCTTGTATATTATTAGTAGAGACAGCACGAACAAATACATATATATTACATATAAAATAAATTCCAAGTAATTAAATACAAGGTCATTAGAGAGGGAGAATATTAACAGTTGGGGAGAATTCAGAAAAGAGCAAGAATAGAGAACATTTTGTTTAAATGAAATGAGATGTTTCTGAGGTACCTCCTCATACTTATGAGATTGGCTAATATGACAGAAAAAGAAAATGACAAATGTTGGAGGGGATGTGAAAAAAAATGGGACATTAATACGCTATTGGTGGAACTGTGAACTCATAGAACTATTCTGAACAGTAATCTGGAATTATGCCCGAAGGACTATAAAACTGCATACTCTTTGACCCAGCAATTACACTGCTAGATCTATAACCCAAAGAGATGGAAAAAAAGAAAGAAAAGTCAAAGGACCTATATGTACAAAAATATTTATGCTAGCTTTTTTTTTTCTGTGGTGGCAAAGAATTGGTCATTGAAGGGAGGCTTGCCAATTGGGAATGGATGAGCATGTTGTGGTATAGGATTTTTATGGGTTGTGCTACAAGAAATGAAGAGGAGGACGCTTTTAGAAAAACCTGGAAAGAGTTACAGGAACTGATGCAAACAAAGTGAAGTGAGCAGAGCCAGAAGAACATTGTACAAGGTAACATCAATATTCCAAGATGACCATCTGTGAATGACTTAGCTATTCTCAGAAACACAATAATGTAAGATAATTCTGAAGGACTGATGATGAAAAATGCTATCTGGCTCCTAGAGGATTGGGAGGGAATGGTGAAGTTTGAATACAGATCTAAGGACACTTTTTTACTTTCTTTATCATTTTTTGTCTGTTTTTCCCCTACAACATGATTAATATGAAAATATGTTTTGATTGACTGCACAGGTAAAAACTATATCAAATTGTTTGCCTTCTCAATGAGGGGAGAGGTCAGAGGAGGAGAGAGAGAATTTGGAACTCAAATTTAAAAAAAAACGTTAAAAAATTTTACACATATTTGAAGAAAATAAAATATTTTCATTTAAAAAAAAAGAAAGAAAGCTTCTATAAGTAGAAGGAGTGAGGATATGTCAGGCATGGAGTTTGAGGGTGGGGATTGGTCCAAAGGCAGGGAAAGTAGAGATGGAGTGTTGCATGTGACCAACAGACCCTGTCACTTGACAAATATTAAAACAGTGTCAGAGGCAGTTTTCCTATTCTGGATCAGTGTTGTTTGAGGAAAAAGAATATGAGAATATAAGAGATGAGTGTGAAATGACATTTGGGATCAGAGAAGGGAACTCACATAGAAACAAAATCTTGCCACGTGATGGGGAAGGGCCTAAGAAGAGGGCTATTTAAGTAATATTATAATTGAGTGTATGTAATGTGTGAGGGGCAAAAAAAAAAAAGCAGCTCAAAGTACCCCCAAATAAATCAGAGTAAAAAAGGAATTTGAACTGCACAATGAAAAGCATTTAGAAAATTCGAGCAACTTTGTGGTGCTTTTCTCTTGGGGTCTTTGAGATTTATCCATATAATTGCTTCAATTACCCCTTTGCCTTGGAGTTGTCCAGTGGATGAGATAGCCATAGTAGAACTCATAGGAGAGACAGAAAAGGGGGTGTCATTCATTCTATAAACCACTCTACAGTTTAGCACGTAGAATGTTGTGGGTACTCAAGAAATATTAATTCCTGATGATGATAATGATGATGAAGATGATGATGATGATGAAGATGATGATGATGACGGTGATGATGATGAAGATGATGATGATGATGATGGAATGACTTATGCAAGTGATGGAAAAAATAAGGCTGGGGAGGATGACACTGGCTAGGGACCTGGAGAGGGAGGATGACTCATAGACAAGGGGGTACCCAGGGACAGAGTGCTATAGTATGCATGTAGGAGAAGCGGGTGAGAGTGGGCTGGAACCCTCGTGGTGGCGGGGACCTGGGCAGTGGGAGGGGAGAATGCGTGTGGGCGGTGCGGTTCCCCAGGACTGAGTGGCTGGCGGTGATGTCTGTGAGAGCAGCGGCGGCGGCGGCGGCAGCATCTAGGGGAGAAGCCTCTCAGACTCCGCCTAACTGACACCCAAACTCTCCCTCTTCCTCCCTCCATCCCCGAACTAGAAGCAGCCGAGCGGAGCCTTGCAGCAGCAGCAGCAGAGGCGGTGGCGGCGGCGGCGGCAGCAGCATCCACAGCAGCATCCACAGCAGCAGCCGCCGCCGCTCCAGCCTTGGCCCCTGCCCGGCCCCAGCCCCAGCCCCCGCCCTCTCTTCCTACCGCCTTCAGCACCTGGCTAGCTCCCTGGTGTAGCCTCCCGGTGAGCCCTGAGCTCCCTGGCCGCCGCCGCTGCTACTGCCGCCACTGCACACGGAGGATGGGCTGCGAGAGGCAGCCAGGCTGCCCCAAATCCTCCTAAAGCGACCAAAACAAAGGGAGCATCCGGGACCGGGTGGATGCAAACAACCATGAAACACTGGGTCTTTCCTTTCTCGGGCTCTGTTGCTGCTGCCGCCGCCGCCGCCGCCGCCGCCACTGCTGAGAGGACCACACTGTGAAGGGGGGAGTCGGGAGAGCAGCAGCTCGTTGGGAATTGGAAAGGTGAGAGGGAGCGAGGTAGAGGAGGGGGAGGGCAGGAAAGAAAGATGTCTTCTTCTTCTGCTTTGGGTCCCCGAGGCCCTCGCCCACCCACAGTGCCTCCCCCTATGCAAGAGCTGCCTGACCTGAGCCACCTGACCGAGGAGGAGAGGAACATTATCATGGCAGTGATGGACCGGCAGAAGGAAGAGGAAGAGAAAGAAGAGGCCATGCTCAAGTAAGCACCCCCGGTCACTCATTCATTTCTCCATTCATTCAGCACTCATTCATCCCCTCACTGCCAGGGCTGTGTGTATGTGGGGGGGGGGGTGATGCCAGGATGCAGGGAGCAGGCACCAGGGGGGCAAAGGCGATGGAGTCCAGCCGGGGAGGGGCTAGTGATATGGAAAGAAGAAGAGGGGCACTAGTGCTGGGAGACAGGAAAAGCAAGAGGATGCTACCCTGAGATGAGGGTGCCCAGGAAGATTGGTGATTGGAAAGACTTCCTGGCTGGTGGAATGTATTGGGGAGGGGGAAATGGTTGAAGAGCCTGAGCCCATCCATGGGGAAAGAATTCTGAATCCTGAAATGGGGCTCTTTGGGTGAGAAAAAGAAGAATAGGGGTGCGGTAAAGGAGTTCTGAGATCAGCTAGTCCTCTCTCCTTCCAGCTACTTAATATATGGGGAGTGATTATACAGGAGAATCAGTATTTATGTAATAGGAAAGATAAATGTTATCCTTATTTTTACTCACTTCATCCCATAGAGTAAGGCTGGGTTTCTTTTTTTTTTTTTTGAGGGGAGGCAGATGCCATCATTGGTACCTTGGCTCCCCAGCATCGATCTAACGTTTTATTTACAACCCTTACACCCAATACCTATATGCCCACATATTTTCCTGCTTATAAATAGGGCTATTGAAAATTTAAAGTTTCCAATCATGGGGCAAGCTAACTGGGACTCTGGCCTATGCAAAACAGAAGCTCCTGTCTACTGTTTTCCTAGAGACCTTCGGGGCCTGCTCAGTTACAGATGGAAATGGTACAATGGGTGACTGACTACTTGAAAAATCTTTCCGTGTTCTAACATGCTCCACTCAGTCTTGTAAGGTACCTCTGTCTGGTGTCCCCTTTACACAGGTGTGTATAGAGGATGGGGCTGTTTACTGATACACACAGTGTGTGACACTGGCCAGATTGCTTTCCTCAGCTTTTGAGAAAACCTTTTCTAAGGGGCTGGCATTGACCCCGGGTTTTCATTGCCTACTAGTGTTACCTAGAGAGTGACTGAAGGGTTGAATATTCAAGCCTACCTTCCCTCTTAGAGATTTTCCTATTTTAGGAAAATTTCAAAGTCTAGGGCCAGGAGAGTTTAGAGACCCTAATAACCTTTCATTCTTGCTAGAAGAGGGGGCATAAAGGGTCTAGGGGTAGTCCACTAGGCTAAAGAGAAGAGGGACTTGTTGCACTGAGTCATCTTTTCTTTGGATTCATAACTGATTGTAGAGGGGGAAGGAAGAAGAAAGGACAGGACTCTGAGTGTCCTCAGACCTGTTTTGCATGAAAGATGCTTATTTTTTCCCCTTGCTCCCTGGAAGGAAATAATAGCACACTTGCATTCTTCCTCTCACCCTTAGTGCAGCAATGCCTTTTCAAGAAAGGGGGTGGGAGGGAGAACAAGAAGCATGCTGATTGATTGGGGCCTGAACAGTGTGACTGCCACTCAGTTGTTGGGGTGAGGGGAGGTTTGCTGGGTCATAGAGGAAATCAAATGATTCCTTTAGGAACTATTACCATAGGAACTGAAGGATGAGCAAAAGAGGCAGTTAACTTGAAAGTCCAGATCTAGCCTGGTCCCCCTGCAATAGGTTTCTGAATTTCTCAACCAAACAAACACTTCTCATCCAAAATAAACACTTTAAACCTCCTGACTTGGGGAGGTACTGCTTATCCCTGGTGGAAATATGGGAATGTAACTTCCCTTGCTGCAGGTTTCCCTCCTTCTGAGCTTTGAAGTAGTTCATGGTGTCTGATGGTGATTTTTGTTGTCTGTCTGACTATGGATCTGTCCGTCCTCGACAATTACAGTCCCTGCCATCCTTCTCCTTTCTATTGGTTAGGATCTGCAGGCCTTTTGATCTGTTATTCTTGGTTCTGATTATAGATATCAGGTTGGATCGAGTCCCCCAGCAACCAGTGGCCGAAATAAATAAATAAATTACTGGCTGTGGTTTCTTTCCCTGAGTATGGATATAAAAAAGGGAAGGTCCAGTGCAAGTAATGGTCAGCAGGGCATTTCACCAGCTGTTTTAAGGGATTCAGAGATGTTAAAACAGGGGTTTTTGTGAGGAAGAAAGCAGGACCTACTATCTGATTGAGAAAAGAAATAATGAAATCTACAGGGGCCTGTATGGGTAAAGGAGAATTAAGAACATGGTCCAGATGGTCAAATCTAAATCACCCTTATACTGCTCCTCCTTTGACTGCTTCCTGCTTGCTTGGGAATGTCATATTTGTATTGCAAGGATCTTAAAATAAGATTGCAAAGAGATGAGTATGGGATGTGGTTGTGTGACAGCAGACTCTAAGGCATATCCTCTGTACTAACTTTATCCGTCAGCTCGGCTGTGATCAGGTGTCAGTACTATTTTACAATAACAGATTGGCAAGTCTTTCCAAAGCCTGAATCATCAGTTTGCTAGTATTTCCTCTTGTTGGTTAACAGTGGGACAATATTTTAACTGTTTGTCAGAGGGCAAGGAAGGTCTTCAGAGCTCGACTTTAAAAACATGGGCTCCACTCAGACCTCTGAATAACCCCCTAGGAACTTTGTGTTGAAAGTTGATTGGAAGCTTTCTGCAAGATGATTTGGTAAACCGTCTACCATTTTATAAGCAAAAACTTGCTTTCCCAAGAGGTGGCTTTGTAGTTCATGTGCTGGTGGAAGGCCAGACCTGTTTCCAGCAAATCCTTTCAGCAAAAGTTTTGTAAGCTATGCAGAGCCATCATTCTTATCTAAATAGATTATGCAACCGCTGCCCCAAGTCTATCTGAAAATAGTAATACTCAGAAAACTGAAATCTTGAGTAGAAGAGAATCAGTCAGTCAATCAACCAACAATTGTTTAGCATATACTATGTGCCAGGCACTGTGCTAAGTGCTAAGAATACAAAGCAATTTTCAGAATTATTTAATGAATAACCATTTTGGGAGTTCATGAACATTGTAAGTTCATATTCATAACAATTTTTTGCTATGACACTTTTTTCTCTATCTAAAAATAACCCCAACAACAATAAAATTTTAAAAAAATAACCTGACAACTTTCAGTTGGGGATTCTGGATCAAATTTACTAGAGAAATGGTAAACTACTTGATCATCATGAGAGTTAATTTCATAAGTAACATGAATTAATTTTAAGATGTATCTCTATTGTATAGAATTCTATGACTCCTGCCAAATACTGTAAAACATAAAGTTAATTATCTTTTAAAATGGGCTTTTTATAACTTGGATTTTTCTCCAACCAAGCTTTTCAATATTCCATTGGATGCCTCAGCCAAAATAGCACGTGTATTGGAAACTGCATTACCCAGGGCTGAAATCAAGTCAGATCTCATTAGATCTAAGATCTGAATCCTTTAAAAAATAGAGAAAGGCTCTGTAATTTGCAGAAGTAGAAGAATAAGTATAGCTCAAGAGGATTAGAGGGAGTTTAGAACCACATTGGAGCTACTGAGGACCTCACACAAGCTTGCCCCTCTCCCACCCCAGCCAGGAATCCTGGGATGTGCTCTTGGTCTTCATTAGCCCCAGAGACCTTATGGGCTCTATGCCAGAGATAAAGCAGAGATGTCTCTATGGAGTAGGGGAAAGACAAGAATGAAGTTTGAAAATAATAAAAAAGGTTTTAAAATAATTAGTAATAAATAGCTAAATATATTGAATAAAATAATTAATAATTTTATTTAAAAATAAAAGAATAAGGCAAGAAAACATCCTGTAGTAACTGGTCACAGGTATATAGTATTTAGTGGATGGAAGGGAAGTGGTAGAGAGAGTATGGGGAACTCTCTAATAAGGAACTTGCAAGTAGTGAAATAGAATGATTGTGGTATATTGGGAGTACTGTGGATCTAGACTAAGTAGGCCTGAGTTTTAGTCAGTCCTAACATGACCACCTTTTAGCTGTGTGAGGTTGGGTTGGTCATGAGGCTGTTCATCTGGGATGTGGGAATAGTAATATCTGCACAAATGAGATAATATACGTAATCTACTTGGTACATTGTGAAGCACTTTATAAAATGTAAACTATGAATACTTTACAATTGATATGTTATTAATGTGGTTATTATTATATAAATCCTTTCATTCTCTAAGGGTTGAGCTTTTTAAAGTAAAACTCTATCAGTTTTGTAGAAGGTTATTAAGGGAATGATCCTTCACGGAAGGTTGTGGGAATCGGAATGGGGCTTTATATGCTTCTATCTTACTTACTAAGCCCAAAAGCCCCTGATGCCAATTTGCAGAGAATGCCAAACTTCTAGTCTTTTCCCTCTCTTCCCAGCAGTAAGTCTACTCCTTACTAGGTAACTTCTGGTAGAATAAGGAAGGGCATGGAGTTCCCTCATAAAACTTAGGAGAAATCCTGGCATTTCATTTTCATCAACCTCCTTCTTCCATTTCTCTCCCACCAGGGGTAGCAGCGTGGCATGAATTCAATTCAACAACTCTGTGCCAAGCACTGAACTAGGTCTTTGGAACATAAAGACAGAGAATAAAATTATTTCTGCCCCTTGGAGTAATATACCACAGAGAAGTAAATACTTAGTATTTTGGGAAAGATACTTGCAGCAGAAGCAAATCTGGGAAGGTCTTTTTGAGGAGCTGACATTTGAAATGTGTCTTAAAGGAAGACAAGGGATGACAGTTTTCCATAATACAATAAATGTGAAGGATCTGAATTAGTAATTGGGAGAAAGAAATGAACATGGAGGAAGGTCACCATGTATAGGTATTATAGGAAATGCCACATTCATGTTCTGAACTCTGAGTGTATTTATACATATACACATACCCACACACACACACACACACACACACACACACACACATACTCATATGCACATACCCACGCACACATGTATGTGTGTATGTGTGTGTGTGGGCGTGTATGCATTGATTAGAGTGACAGGCAGGAAGACATCTTCCTGAGTTCAAATCTGGCCTTAGACACTTACAAGCTGTGTGACCCTGGCCAAGTAACTTATTCTGCTTGCCTCAGTTTCCTCATCTGTAAAATGAAATGGAAAAGGAAATGATAAACCACTCCAGTATTTTTTCCAAGAAAACTCCAAATGGGGTCATAAAGAGTTAAACATGACTGAAATGACTTAACAACAGCATTTGTTTATATAGAGCTAATGTGGTATAGTGGACACAGAATTATGAGCTAGCAATAGTGAACCCGTGTTCAAATCCTTCCTCTAATAATGACCAGCTATGATACCATGCAAGTTATTTAACCTCTCTAGATGCCAAGTTCCCTCCTAGGACTTATCTACTAAGTCATAGATTAGACATAGTTGGTTTTGATGAATGGAGCTCCCACACCATCAAGTACCTACTCTGGCAAAATCCAGATATTTAAATTTACACTTGTATTTTCCCCAGATACGGATCATATACAACAATATAAGAATAGATTAGAAAGGAAGGGACACCAGAGATAGGGAGAGTCTAATATTAATAACTGGCATTTCTATAGCACTTTAACATTGGAAGAGTGCTTTGCTAACATCTTATCTGACCCTCACAACATCCTGTGAGGTTGGTGCTGTTATTATGGCCATTTTACAGATGAGGAAACTGAGATAGGGACTTACTGAAAGCTATGTGGGTAGTTAAGTGTCAGGGTCACGGTAAAGACACAAACCTTACGAATCACAGGATTCTTTCTACTAACCAAGGTGTTTCTCCAACACTCTGCTGGGCCACTGTTGCATGGACTCTCTCCTCATTATCTGACCTGGTGTTTGGGTCTATGTGAATATGCGTATATGACCTTGTGGTAGAGTGCTTGTTTAGTGCCATGGCAGGTCATTTATTACCTCTGATCCTCATTTCCTCTTCTCTTAAATGAGATTAATAGTACCAGTAGAACTATATCACAGGATGGTTCTCAGTAGAGTAGGTGGCACAGTGAAGAGTTCTGGGCCTAGCATCAGGAAAACCTGAGTTCAGATACAGTTTCAGACTCTTACTAGCTATATGGTCCTGGGCAAGTCACTTAACTTCTGTCTGCCTCGGTGACATAATGAAATGAGGACAATATTAAGACCTACCTCCCAGGGTTGTGTAGAAGATAAAAGGAGGAAATATTTGTTAAGTACTTCATGAACTACACACTTCCATGTAAATGCTACCTAGTTAGCTGAGACTCAAAGAAAATTCAGTTTTGCACAATTTAATCATGTAAGATCTTACGATTATTCAGAATAGGGATTGACCCTATGATTTCATTGGTATAGAGAACTTTCAGTTGAGGAAATACATTCTCCCAATGCAAGTCAGCACCGTCTCTGCAATTTATAATCTTAGAGAGTTGTCTGAAGGATACTGAGAGGTTAGGAGATTGTGCCTATCATGGAGCGGAAAGGAGGGAGCAGGAAGACATGAGTGATGAGACAGCTAAGAGAAAGTTGGTTAAGATAGTTATTAAACACATACACACACAGGCACACCCACACACCCCCACACACACACACCGTGTAATTTCATTGACCTACCATTGGTTTTATGTTTGCTTGTATAAATTCTTTTTCAACCCACAGTCAGGGAGGCAGTAAATAAAGCATTAATAGTAACAAGATTCAGGAATATCTCTGGCTTTACTATTGACTTTTGTAACATGAGCAAATAAAAATATCTGAGGGTAGAGCATGAGTCCTACTTGTTACGTGGAAAAAGGATATCTTTTTGAGGGACAGGGAGAGTTATCCATTGTTTAGAGTTATGATTTTATTGTCAGAGAGAAATCCTGGAGTGCAAATTGCTTCCACTTATTCAAATCAACCACTTGTGCACAATTAGGCATTTTAAGAAGTTACCTGGGGCATTGAGAAGTTAAATAATTTGCTCAAGGTCATACAGTCAGAAAGAAAACTTGAACTTGACTTCAAAGTCTGATTCTCTATTCCATTCCAAGGAGTCTTTCACACATATATCATCATATAAGGATATTCATGTTAATTGATGAGATGCCCAAATTTCCCTGAACTCCCTGAAAATACAAATATATAAATTCATGAAATCAGATTTTTTCCCATTTTCTTTACACTGAAATTTATATTGGGGAATCACTTATATCCTTAATGTACAGCAACTCCCTCCCTGTAGTTTAAAAAGCATATCATATGCTACAAAATTAAAATGTGTTTTGGGTCACCAGGAATAGAGTTGAAGTTAAAAGCAGTATGTCAACACTTGGATCATGGCATGCCGCAGATCTCTCTGTTTGTGTCTGCTCTCTGTCTCTGCCTATCTGTCCTGTCTTTCTTTTTTCTTCTCTGTCTTCTGTCTCTGTCATCTCTCTATCTCTCACTGACTCTCCTTCTCTCTGTCTTTGCACCTACCCATGCCTGTCTGTTGGTTGTCTGTCTCTCTTTCATGGAGAGCAAAGATAGAAGTTTACAAAGCATTTTTTTCATATTGGTCCTGTGACATAGCTCATGCGACTGCAAGTGTTTTCACTCCCATTTTACAGATGAGGAAACTGAGGCAAAGAGAAGAAAAGTGATCTCCTCACAAACTGTCCCAAGGCTCAGACAGCGTAGAGACTTGATTTTAGAGTCAAGAAGACCAGACACATACTGGCTGTGTACCCTGAGCAAGTTACTTAATCTCTAAATGCTCTAAGTAACTTTTTCAGACTACATATTTCAGAGAAGGGACTGACCTTCATTGGAAGAGGAACTTCCCTACACTGTCTCAGTGAGGATTTGTGTGTGTCAGGTTTTATCTTAAATCATGTGCCAGGTTTGTTGAAATACATCATGTTGAATAGATCCTCTTTTTTATTATTTATGGTTGTCAGGAATTTTAGGATTAACTCCTGTCCTTAACTCTTTGAAAATAACTGGCAGAGATGGAATTTATACCCAACACACCTGATTCCTAGTCTCCTCTACAGAGGTATCAATTAGCAGTTTTATAGTGTCTTCATAGCATTGTTTTTATTTATATTTTTTTGCCCCCAAGTTCTCCATGAAATATTTTTCCTTTAACCAATACTAAAGGCATCTTTGAGAGGTAGTGTGACGTAATGGATAGAGGGTCAGCCTTGCAGTCAGGAAGTCCTATATTCAAGTCCTTCCAGTCTCTGACACAACTCTGCGGCTGTTGGGAAGTCACAGCAAGGCACAGGGACTTAGCCCTATGTCTGGAGTGAGACAAGAGGACTGGCATTCAGATCTCACCTCTGACGATTGCTTACTGCCAGCATGGGCTCTGGTAAACAACTCAACGTTGCTGGTTCTCAGATTCCTCCATTGTAAAATCAGACTTAACTTTGAGGTTTCTTCTCAGTGGAGATACATGATGCTATGAACACTTTAGAATGCCCCCAAGGAACTCAAAAACTATAATTTATAGATTAGTTTGTAAATTGCTATGATTGTAAAGACTTTCCACACTGACAAAAACAATCCAAATCCCATGCCATCCATTGCTCAAAGTGTACTTTTACATTTCTATGTTCATTTAACTTATCTCTGAAGAGACAATAAAATTGAGTTTTTTGGTGCCTGGCTAGTGCTGTTCTATCACCCCTGATGCTAACTGCTTCTGTCATGTCAATAGGAAATGTAGAGGTTTGGGGCTTTGAAAACTTCTTTCCATCTCTCTTCCTCTTCTCTCTCTTCCCCTCTCCCCTTTCTCTCTGCTTCTCCATACATCTTCCTCCATTTCCCTCTCCTCTTTCTCCCTCTATCTCTTACTCACATCCTCCCCTTTCCTCTCCCTCTCATCCACCATATTAAATGTACTTAAATGATTTTGTATACCGCATGTAAAGGAATATGCGCAAAATATATTGTGGGAAATAGATGAAAAGGGAGAAATCTACTCAGGATTAATATATAAACTAACCTCAGTTTATTTTTTTTCTGAAGTAGTAGGAAAGGCAGCTAGCTGTATTGAAAGAAGAGAGAAAAAAGGAATTCATTCTCCTACTTAAATGAGGGAATGAAGGGTCAGAGTCTATCTAAGCAGTGGTTTCCTCTTCCTGGAAACT
>CM053770.1:352182459-352222200 GCA_028658325.1 Potorous gilbertii
ATATATATATATATATATATATATATATATATATATATATATATATATATATATATATACACATTCATAATATTGTCTTTAGTTCTTCTTAACTTCTAATGATACCATTCTAGAAGTTCTCTAACTATATAAATGAATATTTGGAGGCCATTTAGGAGTTGTGTCAGAATCCTATCCTCTCCCTCTCCCACCCCATGAAATGGGGACTCTTTACTTCAAATTTTATAACTTCACAGATATAAATGGCCAGAACTTCAGAAATGAAAGCGTGTTTAAATGCTACTTTGTGAACTACAAATACCCAGTTCCAAAAGCTTAAGAAAAGTTATCTGGTCAAAGGAAGCATCTATATCAAGACCTAGAATTTATCCTTTAAAGGTCCCAGTGGGTGGTTTTCTCTCTCTGGCAAGGTTCAATTTAAATGTGCAAAACATTTTCCAGAAACCAGCAGCTACCAATTGAGACCTCATTCATCAAAGGTCTTACTCTCTAAAACTGTCTTTCAGGTACTACAAAAGAGCATCCTGGCTCCATAATGTGTGGGGATTCATTTAAATGGCTTCTTTGGAAATTTAATACTTTAACGGTTTCTCTGAGGTTTGGGCTTTATGAGAAAAGATTTCTACAGGAATTCATTTATTTTAATTCCTAGGACAGGACCTGTAGGGGACTCCCAGATGAGGAAAATCCCTCCTACAATGCACGTCAGCAACTTCTCTGCAACTTAAGATCTTAAAGGACTGCCTTGAACACTGAGACATTAAGTGGCATCCTGAGGGTAACCCAGCTGGATTATATCACAGGCGTGACTTGAACCTTGTCTTTCTGGCTCCAAAGCTGGTTGTTTATCCGTTGCCCCACATTGGTTCTTTCTAAAGAGATAGTTAATAGACTAACTTACTTGGAATTGTAGATGATTTTAGGAGACAAAGGAGTCCCACTGACATTTTCATACCTTAGACAATTTTCTGGAGTAATATCCAATGCATTTTTTTTTTGCCTTTGTACAAATCAGAAAATGTATTGGTAGAGAGTATCTTTTTTGAAAAACAAGTTTTATATCTGCCTTTTGTTTTTAAATCACAGCCATCTCCAGGTAATTGACTGCCACCAAATGAGCTCCCCCGCTTCTGAGGATGAAAAAGAGTTAATCAAAAACAACTAAATCCATGAGCATATCTGATGACTTAAGCAATATTCCATATTACCTTACCACCACTCTACCAAAAGGAGAGAGGTGCTTCCTCATCTCTTTTCCTGTCACAAGATTGGACTTTCAAATTGTCAAGTATGTTTTCAATAGATGAAGCTATAAATCTTTGAAAAGATGTATACCATGTAAACTAATTCAGATACTTATGCTTTCTTTTTGTCTTCCAAACATAAGCTTCCTGCTATCTTTACATTACTCATTAATCCGTAGTGCATGCCTTCAGAAGTAGTACCTAACATTCATAAAAGCACCAATTCAATGGTGCTTTAAGGAATTACAAAGTGATTTCCTCACAACAACCCTATGAGGTTGGTATTGTACTATGGTATAAGAAAATCTGCTATGTTTGCCAGCCTATGTAGAAGGTCTTAGTCCTTAATTTATTTTCCTATATTCAAAGTTTTGGAGGTCAGTACTACAAAAATATATTTACTCTCTGAGGAGTCATAACTCATTTCAAAGGTTTTGCTCAATCTGTCCACAAATATTTATTGAATCTCTCTGGGATGCATGGGGGGAAAGGAAGGGAAATACACATTTATATAGTGCCTTCTTTATGCCAGGCACTGGGACAAGCAGAGGTTAAATGTCTTGTTTAAGATCAAACTGATAAGAGTCTGCATTTCAGTTCACATCTTCCTGACTCCAGGCAAAGCACTCCATCACTGCACCACGAGCCATCTCTACACTCAGACATGACTTACACTATCTCTAGCATGTTCAAATGCACTGCATCAACTGAAGCAGCTTGTTTTTTTTCTTAAATTGTCAGTCACTCACTAAACATATTTTAAGTACCTACTATGTGCCAAGTGAGGCAGCTAGATGGTCCACCACGTCAAGGGTCAGGAAGACCTGAATTCAAAACTGGACTCAAACACTTCTTAGTTATATGATTCTGGGCAAGTTACTTAACTGGGTTTACCTCAGTTTCCTCATCTATAACATGAGTTGGATATGGAAATGGCAAAGCGCTCTATCATCTCTGCTGAGAAAACCTCAAGTGAGGTCATGCAGTGTTGGACACAACTGAAAAATGACTGGACAATAATGAAAACCATTGTAAATGGGGACAACGAAACAAAAAATTGAAATGATTCATGCATTTGCTGAAGAATCCAGGTTGGGTTGGAGCTTTGGGAAAATTAAATAGGAAGTCCTAGGCTATACCAAATTATTAAAGTTCTTGAAAATGAGTGAGAACCATGAGAATTAAAATAGCAGTATAATAACATTTATGTACCATTTTAAGTTCTGCAAGACATTTTACATATATTAACTCATTTGATCCTTATACCAACTCTATAAAATAGATGCTATTATCAGCCTCATTTTACACATATGGGAACTGAGTCTGAAAGAGATCAAGTGACTTACCCAGTAATTGTCTCAGGTAGGATTTGATTCCCAGGTAAAATGTAAATGAGAGGTATAAATTCAAAGTTTCAATTTATTTTTTCAGTGTTTTGTTATTGATTGAAACTTACAGGGTCTCTGGGTCTATTAAAATGATGCATGATTTTCCTTTAAAGTTCTCAGTGTTTGAGGATTGGGGTCCCATGATTCATGCAACCAAAAAGGCTATTTCTTTGGGAGCAAGATATATATCCTGTAATGCAGATATTTCCTTTGCAATAAAAAATAGCCTGATAGAGCAACATTCAATAAAATATTAGGCGTTTTGGATTTTCTGTTGTAACAAGTCTGTTACGTGTTCATGGGAGAATCACAATTCACTGGGTTGAAACATCTTGTTGGCTCCATTGTCTGTAGCTTATCTATCTATGACAGTCTCTGTAGCCACAGCCCACACACATTGATTTGGCTTCTCATTACAGTCATGAAGAGTCCCAGCAATATAAAACAACTAATTTTTCAGTTATTTCATTCCCCTCCCCCTTTCTTGATATGGGGAACAAGGTGGCTTAGCTGACAGAGGACAGGAAGACAAGAGTTTGAATCCTACCTCAGACATTTCCTAACTTTGTGACCCTGGGCAAGTCATTTAACTTTTCTGAGTCCCAGTTTACTTTTCTGTAATGAGAGGTTTGAACTCAATGGCCTCTAAGGTTTTAAACTCAATGGCCACTAAGGTTTCTTCCTACTCTAAATCCATGGTTTTATTAGCACTGGGGAACCATCTAATTATGATGTTGTTTGTAATTATAATAAAAGGTAATATGACTGAGCAGATGCCCAACCAGCCTCAGAATCAGGATTAGTGGGGTTCGGATTCTATCAGATTTCACTGCGTAATCGTCACAACCTGTTTTTTTCTAAAATTTGGTTTATAACATTTCATGATGTCATTGTCTCATGGTATAATTCTGTTCATCACGCCCCTTACAAGGGGCAATGTATTCATCTGTGTCATATGGATATGCATATCTCTTGCACGTTGTGAGCCCTGAGCCTAGAATTATCAAGGCATGTGCATTGTCAGAATTCAATTTTAACATATATTCAAGAGTATTCTGTACATCCTAGTCTTTCCCCAAAGACTATTTAATCATAAACAATTTTTAAGTAATACTGGCACATTTTTTTTTAAAACTTCACACAATGATCATGCCCTACTTTTTTGCAAAAGACAAAAACAACAACAAAAAAACTTGAAACAAAATCTGTAACCATTATGTGGTAAAGTATGATATTTCTGCCTGTTATCCTGGCCATCTTCCTTGGTGCCCCGACAACTCTTTAGCACTATAAATTGCAGGGGAAATATTGATCTACATAGTCAAGGACATTTTCTCAACTCACATTGCCCCCAAACCCAGAAATCATAGTTCTTCAAAAAATCTTATATTGAGTCCAGGCATCTATCTTTTTGTTGTTTATTATTGAGTTATTTTTTAGTCATATACAACTCTTTATTACCCCACTAGGGGTTTTCTTGGTAAAAATACTAGAGTTTGCCATTTGTTTCTCCAGCTCATTTTATAGATGAGGAAACTGAGGCAAATAGGAATAAGTGACTTGCCTAGGGTCACACAGCTAGTAAGTGTCTGAGATCAGATTTAAACTTAGGAAGGTGAGTCTTCCTGACTCCAGGGCAGCACTATCCACTGTATCACCTAGTTACATCTATTTTAACCTAATTTACATGAAAACATGACATTAAGTGAAACTTTATAGAAAGAATTTAGTTGCATAGGAACAATGTTAGAAAAAAATGGGATGTCAGTCAGGTAGGCTGACACCCAAATAAGTCACTGAGGCCTAAAGTGCTAAATGGAATAATAGGATTGAAGGTTGAAGGGAATCTCAGTTTCAGTCAGTCCCCTCATTTTATTGCTGAATAAACTGAGGCAAAGGGAACATGAATTTTCTGAGGTCACACACCTAGTGACAGCAATGTATTAAGCTCATATGTTCTTATTCCAA
The DNA here is from genome assembly GCA_028658325.1 of Potorous gilbertii. NCBI lineage: Eukaryota > Metazoa > Chordata > Mammalia > Diprotodontia > Potoroidae > Potorous > Potorous gilbertii. The sequence goes on from CM053770.1 coordinate 352,187,060, forward strand.
TTTCAGTGTTCTTTTCAAGACAGCAAGTTTTGTTTTTATATGATTTCACTGATAAAATTGTTGAAGTTAATAGTCCTTTATCCTTAAGATTTTTCTTCATATATATTTATATATGTATTACTTACATGATTTTCAGTTATACATGTCTTTCAAACTAAGCATTTTTCACTCAGGAAAGTCAAGTCATTCCTATCATATGAAGCAAGTGGTCCTCCATAGCATATGATAAATCCATCCTATTTTGTATCTCCATCTCTCCCGCCCACAATTTGATAATGCCCACCCTATTGTGATGATAAGTGACTCAGAGAGGCAATTAGTTAGTGAGAAAGAAGTATATCATGTGGACATAAAGACATGAGCCTGATCCATATATTTTTTATTTACAACCAAAATTCAAAATTTTGCCTCCCTATCACTTAAGAAAAGGGTGGACTGCTCCACACACTCCCCCATTGTCTGAATGGTTTACAACTGATTTTTCCTTTCAAACTTTCCCATGATATTCACATACTTATAACTGAAAAGCACTTCAGACATCAACTAGTTTATTCCCCAATTATACAGATAAGGAAACTGAGTCTCAAAATGTTAAAATGATTTGCCCAACATGACATAGCTAGTAACTAGAAATGTCAGGTCTCAAACCTGTGTTTTCTGATTACAATCCAATATTCTTTTCACAACACTGTTTCTTATTTTAATATTATTTCACTTTTATAATATTCTTGAAGATATTAGACAAATGATGCAATTTGTACCATGTCCTGTACTTTTGACAGCTTGTCTCTAGATCCCATAACTTGGTAATTATTTTGCCTGGGGCAACAGGGGTCACAAATCATACCCTCAATTCAACTCTTTATGACAAATTTTGCTGACTAGGGAGAATTGATGAGCCTGGAACACCATCCTTTGAACTGGAAATAAAGACTTGGAACATAGTGAGACAGTGGTTTCCTAGGAAATATTTAAAAACCAGCTCTCTCGGGGAAAATGTACCCATAATGGACTTTTAAGGTTAATCTGAATTATTAATGTTCTCTCTATCACTTTCTTAAGACTAGAGTCAAAAATCAATACAATAATAAATCAATGTCTGACCTATGACCTTTTTTCAATTTCCAGGGTAGAAATACTCACATTGAAAATTAAGCAATTGGCTTTGGGCTAGACAGTTCAAGTTGCCTCCAGTTAACTGGGTCTCCTGAGGTCTTTTCTGGAGAAACATCAGTAGGGGTATGGTTGTTAGGTTAGTAGAGAGATTACCTGGGGTGTCACCAAAATATGAATGGGGAAGTGAGGACAGTATCATTAAGTAGAATCAGATTTTAATGATATTTTTCATACTTTCAAATTCAGTTGTTTCTGTTCTGCTGAAGGACAGTAAGTAAATCAGCACTTTCTAAATCTGGCCATCCTAAGGAAAAGAATCCCTTATCCTACCTTAGCTATATCCTTATTAGTTTTCAGGTCTTCTTAGGGATCTTTCTGACTAGCTCTTTCTCCCTTTCTCAATTCTTTTTGAGTATTTTAGATTATAGCATACTTTATATTTGAAAGTGATATAAAGCTACAACTCAGAGGGAAATGAGAAGGGAATAAACATTTAAGCACCTGCTATGTGTCAGGTGCTGTGCTAAACACTTTGGAGATAGTATCTCATTTGGTCTTCACAACAACCCTATGAGGTAAGGGGTATCATGGTCCCCATTTTACAGCTGAGGAAGCTGAGGCAGACAGAATGACTTACCCAGTGACACATAGCTAATAAGTATATGATACCAGATTTGAACACAGGTCTTTGTGACTTCAGGACCATTTGTTATACCACCTAACTGTTAAATAAGTGTAAAATCAAAATATAATAGTAAAATTAGATTTTTACTCCACTGAAAATTATGTTTAGATTAGTCTGACTTTAATGCATAGTGTGCTTAGTGATTTCATGGAGGTATATTGAGGAGAAGTGGAAATGGTAGTTTGCCATATATATCCTAAGAAAATATTTTTATAGAGGCTATGTGGCACAGTGAATTGACTGCCAACCTTGGAATCACAAAGATCTGATTTCAAATTCTATCTCAGATACATGCTGACAATATGGCCATGGACAAGACATTTAACTTCTCAGTACCTTCAAGTAACACTCTGAGTTATCAGATACAGATAAGATGCTGACCTGAATCAATAGACAGAATTTCCTTATTGGGAGTTCTCTATACTGATAAAGTCATGGGAGCAGCCCCTACTAAGAAAAAAAAAACAGTTTTTGTTTTTGTCTGCTTGCTTTAGAGTTTATAGAACTTTAGAGATCACTCAATCCAATCTCTTATTTATTGGTAAAAAAAAGTGAGATGCAGAGAGTTCAAAGGATCCATCAAGACTGAATAACCTATTAGTGTATGGTTGGACTTGGAATTCAGGTTCCCAAGGCATTGTTCCTCTCATACACTGCAAGTACTTGGTGATGTTGTTGTTATTTGTGCTAAATTTTAAGCAGCTGCTCTACACCCAGGTGTTAAATCCTTGTGAAGATAGAGAAAATACTCAATGAACACTTAATGTTGGGTATCCTAGGTGTTATGAGGGAATACAGAAATAACAAGACATTGACATTTTTCATATAGTCATTTAGTCTACTAGGTGGCACAGTAGATAGTGACCATGCCTGGTGTTAGGAAGACCTGAATCCAAATTTGAACTCAGACACTTGCTTACTGTGTGACTCCCTTAGGCAAGTCAACCCTGTTTGCCTCAGATTCCTCTTCTGTAAAATGAAGTAGAGAAGGAAGTGGTAGACTCCTCTGGTGTCTGTGTCAAAAAAAACCCAAATGGGGTCACAAAGAGTTGGACATGACCAAAAAACAACAAAAATTGTCATTTAGTTCTTAACTACTTAAAAACTTGTTTTCCATTTCTGAAGGAAAAGTACAGAATATGGTACTATTCAAAAGAGATTTAGCATTCTGCTTATATTTCTTGAGTTGTGAGTCCTCTGACTTGTGATGAATTCAGCTGTTACCCAAGTGCATCTGTTGTAGGTGTGCCTTTCACTCAGGGGACAAAGAACTTGTAAGATGTGACAACTTTTCCTCCCATAAAATGTCAATTTCTTTAAAGAGGTCAGTTGTCTTTAGTTTACTCATTAGACCAAAACAGGGCATTGAAGTTGCATTTTCATTCTTCAAATTTCTTTCAAATTTTCTAATTCCCTCATTAAAATAGTTGTGCATGTTACATAAAGTAAATTCCCAGCAAGATGAAAGGAAGTTAGAGAATTTCTATTTCCTTTCTAGTTAAACTCTTAAAAAAAATAAAAATGTAAGCTTATATGTCATATGTCTTCAAATGCCATTTAACATTCAGACAACTCATCTCTCCAGTATATTTTTAGGGGTGAAGTTGGGAATCAACTGATGATTGAAGGTAGGAACTTTATTTAGAAGAGTAATAAGGCTATAGGAGGTGAATGGTTGGTTAAGGAGATGTCAGAGAATTGCATTTAGATTTTGGCATAACAGTGATAAGCTTTGGGCCATGGAAGGAATGCATCTCATAAGACCTGGGAAGAATTTTGTCGTATACAGGGAAGAATGGGGTCACTGAATCTAAAAGCTAGAAAAAACCTTCCAGATCTTCTGCTCCAACCCATATGTGAGCAATAAACTATTTCTAATAATCCCTTAGCAATGGTGTGCTGGTAAATCTTTCAAAACCACCTGGATGAGAGGAAGTATATACACAAAACACCAAAGCTTAGCCTGTAATGTTAGCATTTTCTCCATCACTTCCTTAAGTCCAGTTAATCAACAAAACAATGAATGGAGCCTTGAAATGTTGTATTTGCTGACTCAGGTATAAATGCTCACACTGAAAATTTAAGAATTGGCTCTTTGTAGGTATGAGTTGGTCTATGCTTAAGATGGTCATCCAACTTTTGCTTGAAGACTTCTAATCAGAGTTGGAAGTCTTACCTTCTTAGGCAAGTCATTTTACTCATGGATAGCTCAAGAATTAAGAAGTTTTCCCTTACCTCTAGCTGAAATCTGTCTCTTGGCAACTTTATCCATGACTCCAAGCTCTTTCCCTTGGGGAAAGTTGAATCATACTATATAGCTACTTAAATTACTGAAGACACCTATCAGTCTTCCTTAGTCTCAAGCTAACATATCCATTGCCTTAATTTGATCCTTTTGTGGTATGTTCTGCATCCTTCTCACCTTCCTGCCTACCCTCCTCTGGATATCCTCTATCTTTCTTATGCATTTCCTGAAAATTAGTACACAGGTGATCTAGGTGGTGCAGCATACAGAGCACTAGACCTAGATTCAGTAAGATTTGACTTCAAATCTGACCTAGACACTTACTAGCTGTGTGAGTGTAGATGTCACTTAACCTCTGTCTGCCTCAGTTTCCTCAGTTATAAAATAAAGACAATAATAGTATCAACTTCACCAGGTGGTTGTCGGGGTCAAATGAGACATTTGTAAAACTTAACACAGTGTCTGGCATAGTAGGCACTTGATAAATGTTCCTTTCTCCTCCCCATTTGAATTTCATAGAATATTCCACCTGTGTCCTGGCAATGGCATAAAGGCACTTATCTATTTTAGTTACTTGTTCTTGATTCCACTTTCAAATCACACTCTTTAAACTCTGAATGTGTTGGTAAATTCCCTTTGCAACCACACTACTGTTCCTAAGCAGTTCCCCTTTTTCCTCCTTGTTGGAATGGAGGAAGGGAAAAACTGCCAAAATAATTATTGCTAAACTACATACTGAAAACAGAAAGGGGGTAATTTAAGGAAACTAATAGCATGTAAGTGGCTGGCAGTTTGGAGGAGTTTAATAATAGGGAAGAGGGTTTGAAATCATCTCCTTAACCTCATGTATCAGTAAACAGATTATTAATAACAAGGGAAATAAAGTAGAATAAAATTGAGAAAATATGACGTAATAAGTATTATTGAGAATGCAGCTCATCACTAAAATATTGCAATGAAACATTAATATTTTTTTAGAAGCGTGTTACAGTAATACTCTATATTTTGGAGATAGGTGAACCTGAAGGAAGATACTTGAGTAAATATATGAGTCAAGTTAAAAGCAAAGAAAGACAGAAGTCATTATATGGTGGGAGTATTCTATAGACAGCCTGGCCAGAAGGAGGAAGTGGATCATGAGTTTCCTGATTCAGAACTCAAAGCTGGCATGCGAGTAGGATGTAGTTGGGAGGGGACACTTTAACTATTCTGTCTTCTGCTGTGTGGCTCTTTCTGCTAAAAGCAGAGCAACTGATAAATTATTCACTTGCATTACTGATAATTTAATGCTTTTAAAAGGTAGAAAGAAGCTATGAGTGGAACTGCTATTATGGACGTTGAAAATAAGATACCATACTATCTTAGATAAGAAGTGAATGGAATTATTCTTACATGGAGCATTGACTTTATGGAAGCATTTTAAAATAAGCTTTAATGAAGGATAGGTATGATGTCATAGTTTAGGGCTTAAAAATATAAAGAGAGAATAGTTAATAAGAATGTTAATAGCTAATAGTGAAACTTCAAGATAGGTGATGAAAAGTTAACCACTTTCCTAGTTGCTTTCTGAATTCAAATCTCTGACCCAGATGAACTGCATCCTGAGCATTGGGAGAACTTGCTGATGGGATTGCTAAATCACTACTGATAATCTTTAAGGAGTCATAGAGAATGGGAAAGTGTCTTGGGTATGGAGTTGGACAAATATCATTTGAGTTTTCCAAAATTAGAAGGTACAATAGATCCTTCATCCTATAGAACAGTGAGATTGCTGCTGACGACTGGAAAAAATTTAAGAGATGCTATGTAACTACATCATAGGCATTGAATTAGTGGAATGTAATGTATGTACCAGCTCATTTATTATCTCACACAACTTGCCTGTTATTCTACATGGACCACTAACTCTGACTCAATTTCAATTTTTACCACTTAGATTTTTGAATGGCCTTGCCAGAAATTCAATTTACCATTTATTAAGCACTTGCTTTATGTAAAAGATAGTGTAGTTAGTATTGGTGATACAAAGACACAAACAAAAAACAAAATAGGCCCCATTTACAGAGAGTTTATGATTACCCTTGAATGGATACCATATATATGCAAATTAATATAATAAAAGGTAATTAAAGGAAGGAGCACTAGGGAAGACTTCGCGGAGGGAATAGAGTTAGGACTAAACTTTGAATGACTACCACAATTTTGAGAGGCAGAGATAAGAAAGGGGGCCAATCTAATCACAGAGGCCAGACTATGATAATGTTTGGGGGAAAATGATGGTCTTTCAAGTTTAAGAAAAGGCTTATCTTATTTTCCTAGATAAAGAGTTCCTTAAAGTGAAACAGTATAAAATTAGGCTGAAGTAACACCCAGACCATGGAGGACCTTAAATGCCAGGCTGAAACATTTACATTTGATCCTATCAATAATGGGAATCCACTAAATGTTTTTGAGAAGAGGAGTGATACGGTCATACCTGTGTTTTAGGAAGATAAAATTGGCATCTCTGTGATTGATAGTTTGGAGAGGAGAGGATAGAAGGGAATATTCAGACCTGAATTCATATGGCAGACGTGAATGCAGAGAGAAGTTTTTGGGGGGTAGACCTAACAAGACTTGGCAATGATTGGTTAAGGGCAGGACAATATGACAACCATTATGAACCAGGGGGATTGAGAGTAGGGTTATATCCTTATTAGGAAAGTGAAGCTTGGGGGAGGGAAAATGAAATTGTATTCATTTCTTGTGGGGGGAGAGATATATGTTAAGTTTGAGGTGTCTGTGGAATAGGCAAGAAAAGGTATCCATTAGGCAATTGATAATGTAGTACTGGAATTAAAAGAGAGATGAGAGAGAAATGGATGAATGGATGAATGGAAGGAAATATAGATTGGATATAGATAAATATCTATATATGTTATATACATGTGTGTGTATATATACATATATATACTTATTTGTGTGTGTGTATATATTACATATATATATATATATGTAGATTATGGTTCATTGGCATGGAGATGAAATTTGAGCCCATTGAAGCAGTTGTATTTCTAAGTGGAATACAAAGGGAAGGGTTCAGAGAAAGACAAGAAAAAGGGTTCAGTGCAGACAAATTGTGGACAAGCGCAGCTCCTGGCACATAGTAAGTACTTAAAAATGCTTGTTTGACTGACTGATGATCATGTTAAGAAAGTGGAAGATGGATTATGATTTGACTGATGGAACTGCGGAGTGGTCAGACAGAGAAAAGAACCAAGAAAGAGAGATACTATGGAAGCCAAGGGAGGTGAAATTATCCAGGAGGAAGGGCCGGGAAAACAACATCAGAAGCTAAACATAAGAGGAAGATGACTGGGAATGGGTCATTGCATATTGGAGTTAAGATATCACTGATAATCTTAGCAAGCTTGGTTTCTTTCCAGTGGTGATATTAGGTAACATGAATCTGGAGACCAGATTGAAAGAGACTTGGAAAGCAAGTGTAAATGTAAAGGAAATGAGTATGGGCACTTCTTTCTTGTAGGTTGGCACTGAAAGTGGGGAATGTAACAATAATGTCAGCACTGAATGCCTTATAGTCTAATCCACACATATACAAAAATCCATTTTAAAATATCCTGGACAAGTAGTCATCCAGCCGTTGTTTGAAGAAGGTGAATACAGTATTTACTGAGGCAGTTTGATTCACTCTTGGATAGCTTTAATTATTAGGAATTTTTTTCTATTATAATTGCCCTGTCTAACCTAAACAGTGATCCTGTGCCTTTTTTAAAATTCTTCCTCATTTCTCCCACAGGGTTAAATCAACTTCTTTGTTATCATTGTTCGTCACTTCCTTCCTTGCCCAGTCTCTCCCAGCTCATTCTGAGATGTAGTGTTCCTGTACCTATTCTTACTCTGTGTCTTTTCACAATCAAAACTATTGCCCTGGGTTCAAGTATCATTGCTATGTTAGTTACTTCATGCACTCATCCTCCATTTCCTTTTCTTGCCTCCATCTTCTGTGTATATTTTTTTTGTTTTAGAAATCTAAGTTGGTCATTAAATTCCCTCTCCATACAGGTATATTTGCCTCATCAAGCATTTCCCTTTTCTTCTTCATTGAAATTATGTCGATAGCATAGGTGCATAGATTAATAGATTTAGAATTGTAAGGGATCTTAGAGGTTATTTAATCCAATTCCCTCATTTTACAGGGGAAGAAAGTGAGTTCAAAAGACATGAATGACATACCCAAGATCATACAGACAGTAAAAAACAGTGATCAAGTTTGAACTGAGTTCCTCCTACTAAAATTGCAAGTAATTTAAGGAGATGTCATGGTCAAGTGAAAGTTTTTCAAGGCTATAATAGACCTGTACATATTTACAGATAGCAGTCAGAGAAAATGATGATTGGGGATGAGGATGTAGCAGTTCAATAAGGCAAGCTTCTAAGGATATGGGAAGGGACTAGATCCTGGACACAGGTGGAGAGGTTAGCCTTGGCAAGAAAATGGGTCTTCTCAGAGACTGGTGCAAAAGAGGACAGGATAGGTATATACGCAAAGGAGTTCTGAGGCATAGATGAAATAGTTACAATGATTAGGTTCTATTCTTTCAATCAAATAAGAGTCTAGAGTATATGTTGAGAGAGAAGTGAATGGGTTTGGTTTGCAAGTTTTGAGAGAAAAGAGAAGGTTTATAATAATAGCAACTGAGGAGATTGGAGTGGAATAGACAGTCAAGAGAGAATAAAATGATTGTCACACAGTGGTAATATTAGGTAACATGAATTTACAGTGGATCCTATTGGCATTTTATGTGACAAGTTATGTGTTTGATTAACTGAAGATAGGAGTAGAAAAAGTGAATCGTGGGGATAATTCAGAGATGAGAATTAGCAGAGTATAAATAATAAGAAGGACAAGACAGAAGGGAATATAAAATGAAGCACAATACATAGTTGAGTTGCTTGATGATTGGGTTAATTGAAAATATGGACAAATCAAAGGTGATAGAAAGGAAATGTATAGATATTGAAGTTTAAGGTGAAGGTAAAGAATAGGTCTAAGAGAAGTAAAGCAGGAATGGAAGGACAGAAGACTATAATTACTGAGGAATTTTACAGTTCAAAATATTGAAGGTGGCACAGTTACAGATGATTGCAAAATCCAAAGTATGACCATTCCTGTGCCCTGCTGGAAGTAAGATGTAGGTTACTAATGCACCTGTTAAAAATATCATTATAATTCCTCATGAAATACTTAGAAATAAAACACTTATCCATGAGAGGAAACAATGCCTCAGCACCAATTCTTTCTGGATTAAAAGAAAATAAAATAATCGTAGCTACAGGCCTGCAAAAAAATGTTTTAACAGGAAACAAATAGGTATATAATGAGAAAGGCAGTTATTTCACTTAGAAACTGGCTTTATGCTTTTCCATATTGGTTAAAAATATTGATTGATTTTTACTGAGATCAAATTTACAGACAAAAATGTACAAGTTAACCAGTAACTTATGTTTCAAACATCTTATTGAATTCCTAATAGACAAACAAAAGCTACACAGTGGCAAAAATTAAAGATTTGAATTCACTTCACTTAACATTTAAGTGCCTACTAGGTATCAATCATTGCATTAGAGTCTGGGGTTAATTAAGACCTAAATAAAAGAATACCTTCCTAAAGGAACCTAAATTCTATTGAAAGATATGTACAGAAATCAATAAATTCAAAATAGTACAAAAACACTTAGAAAGTGAGAGCGTGGTAATTTCTGATGAGATCAAAAAAGGCATGATGTAAAAAGCAGCAATATTAAGTGAAAAAACAGGACAAGGATGTAGCTTCATTGGATAACATTTGGAGTGAATTAATTAATAGAATTAAATGAATTAATTAAGCTTCTTCTTCCAATAGATATTATACTCAAAAATGTTTTCAGAAGACCTGTCTTCCTTCAGTAAACTCCTAAACACTTAAAAGGATTCCTTGTGTGACATAAAATTATCATTCTGTCTTTAGAGGAACCTCAGAGACCATCTAAATGACCAAGAATAAACACTACAACATACCCAGCAAGTGATGACACAGTCTGTGCTTGAATCTCTCTAGTTAAAGGAAATCCAAGACCTCTTGAAAAAGGCCACTAAACTTTTGTATAGATCTAAATCTTACTATATACACATATACATATGCATATATACATATATACATACATATATATATATATATATATATATATATATATATATATATATATATATATATACTGTTTGTTTGGTTTTTATTTTTTACTTACATCAAGCCTAAACTGTCCTTTTCCTTAATTCTACCCACTGATCCTTCAGTAATTATGTCCTCTGGGGTTAAGGAGAAGTCTATTTCCATTTCCACATAATAACTCTTGCAATACTTGGAGACAGCCATTCTATCCTTCATTGGATTGGCTCTTCTCCAGGCTAAGTACCATCAACTAAGATCAACATTCACAAGTCATGAGCTTCAATTGTTCCTGCCTCCCTCCACTCCCTCTGGTTTTCATAATAGTCATACTTTTGGAATTAAATACAGGGGCAAGGGATATTTGATAAACTTAAAAAAAATTTATATACCCAAATGATTGGTATATAAATCATCAATACACAGAATACAGTTGTAAAACTATATTCTCAGCCTATAACTTTCCAAATACGCTCTTTAAATACAAAGTACAACATTGACTTTTTTTCTCAAACCTCAAAATGTATAAAGGATGATTTTAAAGAAAAGATTCCTTTGATTAGCCCAGCTATAAAGATAGAACCTACCTGCCTCTTGGAAGTATTAATGAATAATACAGGGAATGTAATTGAAGTTCAAGGATGGAAATTGCTGTATGTGGGACTGTCTACAATTTTTGAAGTGGGTAAGAACAAGTCTTGAAAAACTCAAGATGGATGTTATAACTGGGGGTTATGGAAAGAAGAAAATCTGAAATCAGAGGATTTGGATTTGAATGTTGATTCTCCTGTTTTCTGCCTGTGTAATTTTGGGAAAGTCACTGCCTCTCTGGACTTCAGTTTCTTAATCTATAAAGTAAGAAGTTTGGATTGTATTACCTCTAAGTTCCTTCCAACTCCAATTCTATGAATTAAATGCATGAATGACTAGAATAATTGTATTCATGGTGAGGAACTGTATTCATTTGAGGTAAATTTTCTGCTACAACATATTATTATTTTTGAATATTACATATTTATATTATTTATCCTCGGAGTGGCTTTCATTTTATTTATCTTTTGGGGGAGAGGGAAGACAGACTTGGGATTTTATTCTATTCCTAACATGGAAACTCTCTATCCCTGCCTATTAGTAATTATTCCATAACTTACAGTGTTAGACAATTGCCTGGGGCCTCTGTAAGGGTGTCACTTGGCCACAAATACACAGATAATATTTTCCTGAGGCAACACGAGCAAAGAATCTAATGGTAGTCATCTCCAGGGTGAAGGGAGGGTGGGAGGGAAGAAGAAAAATAAGTAAAATTACACAATACCCTTATTATATATTGTAAAGCAATAGCAAGTTGTACATAATAGCTTTACATTTTTTTATAATATTTTTTATATTTTTCCATTCTATTATTTTACGAAAATGCTTGTTTTATTTCTTAAATTCAGAATAAAATAAGCAAAATTTTTTTAAAAAAGGGATTCAAAGGCTGGTCATTTTTATTTGTTATACCACACTACATCTCTGGGATGGTTCATCATCCAAGGAATATAAAGTATTTTGTTTTTATTAAAATTATATTCCTTTCCTTAATAATAATATCATTACAGTATTTTGTTCTTATTAAAATTGTACTCTTTTGTTGATAATATGTAAGTACACTTATTAATATTAACAAGTATTAACATTTATTCTTAGATCTTAAGGTCTGTCACAAAGCTGAGTTTATCTCTCATATATGCATATGGCTGTTACTAATAATACTGTACATAACAATTTGAGTCAGGCCACACATCACTATTCCTGTATTAGCACATCTGACTTGAGTAAATACTGTTTCAATTTCAGAGTACATTACTTACTATATTCATTTGACAGAAAGGAATTCAAAACAGAATGGATGTTTTCACCTCTGACACTGAGTTAAGCCAGAATACTCCCTTTCATTTCAGTGATTTAATACAGTACAGACACCTGAGTTTGGGGATTGCAGTGAGTCAGAAAGTTTGGGCACTTTATGGTGAACTAGATTAATTTCTATCAGACTTTGAATAGGATTATACTGCATTAGGCTTACAGCTCTAATTCTTCATATTTGTTTCTCACCGAAGAAACATTTTGACTCAAACCGTCAGTTTATAATCTCAGCTTAATTAGGGTGTGTGGGGAGGAAAAGGGAATTTGCATGTACTATTCTGATTAGTCTATATTCAATTAACACGCAAGCTAGTTTCCATGCAGCAGAAGGAAGTTTGAAAGTGGGATAAGGATTTCCTTAGAAAAGTAAAACATTGATGCTCGTTGAACTGGACCCATCAAAATTTCAAAGACCCAAGGTTTAAAATCTACGTAACATTTCCTAATAAGTGTAACCTCTGACTTGAGAGTATTGCTACTCTGGACCGAGATTCAATGAAACAGCTGTTAGTATGTTCATGATTTCTTCCAGAGGAAGATGTAAGTAGCTTAATTCTTACATATTTTGAAAGATATGAAAATTTCCACCCTGCATGGTTTTATGAAGCAGTTTTGTGACTTTACCTCTCTGTGCCTCAGTTTCCTCATCAATAAAATATGAGAATTGGACTCAATGACTGCTAGGGTTTCTTCTAGCTTTAAATCTGTAAGTCTGGGTTCCTTTTGTTGTTGTTATTTGTCCTTCATTCTTGAAGAGAGCCAATGATGTCATGAAGGCAGTGTCTTGACTTGAAAGTGAATTGGATATGAATGGAGCAGGGCTACATCAAGTTGTCTGCCTCACTTGCTTTTCTAGAGTCATTGCCGTCCAGTGGCAAGACAAAGGCCAAGACATTTTAAAAAGGAACAGCCACATATTGCCACCAATGTCTATACTCTGTTGTAGCTCCAATGAGATATTCACAGTGTCCACAGCAGCTATAAATATCCTAGCACAATTCTGAATTGTGAAACACAACAGACTCTCCCCATGGAAGACAGAACCAAAACCTTTTTTCAGATACCAGAAAGCCAAATCCATCATAGTAACAAAAATCGATACACAATAACAATGCAGAGGGCAACACTATCCCCAAGCCTTCCCTGGCTAGGGCTTCCCATAAACCAGCTCCATTAAACAAATCACAAACAAGTTCTCCTACTCACACTAGTTGCTGCCCCAAGTTGCTGGTTTCTCTGTCCTTCCCAGCTCTCACTAGTCAGATCAACTTCCCCTCAGCTTTGCTCTAGCTCTGTCTCTTACTGTTCACCCCTTCCTGTCTCACCCATTCAGCAGGTTTCCCCCGCCACAGACTCATGTGGCTCAGGCTTCCATGTGATTTAAGCAGGTCACATGGGCCTATTAATGGATAGGAAAGATTTCCAAATTAACCAAAAAAATTACACTAACAATACATCTATGCCCACACAATCCCCTATACCTGAAATTACATGCTCTTTAAAATATAAAATAATAAAAAAAACTTTAATTTGCATGCAAAAATAGCATAGATAGAGCTACCTAGTAGTACTGGGGATAGAGTTCAGGACTTGGAGTCAGGATGACCTGAATTCAAATCCTATCTCACACTTTCACTTAGCTGTGTTACTGTAGGCAAGTGACAGCCCTTCTTAGTCTGATTTTCCTCATCAGAAGACAGGTATAAAAGTAGCACCTACTTCACAGGATTGTTGTAAGCATCAGATGAGATCTTTCTAAATGTGTTTTGCAAATCTTAATGTGCTCCATACATTCTACCTATTCTTGATGATAATATCATTGATGATAATTGCTGGACAGCTAGGTGGCACAGTGGGTAGAGTTCTGGCCCTGGAGTCAGGAAGATTCATCTTCCTGAGTTCAAATTTGGCCTCAGACACTTACTAGTTATGTGACCCTGGACAAGTCACTTAATCGTGTTTGCCTCCTTTGTAACGTGAGCTGTAGAAGGAAATGGCAAACTGCTCCAGTACCTTTGCCAAGAAAACCCCAAATGGGGTCATGGAGAGTTGGACATGACAGAACAATTGCGTGATGATTACTGAGAGCTCAAGGTTTTGAGTAATGTTGAATATAGCTCCTGGCCTCCTCCTCCTTCTCTTTTATTCCTATATCTACCATTCTAGTTTAGACCTCGTGCCTTCTTGTCTAGACTCCTGTCATATTGTCCTAATTGCTTTTCCTGCCTCTGCTCTGTCCCCTTTCCAACAGATCCTTCAGAATAGTACTTTTGTAATTTTAAATGCTTTGTTCTGATAACATCACTGCTCTACTCAAAAATCTTCAGTGGTTCTATGTGAAAACTAAAGAAAGTAAAACACCTGATCCATTCATACAAGGCATGTATCATCTTGTTCTTGCTCACTTTTTGGGTCTTCACTCATACCGCTCCACTTTACATGGTCTATGCCCCAGCTAAACAGAACTATTCTCTGTTTCAAATGATTTTTTCAGTTCATCCCCCTTTCCTGTAATTGATTCCCATTGCCTCCATCTGTTGAAGTCCCTCCTTTCCTTAAAGCCCAATCAATCAATTAATTAACCAGCCTTTTTTTTTTAGTGCTTACCTTGTGCCAAGCATTGTACTATGAACTAGGGATACAAAGTCCCTTCCCTCAAGAAGCTTATACCCTAATCAGGAAAAAGAGTGGAATATTAGATAGTTTGGCAAGGGTCCTAATGATTGGGGAAATCAATTCATATAGAAAGTGGCACTTGAGCTGAATATTTGTACATATTGGATATTCCTGGAGGCACAGGTGAGAAAGAGAATGCTCCAGGCATTGGAGACAGTGTAAAAACAGAGAGACAAGAAGAAATAGAGAGCGATAGATAAGGAACTATGAGTCAGTCAAGATGGGTGGATATTAGAGTGCTTGGAGGGTAGTCAAGTATAAAAAACGTAATGAAAGAAAGAGCTTTAAATGCCAAAAGAGAGGGGTTTATAGTTGCTTCTATTGGTAAGAGAGAGTCGTGGGATTCCATTGAGGAGTGACATGAGATCTGTGCTTTAAGACTTTGGCAGTGGTGTGGAGGAGCTACTGGAAAGGGTAGAGATTTATATTAAGGAGGCCAAAGAGGAGGCCATTTCAATAGACGATGTGGTAAGTGAAAGAGGTTAAAGATTCTAGATGCATGACCTGGTGTGGGGGCTGTGAGAGTGAAGAGATAAGGTAAAGAGTGGAGACCATCTAAAAGTATAATTTCAATAGTACAGAGAAGTCCCTGGTGAGGAAATTCTTGGCATTTTCTTTTCAATTGTCAGACCGCTGAGATGCTAAATGACAGGTCCAGATCATGTCCCAAACATGGGTCAGATACAGGACTTGAATCTAGATCTTCTAGTTCTGAGGGAAGTTCACTATGCAGTATACCACACTGCCTTTCCAGAGGAGAGGAAAGAGGCTTATGTGAGAAATATTGTAGAAGTAGAAATGAAAGATTTAGTAATTGGAACATGTACTCAACTCAGTTGCTATCTCCTTTTTCACCACCACAATCCTCTCCCCCACCACTCAGGTAAAAATGATCTCTACCTAAAATTTCTATTGTCTCTTTGTCCGAATCTCCCTTTTGCATTTCTCATGTGTTTCACAGTTATTATAAATTCCCTGAAAGAAGTATCTGTGCTGTATCTACATTAGTATTTCCAAATAATTAGTATACACAATGGATATTTAATAAATTTTTGCTGCATTAAACCATTCAAAGTCAAAGTCTGTTCTTTAGTTTTGGGTGGTATTTGTTAGTAGGTATTTGATGGAGCTTTCAAAGTATTCATAATATTAGAAACTATGCTGTCCCAAAGTCAACTTGTAAATCAAGGGGCATTTTGTCATTTGCTCCATGTCTTTTCAATTAAAGAGATGTACTTACATTCCTGTTATTTAGTAGTCCTTCAATTGGATGATGGAAAGCTTGGGAGTAGACCAGTAGAATTTTTTGAGGTAGTGGTAAAGTAGGATTATGGTTTATATGATGACTCAGCACCTGAACCAACCCCAGCACCTTCAGTCCAACCCTAAGGAGGCTATTGTTATAAAGTGGTAGCTTTTTGTCCCATAGTTTCTGTTTTATTTGCTTAGGGAGAGATTACAAAACTAGTCTATGAAGAAATCTATGTTCTTCCTTGTCTTCCTCCATTGGTATCTACCCTTCTTCATGACAGGGTATAGAGATATGAGAGAAAGCAGAGAATAATTTTCCCAGAAGAGGGAAAAGAATCTATAATGCCAGAAACCTCAGGAGAGGAATGATTCTGGTTTTTAGCCCTAGGGTATCTCAAGATGGGACAACTTGAGTCTTTAAAGGTCTGGTCCAGGTTGATAGAAGGCAGATCTACTGACCAAAAAAAAAAGGAATTGTGAAGTTAGAAAGTAGGAAAGTCTTTGTATTAATTTTTCTTCTTTTCATTTTTAGGGAGACCAATATGTAGAGGCTTTTTAAAAAATCTTACATATTCTGTGAAATAACCTAATATTCTGTGGAATAAGATTTATATCTTGTATAGTCATGGAGGATGCCATTTAATCAGCTTGAACACTCTGTTGAGTTTAAAAATTCTTCCTTCCCTCCATAAAAAATGCCACTATGTCCTAAGGATGTAGTTGAATGAACTAATCACATTATCATGTGTATCATAGTTACTCATAAATTCCATAAAAGAAGTATCTATTTTGTGTCATCTTTGCATTTCCCAGTAATTAGTATATAGTAATTAATAGAAAGTAATCCACACTTAGAAAGGAAGAATGTGTTGCATTCACAGTATAGTAATTGGGAAAGTTAGTACACTCCCTGTTATTTTCCCTTCAGTGTGACATTAAGATATGTTGTGTTGGAGCCTAAATGAACCCTTTCATCTTGTAATTAACATTTTACCATGTTTCTGCTACCATGAATATATTTTGTTTGACTTTTATTCTGAGTCTTAATTTCCCAATGAAGAAAATGCCCATTTATATAGGAATTATATGTTTAAGTTCCTTGAGAACTTGGATTAGGATAAAAAAAAATCATAGATTTAGAATTGGAAGGAATTTTTGAGCCATCTAGTTCAACACCTATAGTTGACAAGAAAATCGTTCAAACCTTACTTCCTAAATTTTTATATTTCTTACAACTGAGATAATATATGTGAAGTATTTTACTGGTGACATATATATATATATATATATATATATATATATATATATATATATGTATGTATATATATCAGCTGTTATATTGCATATATTTTGATCCCAATATTTGGCTCCAATTAAGATAATATATAACAGTAAATGGTCATTCAGTAATTTGGCAGTATGCATAAAATGCACTCAATTTGAATAACCATTGAAAACAGCCTCTGAACGAACCTCATACTTGCAGGATGAGTTTAGCAGCAGGTTTTTTCATTATCAAATTAGAAAGTCAGGGAGTAAGATTGTGTAAGTGTGTCAGGATCAGAGTTTGGTGCCCAAACTAGGAGAAAAAGTCTGGAGATTACTAGGTCCTAATTTTTTTTCTAATCCAGACCTCTTGGGTCTATAATTAAGTTTCAAGAATGTTTCATTCATTCATTCTAATTAATTAATCACTTAATTAAAATGATGCTTTGACTCTGGTTAGTATGAGAGGTGCCTTGAAATTAAAAACAATTATGTGGCTGTGTAAGTTCTTGCTGATTATTCAACTTTTGGGAAGTTTTAGTTTTTGTATACATGTCAGAGCTTGCTTTTAATTCCTCTGAAGTTCTTTGTAATCACTGACAAAATGAACAACTGAAATGCTACCAGGAAAAGATTACTAGAGAATTGGTTAATATTTAAATAATTCTAACTAAATCTTCAAAGCTATCCTTCTGCTACGTCCCTCATGATAAACAAACATGATTTCCTTCTTTCCTCTTCTCATGAGGGTTGAAAGTAACAGTGAATAAAGAATGAACCAGAATGCTCTCTAAACATCATGCACTTGCAATGAACTCAACACAGATGGAGCCAACAACCTCCAAGTTGTTTAACATATCAATAGTTCTCTGATCTGATACATGTAGGTATTCCTTCCTATGATAAGGATCATAACATTACTGCAGGTGAACTATCTTGTTCCATTTCTGTCCAGATCCTCCCCTATAGTCTTAGAAGGGGGCAATCTACTAAGGCTGGTTACACTTGGATTTGTGTGGATACCAGTGAAACTCCATGTATCCATCATTAATCCCTTACTCTTTATGTTTGAAATTACAGCAAGAAAGATTTAAGTTGTCCACAGTGAACAAGCATATATTAAAACATGTATGATATGCTAGACACTGTACTAAGAGCTAAAGATATAAAAATATATTTGAAACAATCCTTGCCCACAAAGAATATACACACGCAGGTGTGTATTATACATATATGATACACAACATATTTATGTGTGTTTTATCAGACACATTCAAAATAGACTCAGCGTGAACTTAAGGTAAAGGCACTGTGAAGACCTAGAAAAGCCTCCCACAGAAAGTGGTACCTGAGTCATAAAGGAAATCAAAGATTCCAAGTCATGGAGGTGAGAAGGAAGAGGATTATGGGGTAGCCAGTGCAAAGATATGGAGTCACAAGAGTTTTCAATTCCAAGAAAACACTCCCTTAATAA
The DNA here is from genome assembly GCA_028658325.1 of Potorous gilbertii. Taxonomy (NCBI): domain Eukaryota; kingdom Metazoa; phylum Chordata; class Mammalia; order Diprotodontia; family Potoroidae; genus Potorous; species Potorous gilbertii. Next base: position 352,205,890 of record CM053770.1, read on the forward strand.
TGAAGATGATTCCTTATGAAGGACTTTCTAAATCAGAGGTGGCTATTTTTCATCAGGCAGGCTGTTTTTTATTGGACTCTGTGAGCCAAATTGGGGGAAATTCTGCCATTCGGGGAAATTTTATGCTTAATTAAATGAATGTTCAAGATTTATGTTAAAGTATGATCATTCAAAAATTTTATCACTGTAATTTTAGAAAATAAGAAAATAAAATGGGAGATTTATTGCAATTGTTTACCTGTCCCGGCAATGATAGTTATTCTAACAATGAAATGTTGTACATGAATAAACATTGTTGCAGAAAAAAACAAAATAAACCCTTTTTTATGTGCTAATATCTTGTAGTTTTGCCATTATATGCAAGACTGAAAATTAGCAGCATATCTGAGAAGTAGATAGATAAATATAGATCTGCATAGATATGTATATATCACCAATAATCTTGTGGTTTACAAAACAAAATTATTTTTCTTTTTTGTTTTTTAGAAAAGGTTGCATCAAAGTCACTTGGGCTGATTATAGGCATTTTAGCATTTTAAAAAGGCAACTTGCTAGAAGCTTAATGCTGATAAATGTGGCATAAAGACAGACCCTGACCATTCCTATAACCTCACTTTGTCACATCCTTCATTTTCTCTCCTTTCTTTTTTTCTTGACTATACTATTTCCCCCATTCCTCTGTAATCTAGGCTTATTAGTATTATGAATTTGAATATTTTATTTAGGGGACCTTGGTATAGTTTGGGTATTCCTGGGACACAATTTCTATAAATGCCTCCCACAATGTCCTTGGGGCAAGGAGATGAAAGAAAAAGGAATCTGGGGTCATTTCCAAGTCCTTTAGATGTCTGAGTTTGCATCCTCCTGAGAGGCTTGATGGATTTTAGGAGCAGCACCTCTGGAGAATATGGTAATTCACCCTGGGCCAAGGATGTGTGAGAGGCATGTGCCCTGCCTCAGTGCATGTCAGAACAGGACTAAAGGTGGCAGGAGGAGGGTGAGAGTATTGTGATGTTCAGTCACAGAGGCTTTCCCTGACAGCAGTGAATGACTATGAGTTAAGTTCAGGAGAACACTAAAATACCATAATGGTCACTATTAGAGCTGCAAGGAGATAGAAATTATAGGCTGAGTCATCCACTAGTGCTCTGCCTAGAGGCTTGGCAATGGGGGGAGGTGAGAAAGGACGTAGAGAGCTATACAGAGGAGAACACCTGAGAGACACCATGTAGCATCCTAGGGAAATAACTGACTGACATGGAGAATGGGAGCTACATAAGGATGGTAGTCAGCTGCATAATGGAGCCAGAGTGCCAAGAACACTTTCTTTTCAGCAAGTTTCACTATACCACTCATGTAATTTTAATGCATTGGTAATTGTATTTCAATACAGTTTTCTTTGAAATCCTATGCATTTTATTTTGATTAATTTTTTTAAAACTTGGGGCTTTTTAATCCCCTTATAACTAGCTCCTTCCTACCTTTCAAGTCTTCTTATACCTTCCTCCCCTCCATCTCTTCTCTCATCCGTTTTTGTTCCTTCCATAAGATACTCCATCACCTGCCTTCTGGCATTCTTATCCACTGTCCCTTGTACTCAGATTTCTCTCCTTTCATCTCCATCTTCTGGCTTCCCTAGCTACTCAAGTCCTTGTTAAAATCCCAACTTCTACAAGAAGTCATTTATAGCCTACCTAAGTCCATTAGGGCTTAAAACTTTCCTAAGACTTTTGGAACACTCTGTGTATCTTGTCTATATATAGATGCTTGTGGTTTAAACACCCAATTAGGCTGTAAGCTCCTGAAACCAGTTACTGGTTTTTTTCTTTTTGCCTTTATGCCCAGTACTTAGCATTGTGCCGTGCACATAGTAAGCACTTAATAAGTTCTAATTGACTTGACCTGATTTGATAATATTTTAAGAAGGGGTCCACAGGTTTCACCAAACAAAAGGGTTTATGACAAAAAAAGGGTTAATACTTTCCCTAAAGTGACAGAGCCATGTCATTCATAATTGAGATGATAGCTCTAGAACTAGAGGAATCATGAGAAGATATCTCTAGTCTAACCCTTCCCCCCTCATATTTACAGATGAGAAAACTGAGACTTAATTGGATGAAGTTGCTTATCTAAGGTCACAAAGATTAGGTCTTCTGACTCCTAAGACCTTGCTCTTTCCACTGTTATCATTCTGGCTCTTTGTTAAAGAGTAGAATTGTTTTCCACATATGTTCCAATCCATGGAGAACATACTAATGGCCCACCAAATGGCCTGGTATGCTATGTTCCCCAAACTTTGGATGGAACGTCTAGGCAATGCCATAACCTGAACCTGAAGCCAGGGCATTGCTTAGGGTGTGGCACAAAAAAGGCTTTTTAGATAAACCAAAATCAGGGTAATCACACACACACACACACACACACACACACAAACACACACACACAAATAAAATAAAACAACACCAAAAAAAAGAGGGAAAATTCAAGCTGTCAAAGATTTTTACTTTTTAGCTGCTTTCTTTCATTGTCCTCCTCTAAGTCTGAGAACCCTTTGTAAACTTTAGACAAATATAAGCTAGCTCTTGCTATCGTTGCTGTCAAACACAAACAATAAACACCCATCTTTACTGATTGTAGCTAACCCTCCCCATTAATCTTTGTAACTCATCTCTAGTAGAAATTTCTTTTCCATTACAACTTTATTGAATCTGAATCCTGTGTCATAGGCTAGAGCTCTGGAAGCTGCCTCCACTTTCTCACCATCTGCTCCTCAACCTCTTGCAATCTGGTATCCACCCCACCTACTCTTTTGAAGTTGTTCTTCCAAAGGTCACCAACAGTCCCTTTATCAACAAAACCAATAGCCTTCTTTCAGTCCTTCCAGATTTTCTAGCATTTTACTTTTTGAGCCTCTCTTTCCCCCTCCTTAACTCTCTTTATTCTTTTGATTTTAATGGCACCACATTCTCTATATTCTTCTATATCTTTGATTTTCCAAATGTTTTGATAACTTCTTCACTTTCTTCAATGGTTCCTCTTAATTTTTGTTTCCTTAATGTAGATGTTCCCCAAGGCGTGATCCTTGACAACCTTCCCCTTCCCTCTATATATCATCTTTACCTGTTCCTCTTCCTAATTTCTTTGGATCTGTTAGTGTTACCACCATGCTTCCTATGTTACTGTCATCTCTGGCTCCTCCCACTCATCTGTTCCACACATACCATCAACCAGCAAGTCCTACTGATTGCATCTCTCTAAAATCTCCTGCTCCATTTTCTCATTAGAATTGTTGATTCTACCACTCTACTTCAGGCCCTCCAAACAACTTGTCAGGTCTAATGAAATATCCTAATATCAGGCCTCCTTCTCTTTACTCTTAGCCTTTATTCTGGGGCGGTTACATTGTGCAGGGGATAGAGCAACAGTACAGGAGTCAGGAGGACCTGAGTTCAGATCTCACGTCAGACACTTGACACTTACTTAGCTGTGTGACCTTGGGCAAGTCATTTAACCCCAACTGCCTCATCCTGGGTCATCTCCAGTCATCCTAATCTATATCTGATCACTGGATTCAGATGGTTCTGGAGAAGTAAGGCTGGTGACATGCACAGCCCTCCCTCACTCAAGGTCAAGTGCAAGTCATGTCATCATTTCTCTGATGGCATGGTCTTCATCAGCAAGGAAGGATGAACACACACATACAGTTTTTATTCTATCTTATGCACTATTCCAGAGTAACATCCCTAATCTACAGGTATGATCATGCCATTCTATTGTTCAAAAACTTCAGTGATCTCCCCCTGTATAGCAAATAATATCTAAAGCATTTAAACTGATACTGTAGAGCCCTGACAGAACTTGTATTTCTATAGCAATTAGAAACATCTGTGAGTAGCACCTACCTAGAAATAACCATTGTTTAAAATTGGAAGCTACCGGTTGGTAGTATGTCTATTAGCCTATATACCTCAGTGAGTTCCTCCCTCCTACAGGACAAAAATTTCCGAAAAGTGGACTCAGAGTATCCCTAAGTCTCTGCATCCCTACATCAGGCTCATATCTCAAGGTAATTCACCCCAAATAGGAATTTCCAAAAGTGCAAGATCTCCTACACATCCTTTCCATACTCAGTTGAATAGCACTTCCTGCTTTTCTTTATTAAGTTTTGTGGTACTTGCTGTTGCTGGATGGCAGAGAGAAGCTGGGGAGGAAGGAGATGATATGTGGAAGCTAAAGTGATTTGGAAAATAATTTTATATACCTTTAATATTACAACTGTACTATCTCTAAGTTAATATACAACAGAACTATTTGCTATAGATGGTTTAGTTGAAACAACCCTGGATTTGGAGTCAGAAAACCTATACTTCTGTTCCATCTCTGATTCTTATTCCCTTTGTGACATTAGCCAGGTCAGATTACTTCTGTGGAACTCGTTTCTCTCACAAAATGAGTGATCTGAACTCAGTGACTCCTAAGAGCAGATGCCAGTTCTTAGTCTATAAACTTATCATCCAATCTACAAACTTATGATCCTGTAACCACTGTGTAGCCAAACTCACACACTGGTTCTAGAGTCAATTATTATAATATCATCAGCCAAACCAGGAAAGCAATGGTGAGTGTCTCAGCTTGTCCAACAGTAAAGAGGAAACCAAGTGTCCCACTGGATTTGGAATCAGGAAGACCTAGGTTCAAATGTGATCTTACACACTTACCTTGTGTATGACCCCAGGAAGTCATTTACCCTCTCCCATCCTTTGTTTCTTCATCTCTAAAGTGGGGTATCTTGCACCAAGGGTTGCTGTGAAAATCAAATGAGATAATGTTGGTAAAGTATTTTGCAAACCTTAAAGTACTATCTAAATGCTAGCTAAAGAGGGCCTTCAAAAAATCCTGGCCAAATATTTAGGAAACATCAACCCTTAAAAATGAAAACAAGGTGAACTCTATTCTGTAATAGAGAAATTTATTGGTTAAATAAATGGAATTTTAAAAGGAAGGAACAAGTTAGTTGCTGTACAAAATGACAGGATGGTAAAGCTGTATTTCATGTTTTTGTATTGTTTTGGAATACCAAAGATAAACTTTGCTGTACAAAATGATAGGATGGTAAAGCTGTATTTCATGTTTTTGTATTGTTTTGGAATACCAAAGATAAACTATTCTGTCATTGCAAAATCCTGAGAGGGAAAGAAAAAGAACAAAAAACCCACCAAAAACAAATGTGAAAATGTACTTGATGCATGCTTCTTGAATTTCACATACCAGCCTTTGTTCAGAAAATGGCTGACTGCAATCAGATTTCAGCATTTGTTTGGGAAAGGACTCTGTCTTTTTTCATCCAATAGATTAAAAACAAAAACTATTCACAAAGGATTTTGATTTTACAGTATTTAAAGTTTATGAACAAAATGGAAGATGAAGATATACTTTGCTTCTAATTCAAAATGACTGTTTTAGATTTATTGGATACATATATCTAATAAATATATATACATGCATATATAGGCAAATATAAACATGTGTAAGATAATTGTTGTTATGCTATGTATTTTTTATTTATCATGATTTTAAATTTCTAAAGCTTTAAAAAATATTCTCACTCTACTTTCTGGGAAGCATATAAGGTTGGGCTATATTTGTGATCAATTGGTCAGTCATGTGAGATTTTAGAGGATAAAGCACAGAAATGGCTTGAAGGTTGGAAAATTTATTTACTTTTTTCTCTGGGCTAATGATTTTTGGAAACTTACTGTGGACAAATGATTTGACAAAGCTATTTTAAAAATCTTGTTATATTCTATTTAAATGTGTTTTTCAAAGTTATACTCTGATGTAGGCTGGGCTTTTGGTAACAACAGCAGTTGCATCTGATCCTGTTTTGAGACGTTGCTAAGGGACAAGTCAATGTAGATGAGGGAAGAGAAAAAAGGAATGCGGTTGCCTTCAAAGGGCAAAGAATTAGGCTGAAAAGAATGAGGAATTACAGGAAGCCTCTGAGATACCTGGATGTATATAGTTCCTTGGTATACAGAATACAGGGCACCCTCTCTAGTTGCTTTAGGGTAACCAACACCTGCTCCTTCCTGACTTTTCAAAGATTAAATCTGTAACCTTTCCCAATCTCTGTCTCTGTCACAATAATAATAGCTAATGTTTATATAATGCCTTCTATGTGCCAAGCACAGTCCTAAATCCTTTACAAGTATCATATGATTCGATCTTTAAAACAACCCTGTAAAGTAGGTGGTATTATCACCCCCATTTTACAGATGAGGAAACTGAGTCAAACAATGGTTAAGTGACTTACACAGGCTCACACAGTTAGTGAGTGTGAGCTCAGAAAACACACACCCATACACACACACACACATACACACACACACAGTTTCTCTGCTAGGGGAAAGGAAGGGAGGCTGTCTTTTAAAGGCAGAGTCTTCTGTGGATAGAGATCACAGTTGCAACCCTACTTTACTGGCTACTAATCCACTGATCTCCCAGAACTGACCAGAAAAGAGAGGAGGGAGTGTTGAATGAGGCAATTAGCTGATTGAGTAACTATGCCCTGAAAATTGGGGGAGCTTTGTAAGGAATCTGAGGTCTCTATTGAATATTATTGCAAATTTCATTTTTGGCCCTGTTAGTTCTATTTAATGTCACTATAGTCAGAAGAATAGGCCTATGGGAACCTAGAGGCAGAACAGGATGCAGCTGACACCTTGGATGGCCAGTGGGAAATGCCCTGGGATGGACTGGAAGTACTGGGGTGAGGAAGGGAGAAGATAGAGTTGCTTGGAGAATAATTGTGTCAACCAGTTTCAATGAATGGAGCTGGCATTTAGAGACAGTATTTAAAGAGAAGGGTGAGTGATTACTATTGCCTGTGGACTTAAGGCTGGCTGCAATCCTCTTGCCTTTGGGTAGATTTGAATTAGGAACTGGCCCAAGTCTACTGCAAGGGAAGAAGGACACAGCTGTGGCTTTGTGGGTGATTGACTTAAGGCCTTCTCTTCTGCAGGCATTGTGTGTACTCCAGTGGGTGTGCTGACCCATTGGGAAGACAGCTGGTAGGTGGTACAAAGGGAGGGAGGGTTTGCGGTGTGCCCTCCACCACTGCATCACATATACAGTGACTGTGCCATAGAGTTCTGTATCAACTCATCAATATGGGTGAGGTGAGTCTAATTTGATAGAATGATTCAGATTTAGACTGCATATCTAGCAAAGTGAGTCAATCCTGCACTCTCTTCCCCAGGACAGGAGTTCTTATACTCTCATATGTTGACAGCCTGGGGAAGCCTGTGTATTCCTTAAAATAATGCTTTTAAATACGTAAAGTAAAAAGTATGAAATTGTAGAGGAGACTAATTATTTTGAAATGCAGTTATTAAATTAATTTTTTTAAAAAATTAGAGATGCCAACCCCTGTTTTAGGTTTGTAACTGAGAGCCCTAGACCATTACATTTAAGCTTCGTGTGTAGTATAGCACAATATTTATAAATTTCCCCATTTCTGGAGATAATTAGTCCATGGCCAACACTCTCCCCCTTCCCCATTTAGTCTGACCTAAAGTTTCATTTAATCTCTGATACAGTCCCACATCTCAGGACAACGTAGTCAGCTTCCTTCTGTCTCTCCTCTCATACTTGGTTTAACCCTAAACCAAATGAACCCTGACTGAGATTTTCTTTGCTAGTGGAGGGATACAGCTTTGGGTTCTGTTTCTGTCTCTCAAAGGCTATTTCTTTGCAGTATATTTGGACTATTTTTCATACAGGTAAGGATAAGGGTTCCTAGACCTCCTGTCTATTTAGAGAAAAGAAAATCATAAGGTCTCATACAGACCAGTGGCATGATTCATTCACATTCTCTGCTGTCCTGTGTTCTTTCTCTTTTCACTTGCAAAAATCAGGCCCTGAAGAATACTTGGAAGGGCAGATTGTCCTCTTTCTTCTAAATTGGGCTTGTGTTTCCCTTGATACATTTAAAGATATGTAATTTATTTGTTGTGTGTATTTCCTCCACTGATGAGAAGCATAACCCTTCCAGAGGTTGGAGTTGTCTTGGCCTAAATATTTATCATATGTTGGCCAGCATCGTAATGGTGAGAATGGTTATTTTAATTCTAGTTAATATTCACATATTGCTTTTAAATAAAGAATCCTTTTTATGGAAAAAGCACAATTTAGTGGAGAAATGTTACTATTTGTCTCACTTAATGACACATCTATGGAAAGCCTAGCTATTTGTACAACAAGGTCATAACCAGAACATCACTTTCCTTCTGGTTGTAGCTTACTCTAATAGCAGAGACAATTCTGCAGTTTCCAAGGAAATAAATAGCTGCTTAAGTGCAAATCCCAAGATCTAATGAGTGATATCAAATATCACAAGTGCACATATAGATACATGGAAAAGAATATGGTCACCTATACTACTTTTGTCTTGTGAATAACTTTTTCAACTGAAAACCAGTCGAAAAGATCACTAGCTTGCAAAAAATAGTTCAAGCTTATCCACACAAACCAAAATTATAATCCATTCCTCTTGCAACCCTGTGTATATCTATAATAATTAATTTTCTAGGTATCTTGAAGCACATTATACACCGAAAACCCCTCACCTGCTTAGACATGCAAGAAATATTTGCTCCTTCTGAAAATTTGCCAGTCTACTTTTTGGTGGCAGACAGAATCTGTTTCCAATTCTCCCATACTCTTGCTTCTCAACTTCTGTAATCTCTCTCATTCTTTATATAAGCACACTTGGGGCTACTAGACTGGCAGTCTTCCCTCCCCCTTGCCCCCCAATTCTATCAGTTGCAAGAGAGGCAATCCCTTTCCCATTAGACTTGTATTGGGTGAAGAGTTCATGGTAACAACAGAAGGCAAAATATAAGTCTTTTCCTCTCTTATATCATGGCTTAGACTTTCCTGCTGCTCCTGCAACTTTGGAAGGATTTCTATGTGTGTGATCTTTTTTCTTCAAGACCCTGGTGCTGCCTACAAACTCTTCCTTTTCTGTCAACAGACAGAAAAGGGTCTTAGCATGCTGGTCCTCATTAGAATACTGGATTCCAGGCACATTAGGGAATCTTCTCTACTCTACTGAGTGACCACAGTTCAGCAGTCCTCTAGAAAGCTAGGGATCACACCATTTGGGTTACATGGTTCTCCTAAATATGATTCCCCCATGAAAGAAAACATGTCAGTTTGTCCTACTTCTTCTCTAAGGCTGAGTCTACCAGGGGTGGGGAACCTGCAGCCTCGAGGCCACATGTGGCCTTCTAGTTCCTCAAGTATGGCTCTTTGACTGAATCTAAACTTCACAGAACAAATCCCCTTAATAAAAGGATTTGTTCTGTAAAACTTGGGCTCAATCAAAAGGTAAAACTCAAGTATCTAGAAGGCCACATGTGGCTGTTTCACCACTCCCTGGTAGGCACTTAATTTTATCATTCCCGAGCTACTGGCTACTGGCATCTTGGGTTGAGTGACTACTTTCTCTAGAACTGGATTAGATAATCTTTTCCTAGTTACGTAAATCAACTCAGGAGTTACTCCCAACTCCCAAAGATAAAACTATATTCTCAGCCTTTCTGGTCCATGGTTTCTGACCTATAGTCATAAAACAGAGAAGGTGGAAAACAAAAAGCCTGAAACAATGGGAAATACTTGCTTTTATAAGATAGCAGGAATAGTTATTTTCTCCAACAACCAAATAATGCCCAAGATATGTTTTTGATGCTCTCTACTTGATATTTAATAATCTTGTCCCATGCCCTGCCCTTCTTAGACAGCATGACATTAGGTAGAAGTAACCAATGGTAGTTCTTCAAAAAAGGCTCACTCTTCTGTCAGATGGTTGTACCCAAACAATAGTCATTTATAGTTATGTCATCTTAGGAGGAGGTCCCAGGGGTTTATCTTAGATACTTCTAAAATGTTTTACAAATGCCTTGGATGCTTACATAGGTAGGATGCTTTTTTACATTTCTGAAGAACACAAAACTGAAAAGGGTGACCTAAAACACTAGGTAAGAGTCAGAATTCAAAATTACCTTGGCAGGTGAGAAGGTTGGGTCAAAACATGTAAGGTGAAATTCAAAAGTTAATTTTAAAATCTTATACTAGTTTACAAAAAAAAAATCAACTTTAGAAATGCAAAATCAGAAAAGTTTTGTGTTCATCTAGAGGGAAAAAAGAGCTTGTGGTCTTAGCAGACTGCAGGCTGGGTCAAAAAGGTGATATGGAAGCCAAATGCTAATACAATGTCACTGATTTACAATTAAGAGATGCTGTAAAAGCAAGTACCCCAACATATACATGGGGCCCCACTATCACAGGTTCTTTGATTTGCTTTTCTAAAAGGAAAGACAATTTTTGAGGGGTCAACATTTACTTTAATTAAGCACATGTATTGTTCACTTAGTTCAGGGAAAAAAGGCAGCACCCTGAACTTGGAGAGAAAATAAAGAGAAATCACAGGCAGGGCTTTCAGTTGCCTGACATAAGCAAAACATACATCATAGATCAACAAACAGATCCAACTGTCTGACCATTACATGCATAGTTATCAGAGAGAGAAGCACCAACATCTGGATTTTCAAAGCTGGGGAGTTCCTTAGCAGCTGCCCAGCATCTCATTTGGCCAAACAAACATTTCCAATCAGTAAGCCCCAAAGCTAAAACCTCCCTTCAGAGTATATATTTCAGAACCAGAGGGCATCACAATCCTTGAGAACAAGCGCCTCTTTTGAGTTGTGGACCTTCCTACAAATCTCCCCTAATCAAACTGCTTAATGGGCAGGCCCAGTAATGGGTGGGAAAGATCTTCTCATTAAGAAGCAAAATTATATTAACAATCAATAAAAATGCATTAATACAGATGCATAGCTTCCAAGAATAAGGAAGTGATAGTCCAGCTAGTTGGATTCCATCTAGGACACTGTGCTTAGTTTTGAGCATCACATTTTAGGAAATATACTAAGATGAGAAAGGAGTACAACTGAAAGAAATCAGGATGATGAAAAGTCTTGAGTTCACAGAATATGAGGACTGATGGAAAGAACTGATAATGTTTAGCCTGGAGAAAACCAGAATGTGTATATGTGGGGTGGGCTCCCTCTATATGTTTCCATATCTCTACAGTTCTGACCTTTGGGAACATGGAGAATGAGTCTAACACCTCTCTTACATGTGCTTCAGGTACTTGAAGCTATTTTTTTTATCAGTCTCACTTCCTTAACAACTTATATTTACTATTTAAACATTGTCATTTCCCTCACCTGTTCCTTGTTCAACACAATCTCCAATCCTCTCCTTGTCCTTCTCTGGCCACCTCCAGCCTTTGAAAGAACACTAGTCCAGATGTGGCCTGACCAGTAGAGTACAGCATACTTTTATCTCCCTTGTTTGGATTCTAAACCTTTCAGTGTGCCTTAGAAAGACATTACACTTTTTTTGACTGTATGTCACGCAATCATTTCATATTGAACTGGAAGTTAACTAAAAATTCCGTATCTATTCCACAAAAAACTGCTCTGTTCACACAGTGTTCTCATCCTGTACTTATTCAGTTAATTCTTTGAAACCAAATCTATGAATTCATGCTTATACTTATTAAATTACTTATTATTCGATGTGACATATCATTCTAGCCTGTCAAGATCATTTTAGATCTTAACTTTGTCATCCAGTGTGTAAACTATCCCTGAAAGTTGTGTTATGTAGAAATTGTATAACTGTGACATCCTTAGGTTCAATTGAGCCATTGATAAATAAATAAGTTGAATAGCATAGGACCAAGGTCAGATATCTGGGGCTTTCAACTAGAACTATTCCTGCATGTTGACATCAATGCACTCTTTTTTTTTAACTTCACTTGTTCAATTACTTCCAAATCCCACCTAATTTGACTATTAGCTAGGCTGTATTTTGTTGTTGTTTTGCTCTTAAGGACAGTATGGGATGCTTTGTCAATTGCTTTGTGGGAATCCAGGTATAGTTACCTAAAGGAATAAATCCCTACCAATGAAACAGGTCATATCAACGAGATAAGTAATTTTCAGTAGCAGAGATGTCTTTGTGTCACTTCTCAAATCATATTGAATTGACAGCCAGCTCTTTGACTTTCTGTAGGTCAGCACAACTGAGTTATTCTATGGCAGATTACACCACACATATCTATGGCATACTACACCACAGTCCTACTGGCAGTCTTATACAATATTTTGCCATTATCTGATTTGTATTCAAAATGGAGGATTTCCCCCCTTTTTTTACCTATGAAGATTGTGATGCACTTTCTGCATAGATAAAGGATCTGAAGCCTACTCTTCTGTTGATATTTGGTATGGGTAATTACCCAGGGTAATCATCTGTATGTTTTCTTCCTGAAACTGCCATTCTGAGACATTATATTCTTTCTGTCACTTTCCTCTTAAATTTTGTGTGGTATGTAGTTTTGCCCTGCAAAGTAGCAACCATGTTTCACCCTTGTAGTTGTCTTACTTTTCTGGTGGATAAATTAAATTATCCCTTTAAAGTTATTTGGCAGATAGTTGGAAAATGTGATATAGTATGTGTTAAATCAAAAGGAAATTCAGGAGAATGACCCAAAAACCAAAAACTTACATCATTAAAAAAAAATCAGAGAAACAATCAATCTGGAATCCTAAGGAAAACTGTCCCTGTTGGTCTGCTAACAAATTTTATCATGCCATAATGATGTTTTACATTTGTATAGTATTTTACAGGTACAAAACATTTTCTATACATTTTTGCATTTGAATTTCACAACAACCTTGTGAGGCAGGTAACAAAATGATGATCAACCCCATTTTTCAGATGAGAAAACTACTGCCCACAAATGTAAAGGGAGTTTCTCAAGGTTACAAAGCTAGTAAATTGCAAAGCTGGGATTGGAACCCAGCTCTTCTCTACATCATAACATGAACTTCATTTTCAAAATGGGGCTTGTCAAAGGACTTAGTCAAGTCAATTTTTTGTTTTCAAAAAGATCCAAGATCACAACAATTAGGTAACAGAACTTAGGTACATAAAGCGACCTTAAATATCATTTTGTCTAAGTACCCTCATTTTACAGATGAGGAAAATTAGGCCCATATGAGTAAAATTATTTGTCACAGGTAAGAAATTGAAGAGCTGAGATTTCAACAGATTCCAAATCTTGTGTTCTGTTTACTATGTTTCACTGCTTCTCAAGTAGAGAGATTAACTTCCTTTCCTTTCTGCACTTCCTCCCTGTGTTGTTTCTTTTCTGAGTTTGATTTCCCCCTTTTCATAGTGAGTTTTTTTCTTTTGTTGTGCACTCATATTTTAATTGTGAAAAATCAAGCTCAATATGAGTCAATGGTGTGACAGTTAGAACAAGGGAAATTATGGGGACCTTATAAAGGTGTTAAGGAGTAGCTAGTGGTCTGTTCTGGAATAAACCCAAGGTGAAAGTGAATAATCTGTGGTAACAGGAAATTTCAGTTAGAGTCAGAAGTTTGTATTTTATCCTATGCAGAAAAGAAAGTCGTTGACAACTTTTGAACATGGCATTGAAAATAATCAAGACTATTTGGGAAAGAATTGGGAAAGAAATTGGCAGTTGTGTCAGTAAGTGATATTTATTAATTACCTTTGGATTATAAAGCTAGGGGATATAGCACATAGAATACTGGGCCTGGAGTCATGAAGACTCATCTTCAAGAGTTCAAATTTGACCCCAGACACTTACTGACTGTGTGACTCTGAACAAGTCACTTAACCCTATTTGTGTTATTTCCTCATCTGTAAAATGAACTGGAGAAGGAAATGGCAAAGCACTCCATCTTTGCCAATGAAACCTCAAATAGGATCCTGAAGAGTCAGATACAACTGAAAAAACTACACAGTAGCAACAAAAATAGTTCAGAAGGGAAAAGAACAGTAGCAGAGAAGAGAACTGGAAGGCTACAGAAGTAGCCTTGACAATAAGAGGCTCTTGGCTAAGGTGATTGCACAAGTGGATGAACAAATATTGTCTGTCAATTCTTTGAATGTGCATAGAGAAGGAACAATTAAAGATGACTTAATGGTTCAAGAATGGATGATAAGAAAAAAATAGTGATTTTTTTTAAAAAGGGACAGGATATTTTTAAGATTGTGAGCTCAGTTTTGTACCTACTGAATCTGAGGTCCCAGAGAGGTATCTACGTAGAAATACCCAGTTAGAAGCTATAGATAGAGAACTAAAACTCAGGAAAGAGATTGTGGGTGAAGATGGAAATGTGTGAGTCATCTCTATAGAGTTGATAATTGGAAACATGTGAATGGCTGATGTCAGCAAGAGAAAAAAAATGTAGAAAGAATATAGAAGAAGGCAAGGAATGAAACCTGAGGGATATTTCAGTTTTTGGAGTAAGTGGAGGATAGTAAATCTTTTTTGGAGACTATATATAGTCAAAAGACAGTGTCTAGTATAGTCTTGAGTCTCATATAAAGTCCTTTTAGAGATAAAACTGGCTAAGGCTCTGTTAGGATATTTTTTCTCTAGATATCACTCTAAGGACATATTCTGAGAGCCCAGATATCATGAATAATCTTATTAGTAAAGCAGAGGAAGAGGACTTCTGCCAAGAAATAAGATAGAAGGGATGGAATGAGCAGCTGAAGAGAAGAGAGGAGAATGTCTAGATCGTCCCCTAGGGAGGCTATGAGAAAGACTCCAGAAGAACTGACCAAAAGAACTACCATGAAGTGGTAAGGAATCTGTTGAGGTTATGAAACATCAAATTATAGTGAGTCTAGCCATCTGTGATATAGCTTAGCCTCATTCATCAGGTTTAAAGTAGAAAACAAGGTAGATGATGAAAGCACTTCATGGTTGGCAGTTAACTTCTAATAGAAGACCACCATACAATGTTGAAGTGATTGACTTTAGAATAAAAATTATAAAGGGAAGATAATGAGGGTGTAAGTGACAATAAAAGGTAAGCTTCTTTAGAAAATGGACTATTTCATTGCTATCTCTATGTCTCCAACACTTAGTACAGGGTAGTAAATAAGTAAATAAAATAAGTAAATAAAATAAATAAATAAACTATATGTAGTAAATGAGGACAGAGGAATCTAGGAATGAGAAGTCATGCTGAAGATCCTATTTGAGGTTTCTTTGGGCAAAAATTTTGCAGTGCCTTTTCATTTCCTTCTCTAGCTCATTTTACAGATGAGGAACTAAAGCAAGCAGGGTTAAATGACTGCCCAAGTGTATCTTTCTCTAATAGAGTGAGGCAATTAAAGAATTAGGAGTACAGCTGATTGTGATCACCAAGGAATTATAGAGTTTAAGAAAATGACGAAGCTCCAGGTGGGATGATTCTTATGGGTGGCCAAGGTAGAGATGGATATCATGGGAATTGATGAGATTGATGAAGGAGATGAAAGTGTCAAATCAATTATATTAATATTGAAATTTTCAAGAAGGATGATATGGGTAGAGGCAAGAAAGATTATTAGGATCTCATTTAAAGAAAGTTTAATTGCAACATAGGGAAATTTTTGGTTTGAATTTCTTAGACTCATGGCATAGATGACCAATAGAAACTAGCCAATGTCAATAGCCAATGTCTAGTTCATGATTTAAATTCTGATTGAAGGCCTTGCTGTCACAATTTGATCTTAGATGATGGTTACAAAGTCTAGTTTAAGATGAGAATAACCACTTCTTTAAAATTAGTAAGTGCATCAAGAAAAGGCTATTTTATTTTTTTTACTTTTCTTAATAAGAAATGACTGGCTTGGGCTCTCAGAATTATGTCCTTTGCTTGTTTTCATCCAGTTCTAATGGGCGCAACTGGGAATAACTTGAGAGAAATGCTCAATTTTTTTGAATGTTCACCATATGTTCCTCTTCGGGTACCATAATAATGACGGACTTGCTCTTCGCATTTGACCAATTAAATGTTCTCCTACCATAGGTTTCTTACCATTGAGGAAAAGGGATGATCCCAACTGCCCATTGGCTTTTAGAATGGAATAAAAGTGAGGGTTGATATCTAGAAACCTTTTAATTTGTTAAAAAATACCAAGAAATCCTGTGATGTGATATTAGTATTCTTTTTGAGTATCTAAAATACTTGGTTCTCTTTGAGATATTGTAGTTGTGTCCTATAGTAATTTTGTCTAGGCTCTTTTTTTGATCATGGCTTTCAGGTAGTCCCATAATTTTTAAATTGTCTCTCCTGGATCTATTTTCCAGGTCAGTTGTTTTTCCAATGAGATATTTCACATTCTCTTCCATTTTGTCATTCTTTTGGT
>CM053770.1:352222700-352348412 GCA_028658325.1 Potorous gilbertii
GCTTCCACTGCTCCAGAATTTGTCAGGAGTTCTTTTTACAGGAAATCTATGGGCTGTGGGTTCGGACCTAGCATAGGTGAGTCTTTCTACTCCGCCATCTTGGCTCCGCCCCCTATAGTAATTTTAAGGTAAGGTTTGTTCCAGGCAGTTTTGGAATATGAAAAGCGTTATTTTTTAATTCATTTCATTCCTTACAATTTTGCTTATACCCAACACAAGACTGGATCAGCTAGATGGCCTGGTACACTTATAAGCAGGAAGATTCATTTCATGAGTTTAAATCTGGCCTCCCTGGACAAGTCACTTTAACCCTGTTTATTCTAGCTCCTCATCTGTAAAATGAGCTTCAGAAGAAAATGGTAAACCACTCCAGTATCTTTGCCAAGTGAACCCCAAATGGGTACATGGAGAGTCCAAAATAACTGAAACTATTGAACAGCAGAAGACCAGAGCTGGCAATAAGAATGGAAATCCTGTTAAACCTCAACAACCACAGACATTATCAATCCAGTCTTAAGTGATTATGACTAATCAAATAGCCTCTAACCTGAAGAGACTATCTTAAAGTATCTGATTGTAGGTACATTGAAGAATTTTATGTCAGTCAGCCTGGTTCCTGAGATTCACAAAGAGACTTTCCTTTTATCTTGAAACCAACAAAAAAGAGACTCCTGAAGAAGAATGTGCCATGTTTCTGATCATTGGTGGCAAATAAATGAATGCTAGAGAAAGTTTACCATTTCTGCTTCACCTAAGCTTGTTGAGACAGAATTGATTCATATAAAAGGTATTCATGCCGTTAGGATAAAAGGGTCATGTAAAGCAATGAAGTTTAATAGAAATGATTTAGTTTCCTGATTTTAAAAATGAGGATACTAAAGACCCATTGAGGTAAGGTGAATTGTCCAACTTAATGTAGGGTCAGGACAAAATCTTGGTCATTCTTACTTGCCTTCCAGCTATCTTTCCATTTCAGTGGGTCAACTATAGAAAGCTGTCAACAGATCTTTCAGGATATCATCTAAGGCCCTGAGAACTTACCAGGGGAAGTCGATATTATCGCATGGGATCTAGCCATTATACCAATTCACTAAAAACATCAACCAAACCAAAAAAAAAACTATAAATGTACTTTGACTCTAAGAAAGAAAAAAACAACAACAGGGAAACTTGAATATTTAATCAAACAAAATGTCTTCCTACAGGTTAAACATACCCTAATGGCTATCCTAATAAGTTAATCAAGGAGTACTTATCCAATGTTCACAATATACTAGGCCTTCTTTGGAAATATAAAGACAAAAGCAAAATAGTCTTTGCCCTAAAGGAATTTGAATTCTATTAAGATAGCAAACATAAAAGGTAGTTTATTTTAAATCTTAGTATATTTTAAGCTATTCACGCTTCAATGTGTGTGTATATGTGTGTATGTCTATATGTGTGTGTATATATATATATGTGTGTATATATATATATGTGTGTGTGTATGTGTGTGTATATATATTCAAGTTTTTCAGGACAACAATATTGATGATAAGAATATTTATATTAAGAATAATAATAGCTAACATTTATACAGGCAGCTAGGTGGCATAGTAGATAGAGGGCTGAGCCTGAGGTCAGGCAGACTTATCTTCCTGAGTTCAAATTTGGCCTGAGATATTTACTATCAGTGTGACCCTGGGCAAGTCACTTATTCCTGTTTGTCTTAGTTTCCTCAACTGTAAAAGGAAATGACATTCTGTTCCAGCATCTTGGCCAAGAAAAGCCCAAATGGGATCATGAAGAGTAAGTTATGATTGAAAACAACTGAACAAAAAGAAAAATCTAATATTTATTATGTGCCAAGCACTCAATCCTCACAATAGCTCTGGTAAGTAGGCACTGTTATTATCTCTGTTTAACAGATGAAGAAACTGAGGCAAAGAGAAGTGAAATGAATTTCCCAGAGTCACATAGTTAGTAATTATCTGAGAGAGGACTCCAAGTCTGGCACTTTACCCACTGCATCATCTTCCTGCCCTCAAATATATACGGATATGTACGCATGCATATATGTGCAAGTGTACACATGTAATAAACATATTTATATTTGCCTTTACCCTACAAATATGTGTATATTTAACTATATAAAGTTTAACTGTGAACACAATTTATTTTATGTACATTTTATATATCTATATATGTGCATAATATGTTATATTTGTGTGTATATGCCTATTCAGTAAAGTATTGGATACAACGAAAATAGACTTCAAAGTGCTGGTTTGTTAAATTTTCATTTTCCATGTTTACATCTCAATAATCTGCAAATACTATAAATTAGAGATTGATTTATTATTTTTAATTGTCTAGGCTTAAGAAAGTGATGAAGAAAATAATACGGAGTAAACTTAAGATTGTGATATAGGTATTTTTTTTGGAAAGGCATTTATTAAATATTTAACAGTACCCTGCATATGCGTTTGTGTAGTTGTGGATAAATATATGATAGCTAGATAACTAGCTAGGTAGTTAGATACATACATAGATAAATACAGGTGTAGACATGTGGCCACATAGAGATATCAACATACATGCCAATATATAGCATGGATGTCAATGTGATATTGTTATTAACAATCACTACCTGGTTACTTTACAACTATTCTCAGGCAAGTTCATACCTGAGAATAAGGTAAAGCCTTCTCTTTTCCCCAGCAGATTTCCTAAGAACAGTGCATCTGAGTAGAAGTGATATTTTAGAGACATGGGAGACAGCTGTCCATTTAACAGCAGGGCATTATCTTCCAACATCTTCTTAAGGCTTCAAAATAATATACCCCTAAGGTTTCATGTTCTGACTAAATCTGTCCTTCCTCAGAATGCAGAGCATGTAATTTTCTGCATTAGCTTCCACTGGGAAGCTCAAAGCAGTCTCTAGAAATTAATTAATCCTCCAGAATGTGCAGCTTCTCAGTGGGATAGGACAAAGGGGAGAGGAGAATAGAGCATTTGGGTTAAATACTTTTATACATAATCACTGTCTGGACTCAAACTGGAAGATTATGAGGAAAACTCTCATGTTCTCTCTCTTCTCCCCAAGTGTGTGACTATAGCAAGATTCTTTACTTATCCTTTGGGGCTTCTCTTTCTTTGGGGACACATGGGAAAGCCCCCTGTGACTTGAAATCCTTAATCTCTCTCTTTAGTGGGTGAGTGAATCTAAATAGGATGTATCTCTGTGCCCTTTCCATCTCTTCTATATGTTTCAAGCTACATTCTTATGCTCTTTCCCTTGATTTGCTATAAGCCTCAGCTCTCAACATCATTCTTTCTTTACTTGTTGGTTTCCACCAAAGTGTTTGATACCTGTCACTCAATGGCCTTATAGAACAATATGTTCCATGAGGTTTTTGGGGGGAGGAAGGGAGCAGGAGAGAGGAGGAATGGAGTGTCTGCATGGTATTGCCATGTTCCTGTCCATTTTCCTTTTTGGTATCATCAACTAGCATAGGTTTGTTCACTGTCTTTTACTTGTTGTCTGTCTCTGTCTCTTCTCTCTGTCTCTCTCTCTGTTTCTGTCTGTCTTTTCCCTTTCCTTTTCTTCTGTTTATTTTATCTTATTGTGTCGTATTTGAAATTTCTAAGTTAAGTGGTGCTAAGTAACACCTCTCATTCCTCACAGTATACACATCTCAGTATGGAGATGGATAAATATGCATTATGAATTAACATATGAAATAGAGAAAATTTATACCTATTTATCTTACCCTTATGTCAAAAATATTTACATGTATACATTATTGATCAGTTGTGACCTACGTTTCGTGTTCCAAATTGAGGTTTTCTTGGTAAAGATAGTGGTGTGATTTGCTATTTCCTTCTCCATCTCATTTTACAGATGAGGGAACTGAGGTAAACAGAACTGTGTGGCTTGCCCAGAGTCACACAGCTAGCAAGTGACTGAGTCCAGATTTGAACTCAAGATGATGAGAACTTTCTGACTCTAGACCTGGCATTTTATTCGCTGTGCCATCTAGCTGTCCATATATGCATTATGCGGATTCTCAATTTCAGATAATTTTTTGGGGGGTGGGGGAAGATTTCTATGTTGCTATAAATCAAGAACATTCTGTGAAATTCCATTCCATTTCTCTATGATTTTATAAATAGAATTTGTCTCTCAAGGAAATCTATGTTTCATCTGGTGATTCTTTCCACTGACAGCATCCTATTGGTCAAATGCAAAAGAATCTACAAGTTTGACCAAATTGGATAATTGGATCACTGGAATAACCAAACTCTGAATTCTAGGAATATTGATTAACCCTAAAGCTTATCAGTCAGTAATCATAAATGATGTCACTATAAATGTCCACACAATTATTACCTTCTGAGTCTGTGCTGTCATATTTTGATGGACAGAAATCATTCTTCCTTGGCACTGATCCTTTACATAATGGTGTTGAAGCTAGGAGGTTCTATGGCACTAGTTGTGAAATATTCAATGTCACTTTCAGGATGGGGTTCAACATGAATTGGTAACTATGTCTAAAGCTATGATTTTTCTAATTGTAATGAATTTTCAAATTTTCTAATTTTCTAATTGTGCTCTAGTGAGCACAAATTTTTCATGGGATTTTTTTTTCTAACAGCCTTACACATTTTTTTAAGTTTTGAAACACGGTAGGCTTTTGTTCATGGCTTACTGCTGCTTATTGATCAACAAGTCTGGAAAAGAAACAGTGGCCACTGAGGTCCAGAGCAATCTGTGACTACCATTTTTTTAATACAGTAACTGTTGGAAATTTTTCTATTCCTTTTCAGAGCTATATGTACTGAAGAAAATATAAATAAACCACAGAATCATGAAAAATTTTGACTTGTGAGACTTATGGAATCTTCTAAACAGAGATGCCAAAGAAAATATTCGTATATATTATATCTATACATACACATATATACATATATATATTTCTCAGAATCATTTGTCACCTTTATTAGGACTGATCATGTGTTTGGGCATAAAGAAATCACAAATATATTTAATACAAAAGACCATACCATTTTTTGCAATACTAGAGGAAAACATTTCATTAGTGTGTACAAATGCTAGCATAGAAGAGAAATATAGTTTTGGGGCATTTGTTTCAACTGTCCATTGAGAAGAACAAGATTTTATGGTATTAACTACTCATCAGAATGGAGACCACTCGTGTCTGTGGTCCAGCCCATGACTGGTGGCATAGCTCCAACAAAAGCTTCCACCTGTTTTAGCAAGCCTGGTCCTCTTTATTGGTGTATGACAGCAGGTGTATAGAAAAATACTGAGAGCACCTAGCAGTTCTCTGAGGGGATTTTTTTCCTTTCCCCTCTGACCTCCCACCAAAGTCAATGTACTACGCCAACTTTATTATATAGGAAATTAAAGTGCTAAAATATAGTATGCTACTAATTAACATTGTTGGAAAGATCAAGAAACTTATGAGGTACGTTCTGCATAGTTCTGCTAAGGTGCCTGATATATGCAACTACCTTGCCTGTCAAGGCTAATGCGGAACACACATGGGTAGTGGTAATCAGTGGCAGATTACTTGCTGAGGTCAGCTACCTCCTTAACCCTTACTGACCACTAGATGCTGCCATCCTATCCCTACCTCTCCATACTCCCATGTTCATTGATGTCTTTGGTTTTTGCATCATCTTCATTTGTATCTCCCTCCCTTTTCTGTAGACCTATAATAGAGGATAAACAAAGAGGAAAAGGAAAAAATCATCAGAACTAACCAAAACAAGTCTGATAGCGTTCCCTATCTGTAGTCCCATACATCTACAAAGAAGTGGAGAGAAGCAGCTTCTCATATCTCTTCTTTGAGTCTAAATCGGTCATCATGGTAATAGCTAATATTTATATAGCACTTACTCTGGTTCAGGCATTGTGCTAAGTGCTTTGCAATTATTAACTTCGTAAAACAATCCTGGAAGGTAGGGGCTAATTTTATCCCCATTTCAATAATGAAAAGACTGAAACAGAGGTTAGGTGTCTTGCCCAGGCTCACACAGCTAATAGATGTCTTTGAACCAGATTTGAACTCAGGTCCTTCTGACTCCAGGCCTGGCACTCTAAGTGGCTTCAGTTCTGATTCTTTGGTATTTTATTCTTTCCATTTTCATTGTTGTAGCTATCGTATATTGTGTTTTTCTGGTTCTGCTCACTTCACCTTGCATCATTTCATATATGTTTTCATGTTTCTCTTCCTGTATCATTTTCACCAGTTTTAATAGCACACTAATATTCTACTGTGGCAGTTAAATGGTTCAGTGGGTAGAGTCCCAAGCCTGCCTACATTCAAAATCTGGCCTCAGTCATATTACCTGTGTGACCCTGGCCAAGTCGCTCAGTCCTGTTTGCCTTAGTTCCTTCATCTGTAAAATTAGTTGGAGGAGGAAATGACAAGCCACTAAAGTTTCTTTGCCAAGAAAACTCCCAGTGGGATCATGAAGAGTCCTACAAAACTGAAATGACTGAACAATAAACAACGGTAATATTTGATTATTTTCTGGCATTACAATTTGCTTAGACTTTCCCCAACTGCTGATCTTTTAATTTCATTTCTCGGTTCTTTGTTGCCACAAAAAGTGCTGCTATATTTTGTATAAGAGATCTTTTCTTTTATCTTTGATCTCCTTGGAGGTTACATGGCAATGGAATCTCTGTGTAAAAAGATATGTATGGGCAGGTTAGTAATTAATTTTGCATAGTTTCTAACTGCTTTCCAGAATAATTGGACAAATATACACTACTAGTTTATGTGAAGAGGTAAACCTGAAATGTGTCTGAATCTTTGTCATGCAGGCTTTTCATGTGATTATGTAGTTAGCTCTTCCTTGGATTTGTGATCTCATCTGTAGGGGTTCTTCTTCTGACTGTGGGCAGCTCTTCTTTACTTCCTTTTCCAAATGCATTAGTGTGCTTCCTCTAACATTGACTACCCTTATTTTTTGTCATTTTTGCCAATTTACTGGATATGAGTTGAAATTTCAGGGCTATTTTCATTCTATTAGAGATTTTTTAGAGAACCCTTTCATGTGACTGGTAACAGCTGATACTGTAGATGAAGGTTTATGATATACTTCTATGTTGATGTTATTTTCCTGAATTTCTTCAGGATGAAATCACAGTTATAATTTCTAGATTAGCCTGTGTCTTGAACTGAGTGTGGAGAAAGTGATTAAAATTAAACTTCCTGGGGATTTCAAGTAATTATCAAGCTATCAGCTTAAATTATTTACATGTCAAGGCTACCTGTTCCAACCATTATTTGAGAAGGCATTAGTTGTCATTTCATTTTGCCTAGTCTTCATGTAATATGGTAGGAAATTATTTTATGAAAATCAAGGATAGAAGCAATGTCTGATGGTCAGGAATTGATTCTGACATAGAAAAAAGCTGTAAAGGGGTCAATGCCAGACTTCTTGGCATAATGCTCCAAAAACACCTTCTTTATAAAAAAAATGTCCAATGAAGCCTCCATCAAAAGTCTATATTGACACTGAAAAACTATTCTAAAGCACAACTTGTTGATTCTGATGCATTCCACACAGTGGCTCAGTGTTCCAAGGCCCATTGCCAACTTCTGTCGAAATAATTCACAGAACAGTTCTTACAAATTATTTATAATCATGGATTGCAGGATGCTTTTGCTTCAAATATTATATCTGCATTTACCTGAATTGAGCTTGAAAATTTGTCCCCAGGAACCTTATCTGAGCTGTCACCTTCATGTTTCACATTCAAGCAAATGGTCAGACAGAAAGGATGGTGTAGACTACTAAGAATGTTCTGAAGTTGCTATCTAGAAAAAACTGTATAACAATATTTGCCAAGTTTTTGATTGCTCAATATGTCATTCTATGTTTATCAAGAAGTGTGAGTCTTGCTGAATGACCAGTGCAATGCTATCTCAAAATTTACCTCTACTATCTCTATCCAGATTTAGCTAAGGACTTATGAGACAAGCAAGAATGTTACTCTTTGTGATTACCTTTTCTCATTTTTCCTACAAGAAAGTTGTTAGCTTAAAGGAAAGGGACATGCCATCAAGTACTGTACTGTAGTATTAGTGTTCTCATTTCTTCAGTTTCTTATTAGGATTTTGTTCTTTTGGAGTTCCTGTAATTTTATCTTCAATATTTTTAAGATACTATTTGCTCAGAATAGTTTTACAGGAGTTGAAGAGACAATGGAAAGAACACTGGATTTGTTAGAGGAGATAGAGTTTAATCACACCTTTGACACTAACCACTTGTGTCTGCACATGGACAAATCACTTTTTCTGATCTTTCCCCCCTTTTTTTTCTGATTTCTAGTCTCAGTTTCCTCACACATAAAAAGGAAATAACAATTCCTGTAGTACTTATGTCACAGTGTTGTTGTGAGGTTCAAATAATATAATTTGTATAAAGTTGTTAGAGTTATTATTATTTAGACTGTTACTTTCTAACGTAACATGGTCTCAAATAGATGAGTAATAAAATAAATATGAACATAGGGGAGAAAACAACGCAACATCATGGAGTGTTATTTTGAACTCTTTTGTCTTAGAGTTGCTAAGTCACTTATCTAAAAAGAGACTAGTTATTTGACAAACATTTAACCTTTTAGGTAGTGTTGTCCTGGGTAATAGCATATGATACATAGTCATAGATAAATGGAGACCTGAAAAAGTGCTGAATGAAGAAGGCAGAAAACCTAGGCATAAAAACCCCAGCTTATTTGTTGGATAGACTAGTCTACAAGTGAAGAAAAAGTAGCATAACCAAGCAAAAATTAAAGTTTTGTGGAAACATATTTCAAACATGGGCTAACTGAGCTATCCATAATTCATATCTATTTAGCTACATAGAGTTATAGGCTAATGGATAATGTAGGTACATACCAATACGTGGTGTGCATATATGTATGTGTGTATATATGTATGTACGTATACATATATATATGTATGTGTGTGTGTGTGTGTGTATAGGTATATAAATTATAGTGTAGGACCTAAGGAGAGAAGTTTAATAAGTGTGAGGAATATTGAGTCTGACTGCAAAAAATTTCAGAAAATAACCTTTTTTTGGATAATGAAGACTTATTCTAGCAAATTGAAGTCATATGAGGCAAACAGATATAGATGACTGATGTTTTATTTGATTCTGTAGGACATTTTCTTTTACACTGCAATACTTTCCATGTTTCACAGGCCTTCAATAAGGCCAAACTAATTTTTAAAGAAGCATTTTAGAACATCTTTGCCATTTAATCAGTAAAGGAGAAGGTTGAGCAATTGTACTAGGAATTCAATCAATGTACACATCCCTTCTATATCAGCATTTTGCAACTAAAACTGTATTGAAGACCTGTAAACCATCTAAATTATCTAGCTTAGATTGCTTTCACTTTTGCAGCTTCAGCATAGTATATCTTGGGTCAGAGGGATGAGGGAAAGCAAGGAGAGAACTGTGTATTAAAGGAACAAGATGGAGAGAGGAGGGAGGAGAACGAGGCTTTTAACTATATACATTTTTGATAACTTTAGCTTTACTGATGTAAATATTTTCAGATGTATAGAAAGTTGTTATGGATGGATACTGTTTTCACAGATTAATGATGGGAAAACACCATTTCATGTGATTCCAATTTGTTAAAAAAAAAAAGTGTTCTTAAAGAGTTTTGTTCCCCTACTTAGCTTTAAAATTCATACTTCCTGTATAGACATTGCTACTTCAAAGTCATTTTGCCATCATATAAAGAACCATATGGTACATGTATAAAATGAAACAAGCAAAAAAGTCACAAGTATGAACATCATTATCCATTGCTCAATATCGTATAACATACCTGATGTGATCTTCACTATGATCCTTTAATTAATATTATTAAAGAATGGCTGTTATTAGTTCATTGTATGTGGTAAGCTCTCATAGCTTATTGAATGAACAAATCCTGTCCATTTTTTCCTTCTGAGATTTCACATTACTCAATCATCTCAGGCTAATATTAAAAGTTGACCATTTGGTGATAATATACTTGTCTTTATTTTCCCAGAGCATTTTATGCGGATTTTTGAACTCATTAGAAATGGAAGAAGATATTGCAATAAGGCCTTTAAATAGTTAATAAAAGATCTTTGAATATCATTTATTTTAGTCATTCCTGTCCTGTTTCCTACCCACATTATTACTCTTAAGGCCACACTGTGGTTGGGTAGAATAGAGAGAAAGAGAATGGGAAAATAATCAAAATTAATGAGTCCTATAAGACTGTTTATTCATAAATCTCCTTTTATTGAAATTCTAAAGAATTTAGGATTAGTGAGTATTTAGACCTAGATGGTTCACTTTTAGAGTCACAATAATGCAATTATACAGAAAACGTTGATACTCTCTTCTCAGCATGTACTATGTGTGTACATAAACATACACAGACATACTCCAAGAAGCCTGCAAATTTTAGATGAGTTAAGATTGTTCACTGTACTAATAATCATCTTTATAGTTGCAATTTGTTAGTGTGCAATGGTTCATAAAATTGTTACAGTTAGTGGCACAAAATAACAAATTCAAGTAACGTTGAATATGTATTAGAGTATCCTGGGATGAATAAATTTTAAAGAATTACAGTGAATTGCCATCAAAAACATTGCTTTTGGCTGCCTGATGACAAATATTATTAATGGATTGAATAGGCAAATTGCAGTTAATAAAAAAAACCTTTCAGGGGCAAAGGAAGTATGTGTGTGGATATGCACCTGAATATATGACTATTTGACATGTAGCTTTTTGTGTGATTGCATATTTAACCTTCAGTGGATCTGCAATCTCCTCCCTATGGGCTCTTCTTTCATCAGTGTTGAACACAACCCATCCATACCTCTTTCTTGCCCTGTGTACTTCTTGTCCATTACTTCCCACAAATTTTTCATAGTAGGTCCATGCAACATGAGACATCTGGGGATTTTGTCTATATGTATGTATGTATGTGTGTGTGTATGTGTATGCATGTGGATGTAAAGGATGAAACTCTTTGGCATTCTGGTGAAGCCTATGGTTGTCACTTTCCCACAAAAATATTTTAAAGTAACTCAGAGAAATGCTAAATTTTATTTAGATGCAAATGAAAATAAAGATGTATTTTTCCCATCTTAAAAGTTCACAGACCCCCTGAAATCTATCCATTTGTCTTGTGGGATTCCATAGATGCCAAGTTAAGATCCCCTGCTTTAAGTTTTTTGATGTTGTGTGGAAACCAACGAGGCACCCTGGATTCTGTTACTCCTCATTCTTATGACATGACTGGTCCATCTCTTCATCCGTCTTATGAGATCCTTTATCCTGCTTCTTTGGCATGGTTCTTTGGTGGTAATCTGCTACAGTTATTTTCACCTACCATGTTTCTCTCCATTGCCAAAGGAATAATTCACAACTTTAATTTTGTGCAAACTATGGTGTTGAATTATTTGAAGTAATGCAGCATACTGATACTAAAAAAGGTGTCTTTTTCAGGGAGAAGCTTCTGCAAAATTTCCTAAAGGCAGTTCATCTCATTCTTCTCTTCTGATTCAATCATGGCCCAATTTACTATACATTGAAAGTTTCTTGCCAAAACCTATGTACTGCTCTATGGGCTTTCCATTCAGTTACATATCATAGTTTGCACAATCGGCATTCTCAGTTCACATTTGCAACCTACCTCCTTCATGAATATTTAGGTCAAATTCTTGCAAGCAATTATAGATCTCACTTAAAAAAGTATTGCCATCTTACAGGACTTGGTGTAATCAGCACATAGATATTCACCAACATCAGCATCTGGAGGACAATTTAACTTGGGACAGTCTCTTGTGTGCTACTTAGATTTCTCTGCCTCCTCCTCAACTGTAACAAATATTGGCATATGAACTGTACTTGTCTTCATGGGGATCTTTTTTTGTAAACAATGTCATGAATACTTTAATGCAAAATGACCATGTCCCCTAAAATAATGTTTCTCATTGTCTTTGCATGTATGACAAAATCTACCCCACCACTTCCCTTTACATACTTCTCTAAGAACAATCTGCTGTATTTCCTATGATTTAATTGCAACTTCCTTTTTTATCTTCTGGTTTCCTTTATTGTGAGAATTTTAAGATTGGTATGATTCTGTTTCTCCAGTAGTATATCCATTCATTCATCGGTGGCTGAATTTCTTGCTTTGAAAATACTAAAATCTAAGTTAATGTTTACAAATGGGCTAAGAACCGTAGGACTCTTTCCCTACAGAGGAAGAAGGAGGTTACACAGGACTGAGGTCCATTTTGTATTTTCTGTTTATTAGGTTGTCATAGCAAAAAAAAAGTTACTCAATGATTAGCCCATTGGAAATAAATCTTTCTGTTCTTAGCTAACCTTGTCCTTGGAAAATTAGACTAGTCTATGACCAGAAACCATATTTAAAACTTTCCCAATAAGATAGAACCTGCTGGAGCTTCTGTTCTATTATTTGTGAACCCAGGGTCAATTATCTCCATACCACAGTGGGACATCAGAGGAGGACTTAAGAAGGATTGAATTGTGATGGAAAGGCATCCTTGGCAAATGCAGGAAGATAGTAGTTTTCTTGCTTTCCAAAGTTTAACTCCTAAATGTTTCATTTAAAAAGTGGCATGGTATCAAAAAATCCATTGTAATGCTATATGTAGAGTTATTAAATTGAAGTCCTTGACCCTTTTTTAATACTTTGTTAACTATATTTTATATAAGTAGACAACTTTATACTCCCATGTATTTTATTTTGTGTGTTTAAAAAAATAATATCTTAGGTTTTATTAGACTTCTGGGAGGGTCTAAGACATAAAAAAAAGATTAAGAATCCCTGCATGAGCACTTTTTCCCTATTTAAAGTGCTTGTAAAACAATAGTTAATTCTCAGTTATTACCGGGTAAATCTGCATATTAAGTCGGAGTGATGAGATCTTTTAGCAAAGATTATTAGAAACCCCACATACTTAACTGAAAATACAGATAAATTTATATATAGTATATAAAAGATATCAATAAAAATTAAAAGACAAGGCAGAATGTATTTATAATTTATAATGACATAAGCAAAAATTTTGTAGATACCCCAGAAATTACCACCTTAGTCAAAGTTATGTAAATATTCTTTATTGCTCCTTACAGACTAAAAGGATAGTCATTTCACTAGCATCTGACTGAACTGAGACTTTAAAATCAACCCTGGAATGTACTAAATTTGAATTTCATCTATTCAGTCATCCCGACACTCCTGTGGTACAGAGATTAAACAGCAATGAATTGGCTTGAGTTACATTAAGCAAAGTGGAGTAAGTCATAAAAAGTTATAGCAGAGTTCATAAACAGGGAATTCCTTCTTAAATGTCATGTATTTGAATAATTTTCTTCCTTTCCTCTTCTATTTTTATTCTAATGAGGATGAGAGGTTCTGGGGAGAGTGGGGAAAGAGGTTGGCTTGAGATAGGACCGAAATCTTTATGGACAGCTTTCATTCCTGTAACCTTCATTGATTTTTGAGATTTGTATCCCTGTGTGTATTTGACTACTCTTGAATTTGCTGTGGTAAAAAAAGACACTTTTGCTTTTTCAAAGTCAGAGAGAAGAGTAAATTACATGGCAAAAGCTGTTGGTTTGTGGTTGGTTGTTGTCCTTCATTCTCAAAGAGAATGACATCATTTTTTGGAGTCAAGGTACATTATGTCTAATTATGGTTGATCCAGTGAATATGAACTTGGAAGGTTCCACTACAGATCGGGCACAGATAGTTCATAGGAACATTTGGAATGGAGATGTCTAAATTTGCGCATCTCACATTTCTTCTGAACTACTGAAATTCTGTTTCACATATAGAACACAGTGCCTTCTTTGATGTAGGCACACCAAGCTGGGCAGTGTTATGCCTCTGTCTCCCATGTCTCATAATCGATTCCAAAGTTCTTCAGAAAGACCCTGAAAGTGTGATTTTCATCTCTTATATGATCAAAGTCAGCTTATGTTTATTTAGAGACACAACCCAGCATAAAAGTATAAATAGTGTTTTAAAAGGACAGGAAATTCCAAAAAGAGAAGTAGCATAGATTCACTAGAAATCCTCACTAGGAGTGGGTGGGAAGGTGGAGAAGAGTGGGGAGAAAGTAAAAGGAAGTAATAAGAAGATATATTTATCGAGACCTAGAAGTGCAATAAGGAAGGCATCTTAAGATAAATAGCAAATTCTGTGTAGGAGGATCACTCCTTAGGCAGAACAGGGAGCTGGATAACTACAGTCAACCTAGGATAGTAGCCCACTATATGTATGTATATATGTATTTATATACATATCTATGATTTCAATATAATTGATTGCTGATTTATATATTTTAAGTATCTAAACATATATGTATGCACACATGCATACATACATACATATATTCATACATACGTGTGTGTCTGTCAGAGGTCTATAGTATCACAGTGCTGAAGGAGTACATGACAAGAGATGAGGAATATCCTTTCAGCTAGAAAACCTATACTTCCCAACAGCCCTTGTTGCTGATATAGAACTACAATAGAATTATGGCACTTAGCAGTTGAAAGGAAATTTAGTAGCTATGAAGTCTAACTTCTTCATTTTGTAGGAAAGGAAATGTAGGTGCAAGGACACTACATGACTTTCTGAAGTTTAAATACTTGGTTAGTGTCAGAACCAGGACTCAAATTCAGCCTTGTCTTTGTCTCTCACTAATACCATGGCTTTTAAGTGACTCTGAGCTCCTAACACCGTCATTTCACTAGTAGTTGGAATGTCCCCCCATGAAAATTAATGTATAAACTCATCAAGTTTACTTAATTCAGTACATCAATGTGAACTGCATTGATACTGATGGCAACTTAACTACATCTATTCAAGGGTTATGGGGGGATTATAAAATAAGTTTACTACATATCTACAAAGAGAATTAGAATTAAGATGCCTCACATCTAAGGTTATTATATGTACTTGGTAAATTAATTTGAAGTAAAGGTCAGGATAAGATAATTAAAGGTGGAATTAAAAGCAATAAGAGTAGGAAAAGAAGACAATGGATAAATGAATATACAAATCAAAAGGTGTGAGAACTCTGACCCTCATTGTGAAGCATCAGAAACTAGGTGTGATCTCCAGGTCATTTCCCAACTTATTGGCCCTCTGAGCAGATTTTTGTAACTACCATTTTGTTCATTAAATTGCAACTCTTGTTCATAACAGCAGACTCTAATATTTCCACCCAGCTGTGGCTTAATCTTTTCTCTCCATCTCAGACATAAAAAACATCTACCATTTGTCATTAAAAGTGTACTAACATTTGCAATAAAGGGGGTTATGAAATACCCCCTGGGAACTATTTGCTTGATGCAGGGTGCTTAAATGTTTTTAACCACAGGGCATTTTCAAACACAGTTCTTCTAATTTATGTAAAGCATTCATTTGCATAGAATATTTACAGGAATAAGCAGAATCCAAGTCTAACTAAACACCAGGACAGCAAGAAATGACCCTATGGAACACAATCTCAGATTATAAAAGCACAACTTGGTAAATGTAGTATCTTAAAGAAGAGGTCCTAATAGGACTCAAAGTATTAAAAGGCTTTCATTATCTAAGAAAAAGCTCAGAGGAAGTCTACTGCTTTGTACAAAGCATAGAAAGAGAATCTTTATTTTCTTACCTCTTCCTTAGCTTGTGCCCTGTAAGACTGAATTTCCCTTTTTGAAATAGCTTTATAATGAATAGTTTAAGAAAACACCTTTTCACAAGGATAAGTCCATCAATTAGCTAGATGATGCTAACTTTAGATCTGGAAGGAATCTCAGAGCCATCTAGCCTATTGCCTCCATTTTACAGATGAGGAAACAGGTCCAAAATTAGCTGAAATAACTAGTCTGAGGCCATGACAGGTAGTAAATTGCAGTCAGGCTTTGAGCCCTAAGCTTCTGAGTTAGGACAATGTTGTTTCCACTGTGCCATACTGATTAGAATTTCCCATTTTTTTTTTATTTAGATACCACTGAGTGTCTAAACTTTCCGTGAGACATGATGGCCTCTTTATGAGTGAGAGGATCCCACAGAATAAAATGTGATTTAAAAAGGCATGAGGCATCATCATATGTTACCATAAATGGTGAAGGGTAATCTTTGAAAAATTCATATTCTTATAAGATCATGAAGAAAAGAAGGGAGAAAATCAATTAAATAACAAGTATTATGGAGTGCTTAGTATGTAATTAGTGCTGTGTCGGGAGAAAGGTTCTTGCTTTGAAGAATTCCAGAACTTGGAAGGAAATAAAGAAGGGGAAAGGAGAAAGATGTTTGACGCATGAATGAATGAATAAATGAGCCTAGATTCTCTCTTTAACCAAGTGGTAGATCTTAACTCGGAAATTGTGCAAATGGTTTTGTTGTGTAGCTTTTGAAAATTAATCTCAGCGTATTATAGTTACTCCTTAAAGTAATATAGAAAAAAGTGAAATGGAGTGTCACTAACTGTATTAAAGCTAAATGCCTCCTAAATATACCTTTAGCCTAGTGTTTTAAGCCATAATTTACCCATTATTAGTTGCTAGATAACTATATATTCCCCGAGAACATAACTTATAGGATGGGAGATCATTGAATCATGAGATTAGAGCTAGAAGGGACCTTAGAGGCAAAGTCCAACTCCCTCAGTTTTACAGATGAAGAAACCAATATTGAGATAGGATAAATTACATGCCTGGGGTCACAGAGCTAGTGAGTGACAGAGAAGGAATTTGAACCTAGACCCTTCTGAGATCACATCCAGAATTCTATCCACTAGGCCACACAACCTATTTTTTTAAACTTGACTTATAAAATCGTGCTGTATGAATGAATGATGTCGGTATAGAGGTGGAGTGTCTTGAAGATAAATAAGGACCTTCATGATATTTATTTTTATGTGGAAATTGATATGGCTCAGTCCTGTAGGCAATAATTCATTATGGTAATAAAGTTCTAATATGATGGATGTAGTCAGTACTTCAGTCAATTGCAGTCTACTCATGCCTACAAAACCTGCACAACTTTGTGTTTCTCCCTGAGTCCCTGGTGCATCCAACCAGTAGGGAACCATCCCTCATATTCCCTCATATTCACTACATTATATAGAGATAAAGGAACACAAAAACTTACATTACTTATGCTGTATTCTCACTATGGGGCAGCTAGGTAGCATGGTGGATAGAACACTGGGCTTGAAATCAGGACGATTCACCTGAAGTGATGAGTTTAAATCTGATCTCAGACACTTTCTAGCTGTGTGCAGCAAGTCATTTAACCCTGTTTGCCTCAGTTCCCCATCTAGAAAATAAACTGAAGAAGGAAATGGAAAACTACTCCAGTATCTTTGCCAAGAAAACCTC
The DNA here is from genome assembly GCA_028658325.1 of Potorous gilbertii. Lineage (NCBI taxonomy): Eukaryota > Metazoa > Chordata > Mammalia > Diprotodontia > Potoroidae > Potorous > Potorous gilbertii. The sequence continues at coordinate 352,240,146 of CM053770.1, forward strand.
CAATGGCGTCACAAAGAGTTGGACAGACCTAATATAACACAACAAATTCTCACTGCATCTTGTTTTGTCTATGCCTGTCTTATTTTGTTTATTCCCCAATCTTACATTTTTTAGTTAACAATAAAGGTGAGAGTCCTCATGACAACAACTACAGCTCCAACTTATATAGTATTTCAAGATTTACAAATCCATTTCTACAGAACAACTTTGAAAGTGAGGTATTATAACTACCCATATTAAAGGGAGGCAACCTGAAATTCAGGAAGGTTCTAAGTTACTTGCCCATCCATTTAGTGAGCAGGAAACTAAGTAAACTCTCTCACACTAGCACTCATCTGTTGTATGACAAGATTTTCAGTTTTTATCACAAAAGGACCTATGTTCTCTGTAACTGTGAACAATTCCAGAAATTGTCCAAGATCTTATTCATTAGAAGTTATTTTTTTCTCATTTATAGTTGAAGATTTGAACGTACACATTCCCCCGCTTCCTTTTTAAACCTCTACTGTGTATGGTGGCAGTAATTTTAATTTTGAAGGGCTCTGGTAGTATATTTCTTAATTAGTGAATATCTTTAGAAGAGTATAATATGAAGAAAAGCTCACACTTTGGGTTTATCTGGTCATTAAAATGAAAATTTTGTGTTCATCTGGCAAGCGAGTGCTTGAATTTGTGCCTAGAGAACTCTCCCCGCCTCCTCAAGACTCTGTGACAAGTCTTTTTCCCCCTCCATGTTCCTGCTTAACTCTGTGCTGAAGATTTGGATGTGGGAGTTGAGGGGTGAGCAGCCGACAATGTGTGCTCCCTGAAAACAGAGTTAGAATGAAACTCTGAAGGTTACCAGGGTGCTCTGCACCAACCTGCTCCAGCTTCACCCCCTGTATTCCTTCTTGTTGATTATTGGACCCCAATACTGTAGTTTTTTGACAGTAGAATATAGACTGTAATCTACATTCAACAGAATGTAAAAAAAGGTTGGCTCCTAACAGAAAATGCTAGAGATGAAAATGGAACAAATTAACACCAAGCATAGGTTGGGATGAATCACATTTTGTCAGCTTTCAAGTATTACAATTATACTAAAAATACTCTCCTGTCCTCAGTCACCTGATCTAGTGACTGTTTTACCCTTGCTTGCCACTTTAAAACCTACTGGTACTTTGCTATGTTTGTTTTGGAATTAGAGGGTTACTAGTCTTCAATATTTTCCACTTAACAATTATCTCTTAATTACCATGTTGTTTTTTTTCTTTTAAGATAAATACAATAGAATCATCTTAATTTACACTAATTGTTGATGTGTTAGCTGTAGCCTAAAATTTAGGAATAAGTAAATGTCAGGGAGGTAGAAGGGGTGGGGCTTTGGGTGTCTGGGAGTTCTGATATTGTCTGAGTACAGTAGTTGGAAAGAAGAAAATGATACCCTTGGTTCTGTTCCTTTTTCTAGCCTTATATTTTAAGTTTAAAAACTATTTAATTAAAAACAATTTAAATTGATATCCTTTTAAAAAATATCTGATAATTTTCTCATTCCCCCTCCATTGCCAGCCCCACAACATTCCTCCCTCAGAAACCTCTCTAGAAATGAAGAAATATAGTCAACAATGGAAAGGTCTGACAATGCATATATGCCTCGTTCCTCACTTGTAGTCTACAATCTCTCCACGGAGGGGAAGGAGGCATCAGTTCTCATTTATCAAGATTTGTCACTAACTTGACCCAAGTTCCAATATTTTTAAATATAATTTTTCCTTTATTCTAATGTGGTCATTGCATGGGTGATTCTTCCACAAAATCTTCCAAGTTTACTTAGTTATTTAATTTTTTCTTTTTTTTTTCATGAATTTAACAAACATGAACATTACAATATTCAAAAACAAACAAAGAAGGGTTGCATAGAAAACTGAGAACTTCTGTTGCATAGTTGTTGTTTTTTAAAGACATATTAAATTTGTCATGGAAATAAAACTGCCCTACTTGTTTATGCCCCTTATGAATTTCCTTCTGCTCACTTCTATGTAGTTTTAAAAATATTTCATTGATGTGGCTTCCTTTCTTTTCTTTTTTTTATTTCTATCACTACCTCCCACCTGCCATAATTCTTTATATTAGTCATTTCTTACAGAGCAAAAATATCCAATTACATTCAATTTCCAGTTTGTTCAGACATTTTTAGGGGTAACCTTCAAGATGCACTCAGCTGCTGCTGTCTAATATTAAACCCCTTTAGCACATCAGGCCCTTTACATAGCACCCAGACAGATATAGCTTGGCACCTGTCACATTATTGGTGCTCCAGAAAGGTTTAAATTCATAGATACATGCGTAATCCAAGTACTGAAGTATCTTGAAAAGAAGGGGCCCTTCTTGTATGAAGATATCTTTATTTTCCAACTCTCCAAGAGGAAGGGGGGGGCTTTCTGACAGTTATGCCTGGAGGCTCAGAATTACAACACTGTAAAATTAAATTGTATTATTAAAATTGACAGCCATGATAAAGTAGGCATACAAGAAGGGGAAAAGCATGTATAAATAGGGTTGTACTGAAAAGAAAAAAATATTTAAGGAAGCTGGGCAATGAGCCAAATGGAAAAATGTGCTGGGGATATGGGGGTACAGAGGCATAGTATCTGGAGTTTGCTTCTGTCACTCCCTTTTTCTGAGGAAAGGGTTTCTAAATTATTTAATGAAAAGGCAAAACTAGTCACTTCTTTATTTTCCTTCTCAGATAAGGTCATTGCTGCATAAAACATCCATACAGTCAAGCCAAAGTGGTAAGTAGATGTTACATACAGATTATCAGAAATTTAGTGGCAAAATGAGACTTAAGATCATATATTTGGAACTGAAAGAGACGTTGGAGGTCATCTAGTTTAATTCCCTCATTTACAAATGAGGAAAGAGACTCCCTTCCCTCAGCTATCCATAAGATATTCCATTTCACATTACAGAATATTTTTACTTATGGATCCAACTAGAGACCCTCTAAATTTATTTGATTTCAACTAGGTAGGGATATATTTCTGTTACTTATTTGCTTGCATATACATTTAAATTAGATAAGTTCAAGTTAGATCTCTGACACATAATAGCTTTATAATCTTGGGCAGGTCATTTAACCTCTCTGTGCTCTAAGCAATACTTTAAACCTGTAAGTTGTTGACAAAGTGCTTGTCTGCTTTGGAAGAAGAGATTCATCTTTGAAAGGTAGCTACACCAGTGAAATCACAAGTCTGGTGGGGGAAAAAAGCTGTACCATCACAAGTCATCGCCATAAAGGCACCACTGCCTATCCTTTATCAGGAAAAAGAAAGAAAATATATTCTTCACATCTTTCTTCTTCCCAATGTTTCTCTCTCTAGAAACAATACAATCATGTTTCCAGAAGAGGACCCTCCAAGTAAAAGGACTTTGTCCTTTCTAGGACAGGCATGCATTCAATTAAAGGTCTGGACCGATGCCTGTCAATGTCTAAAGAGGAGGGAAGAGATATCTATGCAGGGCTCAGTTTTCTGTCTTGGCCCATTTGTCTTTTGCACTATCCTGTTCCTCTACCTCTATTTCCCTCTTACCCCTTTATGGCATTATAAGACACAGGAATCTAGTATAATTGAAGTCTAAAAGGAAGCACAAGTTATCAAGAAGAGCTCCAGTGAGTCACTTGTTTTCCTGGACAAAGCCCCAGACCTAAAATACTAAAGAAAATTCTAAGAGTATCAAATTTTTTGCAGATCTTCTCTGTCTCTCTGTCTCTGTCTCTCTCTCTCCCTCTGTCTTTCTCTTTGTCTGTCTTTCTGTCTGAAATATATTCAACTTTATATAGGCAAGTCATTCATGCTAAGTGTCAAGAAATGACTTGTGAAAGAGGGAAGGATTTTAAGGCATAGATTCCAGCTAATTTTATCACTCTGCCATTTAACCATAGCTACTGTTACTGTTTAAGTAAATCAGAAGCAGAGAGGGAAAAATCTTGAAAATTAATGAAGCTTAATGAGGATGGAGATGAATTGATACTCTCATCTTGATTTGAAATGAAAATATTAAAGGACATTATTGGAATGAGTCAAGTCATTTATCGTTATCATGTGCGTAATCAGCACATTATAAATTTACAGCTGGAGGGAATCTAACACCTTGATTTTGCTGAGGAAATTAGGTAAAGTGACTTGCCAAAGGTCAAACAGGTAGTATCAGAGGCAGGTTCTGAACTCAGTTCTTCTAACTCCAGAATCAGTACCATGGCATCACTTCTTCTAGAACAAAAGACAAACAGCAACAATCATATGTAAAACATTGCAAGAAGAACTTGGTATGCAAAAGCAAAAATACAACCATTTCTGACTTTCAAAAAGTTTATATTTTATGAATATTTTCTGTGTGTATGTTAGCTCTCATAGTTCAGTTACTACTTGGAATCAGGCATGGGAGAACATAACCTAGTGAATTCCTCTGCTGTTCACATTCACAAAATAAATTGGAGCCATAGAACCTAGGACAAAGACCACTGAGAGAGCTTTCTTTGCTTTCTCCACAAAATGAGATTCGTTATTATGTGTGCCCATCTCTAAACGACTGAATTTGGAGATATGTATATAGATACACATATACATTCATACACATACATATATATGTACATATAAATATATATGTGCATGAGTTTGATCCTTTTGTTTATAATTATCCAGACTTCAGGTGTAAATTTCTGTGTCAAATGTGTCAAAGTCAGCACATATGTATTTTTAAAGTAATTTTCTCATTAGTGTGGGCAATTCTGATAAAATCAGATCCTCTCCAATATGTTGTAGAAGATAGTCCTCATGTCTTTCTATGCCCCAAAACTATGTTGTGACTAAAATTAGTATTACACTGGAACATATGAAATACTAAAAAAACCCAAATAAACAACACCAAAAAAAATCCATTGAGGTAAACCTGGAGGAGTACAGATACTGCACAGAATGAAAAGGTGAGAATGGGCTTGAACCATTGGAGGAAGTATTTATATTGATTATCTCCTAGTCCCCTTGAAGTACTGAAGGAAGAAGAACAGAGTGGAGAAATCACTAGACCTGGAATTGGAGAACCTGGTGTCAAATCCTGGCCATGCCATCGTATGCAGGTCACTTGAAATCTCTAGACCCTGGTTAGCTCACGGGAGAGGGGTGCTGCCAAACTGATATCGCAAAAGCATAGGTTTGACCCATCCTCGCTCAAGAAATGTCAGTGACTTTCTATTGCTTCTAGGACAAAATATGAATCCCTCTGTTTGGCATTTAAAGCCTTTCACAATCTGTTTCCAGCATAGCTTTCCAGGATGATTACATTCACACATTCTATCTTTATGTTCCAGCAGAATTGGCCTCTTGCCTGTTCTTAGTTTAGGACATTCCAACTCCTATCACTTTGCTTTTGCATAGGCTGTCCCCCATGGTTAGCATGTTTTTTCTTCTCATCTCTGACTCTTCAAACCCCTAGATCCCTTCAAAATTTATACAAAGTTTAATCTACTTCAAGAGATCTTTCTTTAATTCCCAAGTTATTGGCATCCCATTTTACCCACTACCAAAATCACTTTATATATATCTTCTAATTACTGATTTGTGAACATTCAATGTCCCTTCAGAAGACCCTAAACTCCTGGAAGGCAGGATTGTGTCACTTTTGTTTTTCCATCTACAGCTCATAATACAATTCCTGATACATAATAGGTATTTAATAAATGATCTTGATTGATTGATCAGATGACTACTATGATTCCTTCCGACTTCAAATCATTAATCACATTCTTCAGAAAATATTAAAAAATAAAATAAGAAAGTATTGTGAATCTTTGCTTAACTTTTTCTAGAAGTATCATAAAATATTAGAGATCATCTATCCCATCTCTTCATTTTATGTGACTTCATGGAAAGGAAACCCAGAAAATCCCACTGAGTTACTCAAAAATCACATGGCTAGTTAGTGATAAAGCTAAGCTAAGAATCTCTATCTATTTTTCTTTCAACAACAACAAAAAATACTTTCTCAATATAATTTCTCTTATACAAATTCCCAAATCACATCAGATAAGTACTTGAAACTTTGAGAATCAAATTAGAGAGAAAAAAAAGAAAAAGGAGAGAGGGAGGGAGAGAGAGAGAGAGAGAGAGAGAGAGAGAGAGAGAGAGAGAGAGAGAGGAAGGAGGGAGGGAGGGAGGAGGAGGAGGAGGAGGAGGAGAGATTTATTGCTTTGTGAGCCTTTTCATCTTCTTTACTATCCCTGAAATATGCTGTTTGACTAAAGACATTAGCCTTCTTTCACCTGTATCTCAGCATAAATTGTGTTACTCATGTGAGCAACTGCTTTTCTCCTGTCACAATATCACCCTGTCTTTTCCCTGTTTTATTGCCTTTATTTATTTGCATAATACACTCAATCTGAGAACTATAACTAAACCTTCCCTGTGATTTACTGAAAGGACTATAGGAGGCTGTTAACTGATAAAACTGTCAATTTCTGGATTTCTCTTTTTCCTCCTCTCCTCTTTAGCTTTGTCATTTCCTTCCCTCTGAATTCCCTGCATGTTGGTGGGGCAGGAAAACATATTTTATATCTTAGTAGATTTAATTACTCTTGATCGCAGCCTAAAATGAAAAGAGAAATCCTTTCCTTCATGCAGATTTTGGGGTTCTCCTGTCGTGAATACAATGAACATGTGCATGAACTATAGATGGTAAATCATAGAAAGCATTGTTTTTCATCAAATGGGTCTTTATATCAAAACTGAGCATTTTTTATCTATATGTATGAAGCCATGTGATACATTGGAATCAAAGACCTAGATTAAAATCCTACCTCCTTCCCCTTTATGCTTATCAATTGTATGACTTTGATCAAGTCATTTAAACCTGTTGGTTTGCTTGTATAAATATTAGAAAGCTATACTAGATGGTCTCTGTGGTCCTTTCCAACTCTAGACCTAAGATCTTTAGGTCTTTCTGTTTACCAAATTACCACAAGATTAAAGAATAAACATGGGGAAAGCATGTAGAAATAAGATCCACTGCCCTGTTGCAGTGAGTTGTTTTATGACAATCAGTTAATCAACAGGTGTTTATTAAGCACCTACTATGTTCCAGGCACTGTGCTGACACTGAGAGAGTTTTTAAAAAATGAGACAATCATTATTTGAAAGGGGCTCATATTGTAAAGAAGGAGATGAATCTGAATATATAATACATATAGTATACATATATACACATAAACATGTGTATATATGCATGTAGATACATGTATGTATAAATTAGATATGTGTGTCTATATATACAGCTTAAGTATAAAATGAAAAAGTATAACTATATCAAGTATTTAAATATAAGGCAGTTTGAGTGGGAGGGCACTGATTCAGGGAAGGCATGTCAGGAAAAGTGATGACGTGTATGAACAAATTTTATTAATACATCAGTGAAATTAAATGACTTCAGATCCCAAGTCTTTTCATGTGTACTATGAAAGAACCCAAGGCTTGACTTTTTCAAACATTATCAGCGTCACTGAAGATTACAGCATGGCATGGTGGAAGATTGTTGAGTCAGGAGTTGGGAGACCTAAGTTCAAATCCTGAGATTAATATTAACCATCTGGGGTTCCTTAGGAAAATAATTTCAATTGTCTAGGATTCAGTTTCCTTATCAATGAAGTAGAGATTGGAACAGATGACCTCTAAGGGCCATTCCAGTTCTAAATCTAGTGATCTTGTTATTTTCAAGGTATGAATCTACAAAAACGAATATAAGGCTAGGAGAAGATTCTACATTATTAAATTAGAATTTGTGTTATTTTATTTCAAAATGGATAGTAGAAAAAAGTTTAGTATTTTTCAACTATGCTGTAGTTCCCTATCAACCACATCAAAGTAGTAGGAGTAGCTCATGGAGGGCAGAGACTTTGTTGTGCCTCTTTTTGTATCCCTAGTTCTTAGCACAGCACCTGGCACATAGTAGGCACTTAAATGTTTATTGATTGATTGGTTGATTAGATAGATATGTGGTATCCTCTGAACTTGTACCCACAGTACAAGTAGTGCAATGGAATATTCCTGAATGATGTGAGCTATTCTGGAACACTAGAATAATGCAGGAAAATAAGAAATCTTGGGGGTGGGAGATGTTGGACATGATGGGGGATATGGATGATGGACCTCTCCCTCCTAGCAGAGAATATTAGCATATGGATGAGCAGAAATCTGGGGGACTCATAGGTACTACAACTAAGTTGCCATGACACCACCTGTTTCGACTCGCCTCCTTCTCTGCACACTATGACTCTGTTTCCCACCCAGACCAGTATTGGACAGCCTGCTGTTCTACTTGACTGTGTTAGCTGAGGGGAAGCACCAGCATATGGGTGGGGGTGAGTGGAAGATCACCGAATTCCTCAAGATTACTGTCTTCATTTACTGACACCACCCCCCCTCCCAACCCAAATAGTTGTGCTGCCACAAATATCCTAGGGAGAAAAAAAAGCAAAATCTATATTGTTTTTATTAATCAGTAAGTTTGTAGAATTTACTGGGTAAAGTGTTAGATATCAGGAGAGATGGATTCTAATTCTAATAACTACCACAGTCATTTTGGATAATTAACTTAACCTTTACGAACCACAGTTCCTTGTCTGTTAGATCAAAGATTGGACTAGATCATCTCCAAGAATTCTTCAAGCTTTACAGAAAATCATAGATTTGAAGATGTAAGGGACCTTAGAAATCTAATTTAGGCAACTAGTGAGTCAGGAAGACCCAAGTTCAAATCTAGCCTCAGGTACTTAGTAGATGTGGAACCCTGTTTATCTGAGTTTTTTCATCTATAAAATGGAGCTAATAGTAACACCTACCTCCCAGGATGATTGTGAAAATCAGATGAAATAATAGTTGAAAAGTCTGACATATAATAAGTACTATATGTTAGCTCTTATTACTCGGCTATTACTAGTCCAAATTCCTCTATCCATCCATATCTTAGATGCGGTTATAGTGTATCTTCCATAATCTAAATTCTAAGAAGTAAAGCTTAACTATGATCAAGACCACCAGTAGCCATGTGTATCCTATAAAAGTAATAAAATAATGAAAAATAATAAACTTCTCCAGTTTTAATATCTGCACATTAATCTAACCAATATCTTGTGTATAATTTAGACATTAATAATATGACAGGGGCAGTTAGGTGCACAGTGGATAGAGCCCTAGCTCTGGAGGCAGGAGGATATGAGTTCAAATCTAGCCTCAGATACTATCTGTGTGACCCTGGGCAACCCTGATTGTCTCTAAAAAGAAGATATGGCCTAAGTCAAGTTCCTTTATTTCTCTTCTTTATGCTTTGTCATGTCTATGCCAACCTGTACCAGGTAGACACCTTTCTCTAAAGATTTGGAGATTAACTAGATCCTTTGCATTCTTACCTCTGTAGCAAGCTGCTCCACATCTGCTTCAGACTGGGGGTAGCAATATTATAATTCAGAAATTACCTGTTCCATCTTTGAATTGAAGAGAACTCATCACTTTGACTATTACTTAGCCTTTTTATTTTGACAGAGAGTGGAAGAAGGTGGTGATATTATCTCCTACACAACACATTCCAAACAGCTAGAAGCTAATGAGATATGATGGTTACTTAAAATGGATGCCAGGACTGGAGGGGAGTAGGAAATTGCCAGGACTAGAAGTAGCACAGACGAACATGCATTGTACATGGATGATGCCTATGATATGCCCCCTATATACCCAGCTATAGGAAATAAAGGAAAGGTGGCTGATTACTTTGGAAGTTTTTACCCAGTACTTGCAGAGATCAGATAATAGGAAGAATACTGATGTATCTTTTGGATTAAAATGGCCCACATTTGGTTATGAATGAGACTTGGATGACAATCATTGGCTACAGAGATGGGAGAATATTGTGGGTGAGACTTGTTGGTGAGAGACTGATTGACACAAGGAGGAACAGTTCAGATACATTACCTGTGTTGACTGGTCCTGGATCTTCTTGTGTTGTACTATTGTTGTACTGTTTATGACTGTTCTTGAGTGCCTGTACCAGCTTATGATGCATCATAGTCCCCTACGCAATATATGCAACTGAACTGGTAAAGTAAGGATTAATGGACGTTGTGGTCAGATTTAGGCTAACACTTCATATCTGAAATAGCCTTCCAAGGTCCCATCATTGGTAAAGTGTCATGGAAATACACAAATAAGCACCTTGACTATTCAACATTGAACTAGAAGTAGAAAGAATCTTAGAGATGATCTAGTGATTAACCCCTCATTTTTACAGAAAAGGAAACTGAAGTCTGCTAAGGTTAGATCAATTCTACAACGTCACGCAGGTACTAAGGAGCAGAGTTTGTATTTGAAACCATATGTCCCAATTCTTTGACCTAAATCCAGAAATTTTCACTTTGTACTACATTATGTCTCCTTGTACATTCCTTTCACTATTTCACATTGAAATGCATGGGCTTGTAAGATCTAATAATCCATGCACTTGAGGGATGTTAGATTTCTTATTGGCCCTGCAGGTATACAAATATGATATCATATAGCTGTCACTGGCAATTAAGGGGAACCCTTCTGGGTGGGCAACTAAGTGAAAGAGGGATTTCTCCAGATTGGTTCAATATGGATGTCTTTTCATCACTGGGACAAATTCTTGTTGCTATGATATCTCTTGGTGACTTGAGGTGAACTATTTTAACTCTATCTATGCCCCTTCTGTGGTTGCCAGATTGCTTTTGGTAAACTTATGAAGCAGAAGTTTAATTTTTATGTTCTCATATATTTATAGTTCATGTTCCCCATTAATGCATGTCTTTCTAGCATTCCCTGATTAGTCAAGGTCTTTCAGTATCTGAACCTATCTTGACTGCCTTAATGTTCACTTAATATTTACTTACATGTCCATCTCATGTGCCTTTTTGTAGGGTCCTCTGAAATGACAGCTAGTGATCTTTGATCACCCATTCATGCTAGTTCATAGCAAGACCAAGAGAATATTGAACTTGCAGTAAGAATAACTGAGTCAAATCTTGTCTCTGGTATTTACTATTATTTGTGTGATCTCAGTTAATGACTTAACCTCTCTAGACTTTAGATACCCTATATATAACATATGGAGCTTGCATGAAATGGTCTCTAAACTTCCTTCTAGTTCCAAATCCTGTAAAACCTAATTCAATAAGTCAATAGATATGCATTCAGCATCTACTACAGAAAAACACATTAGGAATGGGATAGTCTCCACTCTTAAGGAGATTATAATCTATTCGAGGGAGAGAGATAAGCAATAGGGCTCTCAAAGAATTTTAACTTAAGAAAAATATATTCCTTATTCAGGAGCCAGTGTGTAGTTTGGCCAGAAGATAGAGCACATCATGATCTTCATCATCATATTTCTATTGTATATAATAATAACTAATATTTATATACATGTACATAAGTAGTAGGATACAAAGAAATACAAAGAAAGAGGAAATGGACCTTTGTGGATAATATATTTATAGCAGCTGCTTTTGAAAAGACAAAGATGTGGAAACTAAATGGGTGCCCATAAATTAAAGAGTAACTGAGCAAATTAGGCATATGAAAGTAATTGAATATTACTGTGTGGTAAGAAATGATGTAGGAAATGATTTCAGAGCAAAGCAATTTATAGAATAGCTGCATTGTAAAGACAGTGGACTTTGAAAGACTTAAGATGTCTGATCAGCACAATGACTAACCTTTATTCCAGAGGAATGATGATGTACCTCCTGTCAGAAGGGGATGAAGTCAAGATGTAAGATAAGATATATTTTTGGACACAACCAATATATTTTGTTTTACTAAACATATTTGTAGCATTGTTTTTTTTTCATTGTTCCCTTTCCCTTCCACAATGGGATGGGGGAATGGAGAGAGAGAAAAGAAAGAGTGCATTATCATTTTCTAAAATTAAATTTAAAAATAATGAAAGCATTTATATAGCACACAGTGTGTATCAGGCAATGTGCTAAACACTTTACAAATATTTTCACCTCTGATCCTTCACAGCATCCCTGGGATGTAGGTGTTAAATAGAGGTTATGTGACTTGCTCCATACCACACAGCTAGCAAATAGGTGAGGACAGATTTGAACTCATGTCTTCCTAAGTTCAGGCCCAGAACTCCATCTACTCTACCACCTAGATGCCTGTAATTTAAGTGGGTAATATAATTCTGAAAAGAAAGGTTTGCATTTGAACTTGAAAGACTTGGAATGCCAGGGTAAGGAATTTAGATCTAATTAGCTAGGTAATGAATTAAGTGGTTAATTAAGCCATTGAAGCTTTTTGAGCAAAGGAAACATGTAAGTGAAGGTCCACATCCCTTTTTTGATGGTGTACATATTACCTATATAAACATACTGTTTATTTCCTAGTAATAGATCTTCCTTTTCTCAATGTCAGGACCATGTCTAGGGCTAATGGTAGAGTAAGTAGTTAATGAGATGCATTATGATTCTGCTATGCCACATGGAGGGGTTTTATCAAACAGGAAATTGAGGTACAATGCCTGATGCTGAGAGTTATTGGACTGACCACTATTATGGCTTGGGAAAAACGAGTCTGACCCAGATAAGGCTCTTACACTAGGGAGGGGTGTGGTTACACTTTTTGGCATCCCATGTAACTTCCTCAATATGGGCACATCTTTCTTCCTTTCTCTTGGCATTTAGCCTCGAGGTTCTGTGTGCTATGCCTGTGGTTTCCCTCTCCTGGGGGCCTCTGTGTGCCATGACTATACTTGTGACCTACCTGGAGGTAGATCAGCCTTCCAGTTCAAATGAACCTGAGATGAAAAAACCTTTCTTTCTGAGGTACCTTAGACTACAGATCTGACAGCAATTGTTTTTGTTTTGTTTTCCTCCTCTCCACTTTGGAGCATGTTTTAGAAATCCATATATAAGACCAACGATGTAATTCTAAATGTTGGATTTTCTGTCCCCAGAGTGGGTTGGTGGGTGGTAGGCAGGAGGGACTCTTGGATCTGCTCAACCCATACTACTTTATGAATAATGTCTCTGTGTTAAGTGGTCTTGGAAGGGAGAGGGTTGTCTAATTCAGACAGTGGTAAACCTGGAGTCACAGGACATGGATTTGAATTCTGGCTCTGTCACTGTTAGGAAAAATACTTAAAATTGCTGGCCCTCAGTTTCCTCATCTGTAAAATAAGAGGAGGGGGTTGCACTAGATGACCTCTGAGCTCACTTCCACTTCTAGATCTTTGACTTTGATGGTACAAGGTGGGTGACAAGGTTTTCTCAGGTTTTCAGAGGGAACTCAAATCATCCTGGTCTGCTACAGGCAGCTTGGCTTATTCTTTGAGTGGGCTGGTCATGAGCTTATGAGTCTTAATGTAGACCTCGTTAATATTTATCACCCAGCTAGTTAGCTAGCTAACTATTTCTAATCTATCTCTATCGCTCTAAACACATTCCTTCATATATTATAAATTATAAATAGGTTTTGTGTGTGCACATACATGCACAATATTTAATAATATATGCATCCCTTTTCTAGAATAAAATCTGGTAGGTGGTTAATGTCAATATAAAATTGATCTTAACCTAATACTGATCAAAAGAATTTCTTTTTGAATAATTGCAAAGTCATTTAACATTGATTTTTTGTAATGAGCTCCACATTTACTCTTGCTTAAATGAAAATTTCAAGCTCTATAAAATCTACATATTAGTTCTAGTAATTAGAGATTTTATTTGGACTCTGAAATATTCAACCTTTAATTAGCATGGTTAAGTACTTCCAGCTTTTTCTTTCCTGTGTAAATTTCAAAGAAAAGTCTTGGTAAGTTATCATACTGGATGTACTGTCTAGTTACAGTGCTATGTGGGTTCATTTTTAAGCATGTGCAGGATGGCTAGATTAGAGGTTCTTAACCTGTGTGAGCTATAGATAGAATTCAGGGGGTCAGTGAATTTGGATGGGAAATATTTTATCTTTATTTCAATGTAGTTGATTTCTTTTGCAATCCCATGTTTTTGGGGGGTTTTGTTTTTTCCCTGTGAACTTAAAAAAATATTCCGAGAAGGGTTCCATAGACTTCATCTAACTGTCAAAAGGGTCCATGATGCCAAAAAAGGTAAGGACCCTTGATCTAGTTGTAACTGAAGAACATATGACATTTTGGCAAGGGACATCAAAAAGGATTAAAATATGTCAAAGAATCCCAGATCAGGACTTAATACCAAGTTGTGAAAATAGAAGCTTTTGAAAAAATTTTAAATCTCTCTTTTGCTCTGTGTGAATGTCGCTGGTTATTCATGCATAATTTAGTCAAGTAAACTGATACTAATTTTCAAAGACTGTTGTCAAATAATGAATCCATTCAATAAGCAAACATTTAATTTTTTTTTTTAAAGATCTAACTATTAGGATTTAGCAGAGCACACTTAATAAGATAGGAAGAGAGACACTGAGTGAGACATGAACGTATTTAAATGCAAATAATAAATTTAAAAGGTTTGTATGTTCAGAAATCAAGAGGCTGTCTAGATTAATGGCTCTTGTTTTTTAACATACCATAGTTGTTGCTAAAATATTAATGCCTTTCAAATCTTTATAAAAGGAAATAAGACTTACCTACCACTGAGTTTGAAATAATTAGTTTTCCCTCACAGCTAGAATGTTCAGAGGTGACTTTTCATGCTGAAGTGTGAACTTTAAAATTTAAATTCCATTTCCATTGCAGGGGGAAGAAGGGGGTCTTTTGAAGACTTTGTTATTTCCTAGCAGCTGATAGTTACTCTGAACCTTGTGGCACTTTTCTACCCTCAATACTAACAATCAAACTTTATTAATCATATGCATGCAAATATTGGTTTCTCTTCTCTATTTAGCAATATAAACATTAACCCCATTAGGAACAAACCACCACCCTGATTTCCTAGGGCTTCCTAGTAAGCATCTCATCCTGGTACCCAGTGACAAGATTCCATCTCTGCCCAGTCAAAGGTCATGTGTGTCTTTCTCCCAAGCTGGTTGCTTGGCACTTGAGGAAATCTCAGTCAATCAGCACTATATTCAAGTGAACATGGTTATGCTTGAGTTTTCAGCGCATGTGCCTTGGTTACTCCCCAAGGTCAAGCAGAAGGCTGAAGATCTCTGGTGTGTTTCTTATAGTTCTAACTATGGATGGGATATTGACTGATTACATCAACATTGTGATTGCAAGTCGATAACTTAATATATCTACTAGTTAATTTGATGGATGCCTGATGACATAAACTAATGAAAAGGTTGTTAACCAAATTTTTCTATCGGTAATCTGCTGTATCTGGGGGTCCCGTAGGTTTACTATTTTTTGTAAATATAACCATGTAGTTTACCAGCCTATGCCACATGTGCATATTATAAGTATCAAAATACTTTAACACAAAATGATGACCCAATGTGAAATGGAGTCAGTTGTGTCAAGGCAACAAACATTCTCACTACATTAGAAAAAAAATTTTTTTCAACAAGTTTGATTCTAATAGTCATGGATCCCAGGTTTTTTTCCAGGTCTTGACAGCTCTAATAAAGGCACATCCAACAGAAATAAGTAAAAGTTCAGACAATACTGTCAAAGATGCAAATGTTGCTGACCTTGTGGGTCATTATTCTTAAACCCTTGACAATTAAACATATCCTAGATTGGAATAAATTACCTTCAGAAGCAGGGAGGTCCTTGGTTTACACATGAATTGGACTAGATCAGAAACAAACATCAGACTTCCCTCCACCCCCAGAAGTCTGCCACTCGTAAGCCTCCACTGGCTCTCCCTCCCCACTTCAAGAACAATCATCCTTACAACCCAAACACAGTGACCAGTCTAGGAACACCTACCCAGAGACTCTGACCCTCCCCAAATTCCAATTCTCGGCTGCTATCTGAAGATAGAGGGCAGCTAGGTGGTACAGTAGACATAGTGCAGTCCTGGAGTCAGAAAGACCTAAGTTCAAATACAGCCTCAGACACTTAATAGCTGTGTGACCCTGGGTAAGTCACTTAATCTTGTTTGCTTCAGTTTCCTCATCTATAAAATGAGTTGGAAATGGCAATCCACTCTAAAATCTATGCCAAGAAAACCCCAAATGGGGTCACAAAGAGTCAGAAATGACTGAAATAACTGAACAAGAAAAACAATCTGCAGATAGATGAATTGGGAAGACTATTGACGTCCCATACTTGGGGAGCAGATGTTGTCTTTCTGTCCCTAAGTCTTAAATGCCTTGTTTTCCTTACTACAATAACTTTTTCTTAATTCAGCACTTCATCCATTTGGGTCTTTTCTTTTTAGCAGGTTGTTGTATTTGTCCTTCATTTGGGAAGAGGACCATGACATGAAGATGATGATATGACTTGCAGTTGAACTTGGTTTGAGTGAGGGAGGGCTGTGCAAGGTCACCAACCTCACTTTCTTCTCCTGAGTCATCTGGGTCCAGTGGACTGATATTCCTCAGGATGACTGGAGATGGCCCAGTATGCAATGTGAGACCCCGGCCCCTTTCAGGCTAAGGTTATCACATTCTCAATTTGAGTGAGATACACTCATTCAATGAATAGGCTTCTTAAAGTAGTTACTCAAGGGATGACCCCATTAATAAAAAAAAATCAAACTAGGAGGGGAAGACCCTTAGGGTTGTGGAGCCACAATATATATAATGTTCTATATGAACTATTATAGATAAGGGGGAAACAGCCACAGGACTCAAGAAGGATAAATGCCTCATTTAAAAAAACTGACAGAAGGTTGGAAATATACATTCTGTGAATCATAGGCCAGTGATTTTGAGTTTTATTCCTGATAAAATTATTGGCCATATTATCAAACAGATGTTTAGTGAAACATCTAGAGAAAAGTAAACAGTTAACATAATGAGCTAGTTTGATATAATTAAGAATGGATCATTCCAGATAAACCTCATTTTCTGTTTCTTACAGCATCACTAGATGGGTAGCTAAGAGGAATGCTGTGGATACTCTATGTAGGTTTTTAGCAACTTTTGAGAAAATTTCTTTTGTCATGGTGAGGGAGATGGTGGAATTGAGTGGTATAGACTAGATGACAGTATCATTCATTGGATTCAGAGGTGGTTGAATGGTCAGAGCTAAAAATTATTCTTGATTAGTTTGATATAAACTTGAAAATATATCTAGGAGAATTTTCCAGAGACCTTCAATGGCCCCATGCTGATTAATGGTTCTATTAGTAACTTGAAAAAGGCATAAGTGGTATGGGAGGGAAGTTGGGAGGGAAAGTAGAACACTAGATGAATCAGAATTCAAAAAGAACTTGAAAGGCTAAAACATTGGGTCAAATCTAATAAGATGAAGTTACCTAAGAATCAATAATCTCAGACTTAGGTGAAATAAAATAATTTTTTATTAAAATTAAAAATAACAATAATTTAAAAACACAAGAAAGGTAGGAAAAAAGGAAGTACAACTCCTTATTGACAGTGGGAGAGGTATGTTTGCCCTGAGGGCTTTCTCCAAAATAATTTCTGTACAATAAGTCAAGAACTTGGTAATTAATATACTCAATTCAATACGAATAATATACATTCCTGCTAGAATTCTGATGTCAGAAAATTTGACTTCATCTGTCAGCATCTCTGTTAAACAAACTTACTTAAGACTCTAATGAATTTCTCAGCATCAAGATGCATCCTAGAAATTCTTGCTTTCTCTTTTAGTGAACTGTATCAGCCAGGTATATTCTCATTCCTTAAATCCTTCGTTGCCCTACATTGAGAGAGATTTGTTCTTCCCTTGTGCCACGCCTTTATTGCAGACCCAAAAAAAATGAAGGAAAAGAAGAGAAGGCTTCTCTGGCAAAGCTAATGGGACCCTTTTGAGTGGATGATGGAATTATGACAGGATCTTTTTATGTATCTCTTGAGTCTTGTAATCGAAAGACAATTTTCTATTCAGTTCTGGTCTTTTATCAGAAATGCTCAAAAATCCTCTTTCATTAAATATACTTTTTTTTGTGCCTAAAAGGACTACACTCAGTTTTTCTGGGTAAGTTACTCTTGGTTGTAATCCTAGTTCCTTTGCCTTCCAGAATATCATATGCCAATCCCTCCACTTCTTTAATACGGTAGTTGCCAAATCTTGTGTGATCTTTATTGTGGCTTCATGGTGTTTGAAAGGTTTCTTTCTTGCTGCTTGAAAAACTTCATCTTTGACCTGGAAACTCTGGAATTTGGCCATAATATTCCTGGGAGTTTTCATTTTGTGATCTCATTCAGAGATGATTGGTGGGTTCTTTTAGTTTGCATTTTATTTTTTGGTTCTAAAATATCAAGGAAGTTTTATTTGATGATTTCTTGAAATATAATGTCTAGGTTTTTCTTTGCTCATGGCTTTCAAGTAACCCAGTAATTCTTAAATTATCTCTCTTTAATCTAATTTCCAGTTTAGTTGTTTTTCCAATGACATATTTGATATATTCTTCATATTTTCATTCTTTTGACATTTTTATTGTGTTGATATCTCGTGCACTCATTAGCTTCCACTTGCCCAATAATCATTTTAAAAGAACTGTTTACTTTAGTAAGCTTATGTAGTACTTATGACAGACTCTCCACATGGAAGACAGAACCAAAACATTTGCTCACACACCAGAAAGTTCAATCCATCATAATCTATATGTATGTAGAGGGTAACAATAATGATGTAGAGGGTAACATCAGCAAACCTTCCGCTTACTAGGCTTCCCATCAACTAACTCCCTTAAAGAAATCACAAGCAGGCTCCCTTAAACAAAATGGACTCAGACTTCCAAGTGACCCAGGCAGGTCACATGGACCTACTGATGAATGGGAAAGATCTTCCCATTTAAATTACCATTAAAGTTTATGGTTTGTTTGTTTTTGTTTTTTTTTTCCATTTGGCCAATTCTGCTTTTTAAGGAGTTCTTTTATTTGGTGAATTTTTGTACTTCTATTTCTGTTCAGCCAATTCTGTTTTTTAAGTGTTATTTTCTTCAGTATTTTTTATGTGTCTCTTTTACCAAGCTGTTCATTGTCTTTTTGTAATTTTCTCCCTTTGACTTCATTTCTATACTTATTTTTTCCTCTACCACTTTTGTGTGATTTTGAAATCATATTTAGCTCTTCCTGGGCTTGTGTCCAATTCACATTTGTGCTCTGAGGCTTTGCTTGTGGATTCATTCCACTTGTGACTTCATTGTCTTCTTCTGAGTTTGTGTCTTGATCTTCTTGTCACCATAGTAGCTTTTATATTCAGGTTCTTTTTTGTTGTTTGCTCATTTTTCTACCCTGTTTCTTGATTTGGAAATTTATGTTAATGTTGGGCTCTCTTCCCAGTTTGGGGGAAGAGAGACTCTGCCTCAAGCTTCAGACTTTTTCACAGTGCTATTTTCAGAGCTAGTTCTAGGGCTTTGAAAGTTTGCAGTTCTTCTAAGGTGGTGTGATCTGGCAAGAGGCGTGGTCATTGCTCTCTTAGTCTGCACTCTGGGTCTTATCCAGGAAGCACCTTATGGAACTTTGAACAAGTATAGCAATTCAGATTCCTCTGGGGACAATTATATTGTATTCATGTAAACTTGAAGGGACAGCAGCCAATTTCACTTCACAAGCTTTTTTGCTGGCTGAGGCCAAGGCATTCCCCATTCCTTGTCACCCCTTGCCAACAAATTCAGCATTGCTAATGGGGTGGGAGTTGATCCTTAATGTAACACAGTGTTTCATGGGGATTGTGAGGCAGCTAGTTTTTGAAAAGAGTAATACCCTCCTCTTTAGATTTCTGAGCAACTACTTGCATGCAAAAGTACTAGTACCTTCATAATTAGTAATCCTAAATAGTCCACAATTGTGTACATAAAAGGCCCAGCTGTTAATTTTGACACAGAATTCAAACTAGTGATTTAAGACCAGTTTAGTGTGTGTCATTAGGATCACAGACAAGGAGCAAGGAGTAAATTTTCTTTTTTTAAAAGTCATCATTCCTTTTTTACAAATGTCAAAACAGGAGCCTTTCTCATCGCTTCCTCCTTTAAAATTGTCAGAATGAATTAAAAAATGAATAAAAGCATTTATTAAGCACTTACTATGTGCAAAGCCCTGTGCTAAATGCTAGATATATGAATAGGAAAGTAAGACAGATTTTGTTTTCAAGCAGCTCACACTCCAGTGGGGAGGCAATATGTATGTATATATGTACATATATATGCATATATGTGTGTATATATGTATATATATGAGTATATGTATATATACATATGTATATATGTATATATGCAGATATGTGTGTGTATATATATACATATGTGTGTGTGTATATATGTGTGTGTGTGTGTGTGTGTGTGTGTGTATCTGCTGTTTACTGTAGAGGGTAACACCATCTTCCTAGTCCTTCAGCATCACAACCTATGAGTCATCTTGAATTCTCATTATCTTTTGCCCATCATATCCGATCTGTTGCCAAGGTCTTTCAACTACACCTTTGCAACATCTCTTGAATATGTCCCTTCCTTTCCCCTGACACTGCCACCACTATATTGCAAGCCCTTTCTACTTCACATCAATTCAGCAACCTAGGGGTGGATCTGCCTGCATCATCTCTCTCCTCTCCAATTTGTCCTTCTACCAAAGTATTTTTTTTGTAAAGTATAAGTCCTATCATGTCACTCAGTAATTCCAGTGGCTACCTATCACCTCCAGGATCAAACAAAATGTTCCGTTTGACATTCAGTCCTCTTCATAATCTATCCTCTTCTGATCTTTCCAATCTTCTTACATCTTACTCTCTGATATATATTCTTTGATCCAGTGACACTGGATCAAGCAAGATATTCCTTTTTCGACTCTAGGAATTTTCTCTGACTATCCCTCATCCCTGTAATACTATCTTTCATCTGCTCTGATTACTGACCTCCATGGCCCAGCACTCTATCCATTGTACTACTTAGCTGCCCCACATGTTGATATAGAAAACCATTGATTAATATTGTTTATGTTCATTGTATTTTTGTTATACTATATCACATATTTACACACATACACACACATGCACACATTCCCCACTTATGGTTTAATCTGGACTGGTTTTACTTGGGAGTATTATTGTTCACAAGTAATAGAACATTTGTATGACAGCTCTGTTCTACTCTCTATGACTACAAGTTTGCAGAGATGATGCCAACTTGCCTTGAAAGAGGGAGTTTCCTCATATAAGAATGCTCTATAAGGACAAACTTGCAGGGTTAATCTGTATAATGTGGGACATAGATGTATTTACCAGTTTTAAGGTCTAAAACACAATGTAATGTGGTCAATGGTTGAACATTTTCATTGCATCTAAGAAATGAGAATGTCAGTAATTAATTTATCATTTTGTGGAGCTGCATACTTATCCAGAAAAAAAACTCTGTCTGAATTGCATTTAAACCAGACATTTTTTAAATTTTTAATGGGGATATTTTTCCTATGTGTCCCATTCAGACTTTATGTAGTCATATATGAAGGATGTAAGGGACCTGAACTCATGGCTAATTCTATTGGAGTTGCCCCAGTCCAATAAATCACAAGTACTCTCTCTCATCATCCTTGCTTTTTATAAAAGGAGCTATGGTTTCATTAATGTGCAAACTCCTTTACTGGTACAGGTTGCAGCCCCTTCATGCCTTCAAATTCTCCCAAAGAGTATCTACCCAATGCACTGAAGGCCTACTACCTCTGATTCTTTTTAAAATCTGAGAGTACAATGTACCACTTGGGATATCTGTCTATTGCAGCAAATTCTTGGAACATAAGGCAATGTCCTTTTCTACTCATCAATATCCTTGATGATAAGTCTTATGCTACTTCTCAAGCACAAATCACTGCTAATTTGTTGCAGTCTCCTCAAACCTGGTACATGTCTATCATTTTATTTTCCTTTGGGTCACACATAATTTTAATTCCTTCTTAATCCCTTTTTTTCAATTATCAAGCATTTATTATTTTTCTCCCTCCTATCTTACCTCAACAATTAGAAAAAACAAGAAAATAAAAAAGGAAGGAATGAAGGAAGGAAGGAAAGAAGGAAGGAAGGAACAAGGAAGAAATAAAAGGAGAGAGGGAGGGAGTGAAGAAAGCATGGTGGAAGGAAGAAAAAGAAAAGAATCCAGTATATCACATAAGCATAGTTAGGCAGAATAAATTCCTATATTGGGCATGATGAGCTTTCTTGGCAGTAAGCCACTTAAGAGCACTGAAAGTTCTGTATTTTCCCAAATGCAATCCAGGCTAATTTTCTCTTATTTATTACTGGGCCCATATCATTGTCCATCAGCACTGGCTATACAAGGTACATGTAGACTAATTCAATGAACTGTCTATCCAGCTCCACATCACAGTACTATCTGGTGGATGGCAGTTCTTATTTATTTTGAGTTGTATAAATGATGAAAATCATCTCTTTCAATTTTCACAAATATTTCCCTGAGTTTTTTTTAAACTTGAAATATCCATTAAATCTTGTTTTAAATTATACGAATTTCTGATGAAATGAGAATGTTTTGAATGAATGAAAATGATTCCTTATTGACTGCTGTATCCTTGTACTTCAGATAGACCAAGATTCATTGGATTTCAGCTGACTCAAAGGTTGTAGTGGGGTAAGAACTTCGCCCTAGTGGCAAATGGAAATCTAGGAAATATAATATCAAGCCAAACCTAATATGAGAATATAAAGGAAGACAGTAAATAGAGTTAGTACAGAATTTATTAAAGGATTGAAGGAGATCATTGAAGATGAAAAAAAAACAAAACAAAAAAACAGGGTCATGAACCAAGGTAAATCTGAGGAGAACAAAGATCTAAGAAATCATGAGATAAGTGAAGACTGGATGTCAGAGGTCAAAGGAGAATGAAATTCCAGGCCAAACATGTCCCAAAGATATCCAGGACCACAATAGAGTGGGAAAAAAAACTGTGGCCCATTTCAGAATATATAGATTTTAATGGTTCTAGTCTTTGAGAGCCAAATGTTTGCTGGGCTTTCTGGCTCCAAAATTAGATGTAACTTTTGTGTAGATACTGGCCCAGTTCCCTTTCTCTTTTATAAGGACCTCATGAACCAGCAGGGAAAGATGTATGAGATATGATAGTAAAATAATATTTTATATACTAGCCATGTATAAAAGTCATCTAATTCTTTTATAATGATAGTGTGCGTGTACATGTATCTCAATATATATTATATAATAAATGTACCACTCCATAATTATACATATCATGAATCTTTGAAATATTCAAGGATACATATGTATATATTATTTATGTAATATTTACTACTGTAAAGAAAAATGTTACATCAAATAAACAGACTTCTAATTCATCTCACCAAAAGATAGAGAATATTTACCAAATGTTACAATTTAGCTATCATTATTTTAGATGATCAATAGATGATAGATAAAGATAGGTGGTAGTAGAAAGATAGATGATAAGGAATGAAATATAATTTTCATGACACCCAATAGTTCAGCACCTGGACTAGACTTTGTATAGTGGACCTATAGAATCCATGACTCCTGTTTTTGAGAAAATTAATCTACTTAGCTTTGGAACTCCAGCTGTGGGACTGTGACATATTTAAATAAATATAAACTTGCTTAATTCACTATACCTAGTTATCCTAGATCAGACTGTACTTAAAACTTTATCCAGCCACTCCTCCTAAACCATCTCTCTATTTGCCCTCTCACCATGTACAACCTGCAACTAATCCAACCTCCAAACTTACTTTCCACTCCTGGCCCTTGGCATAGTTAGCAAGTCAGAAGTACCATTACTTTTGGAAATGGTTTATAAATTGTCTTCCCAGTGGATAAGCGCATCATCCCTGTGAATCTCTAGACCATTTGTGTCAGTCTCAAATAGAAACAGGAGCCACTAATTGATGCACAAATTTTTCTATGGAAGGCATAATTGACTTTGTTTTTAAATATAGTGTTAAATAAGTATAGTTTTAAATATAGTGTTTAATATAGTTAAAATATATCATTTTATTGTATTTTTATTTATTTGGTTAAGTATTTCCCATTTGTATTTTATATGATATATTTATATTTTACATAATAAATGGGCTGAGTGTTGTGGCCCATGCAGCAGTGGATTGGGTGTTTGATACCTCTGCTTTAGGCTAACCTAACCACTATTTTCCTGAATGTATTTTCTCTTTTAATTAGAATGTAACAAGATGAGGGACTGTCTCACTTGTTTTTTCATTATTAATACTTAATGTTTTAGTTAATTTTATATATATATGTATATATATACATATATATGTATATATATGTATATATATACATATATATATATATAAAATTGTTTACCAAAAGAGCCACATTTTGGCAAATAAATTTAGTTGTTAATTCAAGGAAAACAAAAATTCATTGGCTGGTATTCAGAACTCTTCAGCACCTCCTCTTTGAAAGCACTGAAATCCTCAAGAGGTCTCTTTAGCCATGTTGAAACATGTATGTGCCAGAGGCAAAATGGTATAGCAGAAAGAATCCAATAGAATTGGATTCAGAAAAATCTGGGTGCAACTCTGCCTCAAATATATAAACCATTTGACCTTGGGCAAATCCCTTTCCTTTTCTCACTTGTGAAATAGAAATGTTGGAAAAATCAAAGGAAAAATGGCTCTGGAAGAATAATATCATGCAAATATGAGTTATTTTAACCTTAGACATTGTTTCTAAAATACTGACTGCAGTGGCAAGAAATTCTGCTTGTGAAGATTGAAAACACTGTGTGGTTGGTTGGGCTGAATTGGCCTGAAAGTCAAAGAAATCCACACAGGCTCAGTTAACATGGGAAGGGAGTTGAGCTGACAGAGTGGGGACACCCTGGGGATATGAAGTGATTCTGGGATGCTGACCTAGCCTAAGTGTATCCCTTTGCATTTTATTCTTGTACATTAAAGAGTACCTTAGTCTACTCATCAGGCCTAAAAATAGTGTAGGCATGAGTTCATTCTCTCAGACCTGCAAGGGAACAAAGCTGATGCAAAGGACCATTATCAGCATCCCTGGTCTGTTCATTGTATCTAAGACCAAATTGTCCCCAGTAAGAAGAAAAGTACATTTTGAAGTTATATTTACATATTTTATAAGTATCAAATTTTGCCATATAGGAGAGAATATTTAAGCATTAAAGTGTCAGCAAATTAATGTGTATTCAT
This sequence comes from Potorous gilbertii, assembly GCA_028658325.1. Lineage (NCBI taxonomy): Eukaryota > Metazoa > Chordata > Mammalia > Diprotodontia > Potoroidae > Potorous > Potorous gilbertii. The sequence continues at coordinate 352,265,409 of CM053770.1, forward strand.
GATCAATGAGGAAAAAGCAGTAACCCTTGGCGAAGGAAGGAGTGATAAAGACCTGATTTTTGCTGTCGTATTTTAAGTGCCCTGTGAAACTCTGCTTAGATCCTCCAGCCCCTGTATCTGAATTACCTTCCACCATCAGCAAAGGCAGCTAAAATTGTTGGAGTATCTTTTCACTTGCATGAGCCAGATACATTTAGCTAGGAAAGGGAGATGGCAGTTCAAACTCAGATTTCAGAACTTCATTAGATATCTGTATTGATAAAATATAATTCAGAGAGAGAGAGAGAGAGAGCTCAAATTACTGAACACCATTAGATATAGAGCTATATCTTTAGATGATAAAGATTATATATATATATATATATATATATATATATATATTATATATATATGAACAAATGGCTTTCAAAGGGTTTTTAGCACAGTGCTTGTAGCAGGACATAGGTCATGCTAGAATAGTATTATAACGTGCGATTGTTTCTTATATATATGTATATAGACAGATGCAGATATACATATGTGACTTTTACCTTGACTGTGACATCACATCCTTACCTTTTTTCTCATCTTGATCTTTGTTGTTTCAGACTCAGCTTGAGGCCCTCCGTCTATTTCTGTCCCTGTCTGTCTTTATTTCTATGTTTCTGCATCCTCTATCTCTGTATGTTTCTAAGTGTCTTTGTCTATTCTGTGTGTGTCTCTATTCCTCTGTCTCTGTCTCTTTCTCCGTCTCTCTCTCTTTCTCCTTCCCTTCTCCTCTTCCCCTCTCATTACGGACTACATCTATGATTTACTTATATAGGAAAATCCCAGGGAGGTAAATTTCCTATATCAGTGCAAGTTAGTACCTTCTCTGCAATTTTTCATCTTAGAACATTTCCTGGAGTATTTAAGAAATGAAGTGACTTACTCAGGGACACACATATTGTCTTGTCTGTGTCAGAGGCAGTATTTGAACTCAAGTCTTAACTTTGAGGCTGGATCACTATTTATTACATGACACTGTCACTAGTATACATATGCATACCCCTTTGATACATCAGCATGTATGTGTGTCATATGTCTATAAATGTGGAGAATCCATAGGATGTGATGAAAAGCAACCTGTCCTTGGTCTTAGCCTCAGATAGACCTGTTTTCAAGTCCTGTCTGCAATGCATCCTAGCTTTGAGAACCTGGCCAAGTCATTTACTTTCTTAGTACCTTGGGCAAATCTCTAAGATTACGAATTGCAGATGTGTCTTACCTGCCCTAGTAGAGGGAGTTTACTCATCCAAAATTGACGGCACCAATGAAATCACGGGTCTGTGCCTCCTCCCATCTATGTAGTATTTACTTGTGGATCATCTACCTACTTCATTTAGGTAAGATAATAGAAATCTGGCTCTTTAACATAAATTTATAAATTCCATAATTGGTCAAAAGGAATCCATTACATTATCAAGGAAGCCTAGCCTTCTCTGTCTGGAGAATCTAGAGAAAAATAAGAAATAATAACAAGCAGAGATAGGGAAAAGGAAAGGGCCAGCATGGTCAGATATTTTCATCTGTACAAGTAGAAGTACTCACTTGGCTTCACCATGATGCAGCCCAACAAATTGGAGATCGAAAGTATTCACCAACAACTGTCTGGAAACCTGCCTCCTCTAAAGATATCATCAGTCAGACTGTCAGTGTCACTTCTGAAAGGTTCTTCCAGCTCTGTTTATTTACAGCATGTTTATTGTGGTTGAGAACTAACCTTGTTGGAAAAGTGTCAAGATCTGTTAATGAAATCACTGTGTGCCAAAGTTCAGCACATATCCCTTCACAGAGATTTAATTTCACTTCTAGGTATCTTTATTCTGTATCAATTACCCCATAGGTTTTCCAGGCATGGGCTGACCCTATATGATCCAGAGCAATAAACAACATAATTTTCATTTTAAAGTAAGGGCTCAAAAGGAAGACATTCCTTCCTTCATCCTTCCAAAGCATGGAGTCTGTATTTGTATTTGCTCTGAACATGGGTTTGTATATTTTGTGGTTCTCTATAGCTCCTTTAAGAGAAAGTCTTATCTAAGATAAACTAACATTCTGAAGGAAAATTCGCTTTGCAAAGTGGCCCTGAAATATGGTCTCTAAGCACCTCTCTACTCAATTAGCATGCCCAAAGAAAGAAAATTGGAAGCTACTGGTAAACTGCTGAAAGTAAAATGAGTTGTGTTAAAACACAGGAATTGACATAGATGAAGATTAGGTTGGTTTTTGAGGGCTTTACCTTCCTGATTTAAGACAAAATATTAGGTCCTAATTCCTTGTCTCAGGAGAGGTTAAAAGTTAAAACCTTGGTATCATTTACATGGGGCAACTAGGTGGTCCGGTATTATAGAGTACCAGGCCTAAAGTCAGGAGGAGTTGAGTTCAAATCTGGCCTCCAACACTTACTATCTGTGTGACCCTGGGAAAAAGTCCTGTTTGCTTCAGTTTCTCAGCTGGAAGATGAACTGGAGAATGGAATGGCAAACCACTTTAGGATCTTTGTCAAGAAAACCCCAAATGGGGTCAAAAAGAGTTGTTATCAACTGAATAATAACATACTTTTTTCACACCCTACCTTTCTTTTCCAGGTCTTATTGGTTTCTCCTCAATTTAGTCTTTCCCTCTTCAGTGAGTTTTTTCAAATACAGATTTTGTTTCATTCCGATAAATATCTTCCTCCTTTGCTCCACTACCTCATCATTAATGCTGATATTAATTTATTTATTAATTCACTCCATAAATATTTCTTGAGTTCCCATTATGCGCAGAGTACTAGAATTGAAAATTTACTCTGTCCTTGTAAAAGTGCTAGATGAACATAAGGCATTATTATTTGAAGTTTTGAAATTGATGGATCAATAAACATTTGTTATGTGCCAGGCACTGTGCCAAGAATTGGGGATTTAGAAAAGGGGGCAAAAAGACAGTTTCTGCCTTCTTGATCATTATCAAAGCATTTTCACATGTATATCATTTCATTTTAGCCTCCTGGCAAGGCAGAAGTACTAGGAGTAAGATGGCCAGGCTGCCCAGCTTGCAAACACACTGGTGGGATTCCAGATGATGGCACACTCTGACCTTAATTCCATAGTTGGTTAGACTGTAGATCTGTGATTTAATTAGTGGGGAGAACTCCCAATATTGAAACTCTCTTCACAAATTCCAGTGATTAGTACAGTGCCTGGCACATAGCAGAAGCTTAATCAATGTCTATTGAATTGAATTGAATTGAAATGCAGATCAACAATTAGCCCATCATTTATATTCTTAGAGCGGTTAAGTAACTTACCAATGGTCACATAGGTAGCATATGTTATAGACTTAGAGATAGGACTTACTAACTTTCTAACTCCAAAGCTGGCTTTACATAGTGGGATGTGGGGTGACTGAGTGAGGGGGTAAGGATCACATCTGGAATATAGACAGCATAATGAGGAAAAAGAGACTTACATGTCTGGTTCCTGACAGTACAGAATGAAAGTTCACCTGTCGGAAGAAGGTCTTACTCAAAGCCGCCCTCTAATTCAGAGAGAGAGAGAGAGACACACACACACACACACAGAGGGAGAGAATCATTCTAGTGCAACTTTTCCACTACATATATTACTTGGGGAATTGCCTTCTGAAACATTGCTTCTGGACACATTTACTAAAACACACACACACACACTCGACTCTAAAGATTTCTTAGAAAACAAATGTCATATAAACAATTTTTACACAGCTTTTCTCTTAGTGAGCAAGGTCATTTTTCAGCTACTTTATGAAGTAATACTGACTGTATTGATAACTCTAAGCCAATCAGAGTCAATATTGTGTTCAGATTTCACCAAACAGAATTTGAACAGAATTTCATTAGGAGGAAAAAAGTCAACTTCTCCCACAATATCAAATGTAGCACTTACCTAATCATGAATGTTAGTAGTTCAGGTGATGTTATGTGTGAAATGGCCAAAATAATTATATCTTTCCAATACCCAGTGTGACCCCCCCCCCACGTTTTTTCATTTTTTCCAATTATAGAATCTTGATACGTGATCATCAAAAATCATAAAATAGGTACATTTCTCCAGGATTCTGTCTAAAAATGGTTTATTTAAGTGTTTGTGGCTAAAAACTTGCACGTTATAATTTAACTAGGATAAAATATTCTATTCCACATTATATGATGTCTTCCAGCTTTAAACTCTAACTTTAATGGAACTGGATCTAAACTGTACAGATGGTTTGGGGAAAGAAATTATTTTCTTGGCAAGATGGACTATTAACCCTTTTATGCTCCTGGAGTAATTTGCTAAGCGCTTTTCCTTCCAGCGAATTCAATTGTTCTTTGATGAAATGAAAGTGCCTGTAATCCCTGCAACTGGGTGGACTGTGGCTGACTTAGCTGTTCTAAGTGTGTTAAGCTGATCCATTTTCTATACTAAGTTCACCATCGACATGGTGAGCTACTTTGGAACAGGGATCACCAGGCTACCCAAGTCAGAAAGAAAGAGAGAAAGAAAGAAAGAAAGAGAGGAAGAGAGGGAGAGAGGGAGGTAGGAAGGAATGGGAGGGAGAGAAGAAGGAAAGAAAAGGAGAGAGGAAGGAAAGAAGGAAGGAGAAAGGAAAGAAAAAGGAGAAAGAGGAAGGAAGGAAGGAATGGAGGTAGGGAAGGAGAGAGGGAAGGCAGGAATGAAGAAAAGGAGACCTCATTTTTCAAATAAAACTAATCTGCTCCTCGTTGAGTATCTCACACACATTATTGTTTAAGTTTGAATTTTATTTTTAATCATTTGGTACAGAACAGAATCTATATTTTGGGTCCAAATTTATGATTTTATCAACTTAGGGAACTAAATTACCTCCACTCATGCAGATTGGCAATTGTTTTGTAACTCATTGACTTAGAGAATGGCCTAAGTGCACTGAAGTTAAACGATCTGTACATAATCACATAAATCAGTAGCAGGACTTAATCCGAGGTCCTTCTGACTACAAGAAAATTCCTGCATCACTTTCCAACCATCTCCTCATCATGACACCTGTATTCTGGACATTATCCATGATGCCACATTGCCTGCCTCTTTCTAAATGTATAGAACTAAAATCACAAGTGCTGTTAAAAGAAAGAAAAAAATAACACTTTTTAAATGTAGGCATTTATCCAGAATGCAACGAATCTGTTTCATATCTTCTTGCTTATAAGTGACATATTGAAGGCTGTCATTATGTATATGAATTTTTTATTTGTTTGGAACAGGACTATGACTTTTTCAGTACAGGGAGTTCTAGATAATGAACATTATCTACCAATGTATCTGGACAACATCTCTTCAGTTCAGTCTTAGGTAGTTGTCTAGGGCATTGAAAGATTGTTACCCAGGATCACATAGCACCTGTATGGTGCAGGGCTTCTAAAGAAATCTTCCTGATGGCAAGGCATACTCTATCTAGTACACCATGTTACCTCTAATATAGTTTTATATAAATTATATGTGTAATGAACATACCCATGTATGTATCTAAGTGTGTGTATATATATATATATACATATATATATATATATCAGTGATATATATATATATATATATATATATGTATATGTATATCTATATATCAAATTGGTAGTGAGTTTAAGCCTTTGAGTGACCACTGTACTTCTAGATATAGATATTTGTAAAATATATAGATATATGTAAAATAATGCTTCCATTGCCACATCACTTCATGGTTGCCAAATACTTTACATCTCTTCATCTCTTTTGTTCCTTACAGCAATTCTACATGGTAGATATTTTAAGTGTATTTGCCACCATTTCATAGGAAAGGAAACTGAGGAAAAAAGGAGGTTAAATGATTTGACCAAGAATGGTGGCAAAGCCAGAACTGGAAGTTGAGTTGCGCACTTCTGACTCACATTCCAGTATTCTTTCTAGCAAATATGTTGAGCAGAAGGACAGGGATTGATTAGCCTGTGATCTGTACTACTTCTTGCATGATTTTGGGGGAAATATCTTCCCTAATCTCTTCTTAAATTTCTCCATCAAGACAAATAATAACTGAAATTCTTTGCATAAGTAAATAAGAAAAATAAATACCTTAAAAAAAAAAAAAAAGAAAATCAGCATTCACAGTTTACCTGTGGAATATTTATTAGTAAGCTTGGGAACAACCTGTTTTGTTTTTGAATGAGAACCACTATGGCCCATAGTAGATGAGAGGGAACTGAAGGAACACTTATGTAGCGCCAACTATGTGCCTGACACATAAGTGCCAAGAACTTAACAAATGTTATTTTGTTTTATACCCACAAGAACCATGAGTTGAGTGCCATTACCATCCTTATGTTACATGTGATGAAACTTAACTCTGAAGAAGACAGGGGTTAAGTGGCTTGTCCAGGATCGGTCACACAGCATGTAAGTGTTGGGGGGGAAATTTAAACTCAGGTTTTCCTGAATCCAGATCCAGTACTCTATGCACTGCACCCCCTATCTGACAATTGTGGTTCAGTCATTTCTGATTCTTCATGAACCCATTTGGGGTTTTCTTGGCAAAGATGCTGCAGTAGTTTGTCATTGCCTTCTCCAGCTTATTTTGCAGATGAGAAAACTGAGGCAAACAAAGTTAAGTGACTTACCCAGGGTCACATAGCTAGCCAGTATCTAAGGTCAGATTTGAACTCAGGAAGGTGAGTCTTGATGACTCCACCCCTAGCACACTATTTACTGTACCACCTAGCTATCCTCTATACCTGCCTAGGAGCTGCTCAATACATTTTTGGGGGGGGTGTGGGAATTTGGTTGAATTGTCACTTAAAACAAATTCATAGTGATTTTGTGAAATAAGAACAATATAGAAATGCTATTTTCTAGTAGTCTGTCCAAAACATTAGCATGAAGCTCATTTTGCCTCTTTAAAAGGTTACGTTCAGAATGACATACTTCAAAAATTCTAGAATTGCAAGAGGATGTGTTAAAAATTCTTTACATAAGTAAATCCATATTTTCCCATTTTTGTATGTGATTTTGGAACAACTATATTATTTTTCCCCTGCCCCTATAATAGATTACCACAGAGTACTTAGGCACTCCAAAATTTAATAAATCCTTTGTACTTAGCATTTGCATTCAGATCATGATATAAGAATTTAATATATATATGTAAATATATATGCATATACCTGCTCTTTAATAGTCTGATTTTATAAATTAAATGTGTAAATTCATTAAAATCATATGTTTATTTTTTTTAATTAGGCGAGACTGATCCTTGTGTTAGAAACAGAAAGATACTTGGGATTAAAGACAGCCAGCCTGCAAATAGAAAATATTTCCTTCTGAAGTCTGAATATTCTACTCAACTATTTCCAATGAGGTACAATATGTCTCATTGGGGAAATGAGAACTGAGCATTGCTTTCTCTGCTTTGGAAACATGCATAATTCTCGTGGGCATAAATAGGTCTCCAGTGGCACTTGCTGTGTTTAGGTTATAATTTCCACAGTCAAGTAGTAAGATGTATTAAATGAAGAAAAAGGTAAAAGATATATTAGTGTACTTTTAAGTTATGGACTAGAGAATTGTCCTTTTACTCATAACAAGTAGGTAACTTTGATATCTTAAGCATTATTTGGAGTATCATATTCATTATAATTAGGTGGCGCAGTGGTTAGAGTGATGGTGCTGGAGTCAGGAAGACTCATCTTTCTGAGTTTAAATTAGGCTTTAGACACTTGCTAGCTATGTAATCCTGAACAAATCAATTTAAACACTTTTTGTCTGAGTTCCTCATCTGTAAAGAGAACTGGAAAAGGAAATGGCAAATCACTTTGGTATCTTTGCCAAGAAAACCCCAGAATGGAGTGACAGATAATCAGATACAACTAAGAAAATAAAACAAAACAAAACAAAAGCCACTGGCTTCTAGAAATTGCTAATCTTTTCAGCCAGGAGGTTTAATTTTATTAAAGAACTTTCTCTTGTCATTGACCATCAAAAAGCGGATTATGTTTCAGATTTTTCTTTAGGGAAAAATATTCTCTGAGATGAATCCTCCCTATCATTGAACATTCCAAAATGAATCAAAAGAGATGTTGCATTATTCAAGTATTATTTAATAGTTCCATATTTTATGAAGCATGTTGACACACTAGAATGCAATTAGATTTGCAAGGAGTTTGGAGAAGACAAAGGAAGACAGTCATCTTCAAGTATTTTCAAGGATGTTGAGTAGAAATGATTTAAGATTTATTTTGTTATATGCTAAAGAACTGACTAAAGATCAATTGGTGGAAATTTCAAGGAGATTGATTTTTCCCCCACTCAACCTAAGAAAGAACTTTGTAATAATTAAAGATGTTCCATAGCAAAAAGTAGTAAGTGCCTCATTAGCTGAGGTAGACAGGTACTGGGAATGACCATCTACTATGGTTTTTGTTGAGGTTAAATAGAAAGTTGGACAATTTTCCAAGGTCTTATTATTCTCAGATTCTATGGTTTTATAAATGTGAACTACACGAACATTTCTAAGGTAGTCATGGCATTTGGCATGTCCTTTCAGAACTTCTAGTATCATCCTTAAAACAAGGATTAAGGAAATGGGATAGCGAAAAAATTAATGGCTGTGGATTCAGAGTTCAAATCAAGCCTCCAACATTCACAACCAATGTGACTTTGAGTATTCCAAGAGCTCTTGTGTGTCTAGGTGGCACAATGAATGAAGTGCCAGGCCAGAGTCAGGAAGACCTGAGTTCAAATCTAGTCTCAGACACTTACTAGTTTGTGACCCTGGGCAAGTCACTTAACCTTTTTTCCCTCAATTTTCCTCATCTGGAGAAGGAAGTGGCCAACCACTCCAATATCTTTATCAAGAAAACCCCAAATGAGGTCACAAAAAATCCAAATAACAATTGAATAGCAACCACAAACTCCACGACCTCAGTTTCTTTATTTGTAAAAAAGGTATTGGGCTAGATGATTTCTGAGGTAATTTCCAGATGTATCTTTACCTATGATCCCTAAAATAAATTACAATTTTCAATCATAGGCAAAATAGAGGCTTCCTTGAAACACAGAATACCAGATTTCACATTCCATCTCTGACTCACAGGGGTGGGAGGACCCTGAATAAATCATTTACCTTCTCAGTGCTCCAGGAATCTTGCAAAGACTGTGAGTTGTAAGGGAAATACTAATTTCATTGGTAAAGTAGTTCCTTAAATCAGTGGGATCACAGTTTCACCCTATCCCTATCTCTACAGATTACATAAATGCTGAGATTTAAAATCGTACTACTTCATTTTTTAGTCAAAAGTTTTATTACAAAAAGAGACTCACAAGAATACTGTAACTGACCAGCACTCTATGCAGTACAATAGCTTTATATTAATATTATGGAAAATAAAACATCAAAGACTTTTTGTTGAGAATACTGATTCTAGTTCTTATTTCATTTTTATTTGTTTGTAGTCAGTATACTTGGTCTAGGGCAGAGATTCTTAACCCTTTCTGTGCCCTAAACCCATTTTGTGGTCTGGTGAGAGGCAAGGATGTCTTCTCAGGATGTTTTTAAGTAATTAAAAGAAATGCTAAATTTCAGTTAGGGGTAGGTGAAAATAAAAATTATAATTGATTTGCCATCCAAGTTCATTGATACCCTGAAATCTCTCCACAGACACTTTGGAGAAGGGGGTATATAACATTCTATTAAGGAAGAAACTCTGAAGAGATCATTGATATGGATAAGTTTTTGAAATTTAAAAAATAGCCCCCTGAAACATCTGCTGCAAAGATTTTGGAGAATTATGCCTACCATAAAAAACCAGGACAGAGTATTATTGTTGACTGATTGATTGATTTGCTTGGGGTCTTGATCGCAAGGTATCATAATTCTTTACTCTGAAACAGAACAGCAACTGGACAAATTAGGCAAAAAAAAGAAAAGAAAAAGAAACCCTGATTTCTCTGGTTTTAGCCTTCTCTGTATTGCAGTTGCCAAATGTCAATAGTCAAAAAACATTTGCCAACCACTGTGCTAAGCACTGGGGATATAAGGAAGAAAGACAGTCCTGTGCCTTCAGAATTTTCAATCTAATAGTGGAAGACATTACACTAAAGAAGGCTGAAATGAGGGAGGGGTATGGACTGCCCATTTGAAAAAAGATGATGCTCAGGAAGTCAAAATCAAGAAGTTACTGATGGAAAAGAAAATGTTCTGAGGTTTTGAAAGGAGCTTATTGCTCCATCCTAAGGTCCTGCTATCAGAGAGATGAGGCAACTGATTCAATCTGCATAAAAATGAGATTTCAGGGGATGTATTTATCCAGGAGGTAGCATCATTGTTGATTGGAATGGAAACCAAACAGAACTGCAGAAAGGAGTGGGTTGGGGGTGGGAAGAGACTCCCTTATATCTCTTCTCCCCATTCCATCTCCACTACCATAAACTCTAAAGGAGACTTTCCTTACTTCTCATCTCAACTTTTGCAACATGCCTTTTATGATCTCCCTGCATAGAATTGCTTACTGTTTCAATTAATTCTAGACAACAACTAGATTAATTTCCCTAATGTGCAGCTCAGATATCAGCACTTTGCGGTTCAGAAACCTTTGGTTGCTCTCATTTGCCTACCAAATTGAAGTCCATATTCCTTAATCTGACACTGAGGTCCTCTAACATATGTCTCTAACTTCATTTTCCAATACTATTTTACAATACATGGCATAATGGAAAGGTCACTAAATTTGGAACCAGATGATTTAGGTTCAAAAGCTATTCCTGTCACTTACTACACAATGTAGAATTTTATGTAGTCCCTTTAATTAGGCCTGTGGGGTTAATGTCTTGCTTATGGTACTTTGCATATTATAGAGATTAATAAATGTGTGGTGACTGTGGTTAAATAATTGGTTTATGAAATCTACTAGAAGTCCTGCTGCTTCCCTTTCTTCCATTCTATGCCAAAAATTATCAGTGGGTCATCAAGAAGTCATCCTTGGGTTCAAATTCAATGAGGTTAACCTCTAGGTTATAGTATTTTAAAAAAATTAAAGAGACATAATTTTTGGATAATTTTATTAATATTGCCAGCATTTTAATAACAGGATAGTCATTTTGCACTCTCTCTCTTAGACCAAAGACCATCACAGCAAGGACTAACATTTTACATACCCTTCTGAAAGCAGATGTTCCCCAGGGTAGGAATCAACCCCTACTGGTTAGCTGTTAATGAGAATGAATGTTAAAATAAGAAGCTGAACCTGAACTTTGATGAAGTCATTTACTTCTTAAGTTAACCCCGGCCTTGGAAATCTACTCAAAGAATTTATGCCCCACCCAAACCTGAGCAGGACACAATAGCTACCCTACCTGGTGGGGTCTGCACAGAAAAGTTAGTCAATCTCATTGTCAGTAATGTCCTTCAAGAGACCGAACTTTCAAAATCAGAACTTTAGAAAAAGGGGGGAAAATTCTGGATCTTCCCAAATCATTTGGTTATTAATAATCACTTCTCTCAAAGCTATTTTAAGTCAGCATTCATATAAACTTTTATTTTCTCCATTGATATTGGTGATTCCAATATTCCTCAGCCTCAATTATGTACCCTTCAATTTTATATCTCAAAGTATTTGTTTAATTATTTCATCGTTTTCCTTAATTGTATCTTTCCAGTTACATGTAAAGATAGTTTTCAACATTCATTTTTATAAAACTTTGAATTCCAAATTTTCCTCTCTCTCTCTCTTCCCCTCTCCCCAAGACAGCGTGCAATCTGATATAGGCTATGCATGTACAATCCTGTTTAATATATTTCCACGATAGTCATATTGTGAAAGAAGAATTAGAACAAAAGGGGAAAAGCCATGAGAAATGAAAAAACAAAAACAACAGAATTGAAAATAGTATGATTTGATCTGCATTCAGACTCCATAGTTCTTTCTGTGGATATGGTTAACATTTTCCATCACAAGTTTTTGGAATTGTCTTGGATCATTGTATTGCTGAGAAGAGCTAAGTCTATCACAGTTAATGATCACACAATGTTGTTATTACTATGTACAATGTTCTCCTGGTTCTGCTCACTTCATTCAGCATCAATTTATGTTAAGTTCAGGTTTTTCTGAAATCCACCTACTCATCATTTCTTATGGCACAATAGTGTTCTATTGTATTTTGCTGCACCAATGCAATATCCACAGTGGCCATGAATATCTTGGTGCAACTCTGAATCACGAAATATAACAGACTCTCCACATGGAAGACAGTACCAAAACACTTATTCAGACACCGGAAGCCAAGTCCCTCATAGTAACAAAAATCTCTACACAATAACAGTGCAGAGAACAACACTATCCCTGAGCCTTCCCCTGACTAGGCTTCCCACAAACCTGAAACAAACCCTTAAAGAAAGTCACAAACAAGCTCTTTCACTCACATTAGTCAGCTGCCTGCTTGCCTGCATCTTTCCTAGCTCTGATTGCTGTCATGACTAATTTCCTTTCAGCTTTGCTCTAGTTCTGCCCCTTACAGTTCTACCCTTCAGCAAGGTCCTCCTTCCACAAAACTTATGTGACTCAGGCTTCCATATGACCTGAGCAGGTCGCATGGGCCTATTAATAAATGAGAAAGATCTTCCCATTTAAATTTCCATTACATATTTATATACCACAACTCCTAAAGCATTTATTAAGCACCTACTGCATGCCACTCTTAAACTTGTCAGTGCAGGACATGTAAGACATAATACTATTTTAGCCTCAGGAATCCAATAAACAGACTAAAAGTCACTGAGCCCAACTGAAAAATGATGCATTTTTCTACACTTAAGCAATAACATGAAATTTGAGTAGTACCTAAATTAATTGTTTTGACAATCAGGTAACTTTTGGTGGCAATAAAAAAACAGAAAGATAAGCAAGAGCCACTTTTTAGGGGAAAATATTTTAAAAGTCCTTTTTTTTGAGGCAAGTGAAGAAGCTTAATAGAGAAGAACGTGTGGAACTCAGAAATCTGGTTTGGACTCATTTATCATTTATATTAATAGAAATAATCAAATTCAAATACTACAGGCCACTGAACATGGCTAGGTATATTTTCCCTTTGGGTCCTATTGGAGTGCTAGTTTCCAACTAACAGGAAAACTTTCTAAAAATTCAAGTTATCAATTAATCAATCCACAAACATTTATTAAGCATCGACTACATATGAAGCACAGAGCTAGATACCTACAACATAAAGACAAAAATGAAACAACTCATTCCCTCTAGAAGCTCATACATTTTTTTTGGGGGGGGAGATAACAGCATGTACTTATAAGAATATACATGATATATGCAAAACAAATACAAGAAATTTTGGGAAGGAAACTACTAGCAGCTGGAGGGCATCAGAAAAATGTCTCATGTAAGAGGATAGCACTTAACCTAGGTTTTTAAAGAAATACAGTATCTTAAGAGGTAAACGTGAGGAAGGAACGATTTCAAGGTTGATGGTCAGAGAATGCAAAGATATGGAGATGGGAGATAAGAGTATTGTTTATGAGGAAGAGAAAAAGGCCAGTTTGACTGAACCATAAAGTAAGGAAAAGTGAGTGATATGCGATAAGGCTGGAAAGGTCGGACATGATCAGGTTGTGAAGTTTTAAATGTCAAACAAAAGAAGTTTATATTTGATACTAGAGATAATAGGAAACCACTGAAATTTATTAAGTTGGAGTATGACATGATCAGACTTGTGCTTTAGGAAAATTACTTTGTCAACTCTGTGGAGGAAGAATTAGAGAGAAGAGTGACTAGAGGAATGGATAACAATCCAGTCAGACAACAAGCATTTATTAAGCACCTACTGTATGCCAGGCACTATGCTAAGCACTGGGGATAGAAAGAGAGACAAAAAAAACCCCAATCCTTGCTCTCAAGAAACTTACAGTCTAACTAGGGGAGACAACATGCAAATAACTGTATAGGATAAATTAGAGAGTCTTAGAGGGAAAGTACTAAAATTAAAGAAGACTCAGAAAAGCTCTTTATGAAAGATGGGATGTTAGATGAGACTTAAAGAAAGCCTAGGAAAGCCAGGAGATGGAAATGAAGAGGAAAAGCATTCCAGGTGTGGAGATCACCCAGCAAAAGGCACTTGGAGTTAGAAAATGGAGTGTTTTGTTCTGAGGAACATCATTGAGGCAAGTTACAAATATGACTGAGTGCTTGGGAATAATAAATAAGAAAACTGGGATGGTGTATATATGTGTGAGGAAAGGTTGTGAATAATTTTTAAAGCCAAACAAAGAGATTTTTCTTTTATTTGATTTTGGATGTAATAGGGAGCCACTGGAATGTATTTAGTAAGGTAGTGATTGTCAGACCTGAGCTTTAGGAAGATCAGTTTTACAGTTGAGTGGAGGAGGATGCACTGGAGTAAGTAGAGACTTGAGGCAGGCAGACCAACCAGTAGGCTGTTGGAACATCATCACCGGGCTTGAGATAATGAGGGCCTGCCCCAGGATGGTAGTAATGTGAGAGGAGAGAGGGGGGCAGGTGTAAAAAGGTAGAAATAAGAGGACATAACTGATTGAATAAAGAAAGATTTGAGAGTGAGGTGAAGAGCCAAGGACCACACTTAAGTTGTGAGCCTGGGCAACTAGGAGGATGAGTGGTACTCTCAACAATAATAAGGAAATGTGTAGAAGAGGTAGTTCTGGGGAAAAAATAAGAGGATATCACAATAATCTTGCAGCAGGTGATAAATAGAGAGACTAAGCTGCCTTGTGAGGTTGTGGCTGTGGAGTTTAAAAAGTTCAAGAGACATAATATCTGGGTAATTGGTCATTTTAATCATAATAAAAAGAGGTCTGTGAGATTCTTGATTGCCAAAGACAATGATGGTGGTGAGTTTCTGGTTTGTGTGTCCTTGGTAGAGGGGTGTTCCCAGGGTGGCAATCAACTCTGATTGGTTAACAATTAATAAGAGAGTGAATATTACAATGAGGAGCTGAATTTATTTAATGAACTTTGATTATGTCATTACTTCTAAGTTCCTCCTAGCCTTGGGCAATTATAACACCAATATGATACCCACAGCAGCTGCTATTAATATGCAGATCTATTTCCAGGGCTGCACCACAAAATATAATAAATTTTATTTCTCAAAGATGAAACCAAGATATTTATTCAGATACCAGAAAGCCAACTCTGGCATGGTAACAAAGAAGTTTATACACATCATCAATCCAGAGAGTATTGATATCCCCCAGCCTTCTCTCTATTAGGCCTCCCCATGAAAAAACTCCGCTAGGCAAAATTCCTCCTTCTCTCACACTAGCTTCTCTGCCTTAGCTCTGCCTTGCTCTCTCCCAGCTCTGCCTCACTCTTACTTCCTGCTCCACCCATTTAGCAAGCTTCTCCCACCATGGACTCTATATGACTCAAGCTCTGTCATAGCAGTCAGCTGCACCTGAGCTCAAAGTAGATCACATAGGCCTGTTAATGGATGGGAAAGATCTTCTCATTCCATTAACATTACAACAATCTGTTCAAAGAATTTATTTCCCACCCAAGCCTGAGCAGAAGGGAGTTTCACCTTAGATTAGATTAGAGTCTGATCTAGTTGGGCAAATTAGTAATTAATACCCAGAATGAGGAGAATGTTAATCCTATCTCCCATCAGTCCTGTCATTTAGAGATTGGACAAAGGAACAGGACAGAGGGTCACCAAAAAAAGTTTGGATCTCTCCAAGTTTAATAATTAGCTATTAATATGGTTATTGCTCTCTCATGAGTTTTTCCATCTGTGGCTATATTCAAGTTAAGACTGGGCTATCTTTTGTCAAAAATGTTGCAGAAATGATCTTAATCAGTATGGTTTGGACTAGATAGTGAGTATTTGAGACTCAGACTTTGTGAAGGTTTCCAATTTATAATTAGTGAGCAAGGAGAGTCTGGTTCCATAACTTTAAATCTATATCCAGCATATGAAATGCTAAAATGTCTGTCAGTTACATAAGCTAAGAAAAAGGTCAGTTTATATAGATTCTGTGAAAAGCTGGATCACATTTGAGAAATAGCATAGAATTTTCAGTGACCCTAAGCTGATCTCTGCTGCTAGAGCACAACTTTTTAAACGTCAGTATTCTCCTGGTGATACGTTATGATCACAAATGCTAGAGCATTATAACCTCAGAAGCATCAAAATAGCAGGTGAATGAAAGGGCAGGGGAAAGATGGTATTGAGTGTGCACTAGCTGCAGGACAGTATTTAGGTTATCTTGCACAAGAATAGGCATTAAAAATGCCATCAAAAGAAACGTATGGCTAGAAATTGAATTGAGCATGTTACGTTGAAGGAATGTGGGGCAACAAATGGACTGTCCCACGGTTTCTGGTGTTGCTCTGAAGTCCAAGATAGTGTACAAGCCACAAATGAAAGTCTCTCTGACTTGGAGGATTTGTGGCATGTCATGACCAAGACTCCTATGGAATGACAAGGTGTAATGGCAAGCAAAGTAGGATCTTTTGCTGCTTTTGTTTTAGTATAATTAGGTGCCTCTGATTGAATGATGTGCTTAAAGAAGATCTTCTCCACCCATTAATGGGCCTGGGAAGATTTATAAGAAGACCCACACTTTTTGTTAGTGAGGCACTGATTCTCAAGCGTTGGGATGTTCTCTGGCACTGAAAAGTGTATAAAGATCTGAGGAGGAGTTTTACTTTGGGGCTTACTCTCTGGAAGTGTTTGGCCAGATAAGACTCTGAGAAGCCACTAAGGAGTCCCTTGGCTTTGAAAATCCAGATGTTCATGCTTCCCTCTCTGGTTACTATGGTTAACAGTTGACTCTATGTGTTGATCTATGATGTATGCATTACTTATGTCAGACATTTGAAAGCATGTCTGTTGATTTTGATTTCTCTGTGTTTTCTCTGAAGTTCAGGGTGCTGATCTTCCCTCCCTTCTCTCTCCTATCCTTATTTATCTGTGAACATTTTATATCCTCCTTTCTTGAAGGCAAAGACAATCATATTTTTGTATTTGTATTACCAGGACCTATTAGCACAATTTCTAGTACACAGAGAGGACTTAACATATGCTCATTATTGTCCAATTAAATTCAACTCTAAGTTAGTGACACGATAATTTTGTGTACAAATTAAATGCCTCATAATCTATTTTTTAATATTCTTCAGTGAATACACAAGAAACATAAAAAGACCACCTGGTTTTAAGGATCTTTAGGATTAATTAGAACTCCTGTTGTCCCAGAAAGAAAAGGTTCAGAGAAAAGTTGGTGTCACAAAGCATAAAAGTTTAATGCTAGCACCTGTTGTGTCAGTCAGAGTTTCTGCTACAGGTCTGTTGTGGAGAGATATCCTCAGGTCTTGCAAAAGGAAACAGAGCTGCAGGTTCAAACTTCTGCTGTGTAAATACAAGCATGATGTATTCACATGATTTCCTTCCAATACAGAAACAGTCTTTCCAAAACAATAAAGTAAAGCAAAACAAGACCCCTTGGAAAGAAACTCAATAGAATGTATATAAAAATATGAGAACTCTGACCCAAAACTACAACAGCAAAAGTTAAGCTTTAATACACTTTAGCTCTTTCTACCTAACCATTATCAGGAAATATAGATGAAGCCTATTTCCTCCTTCTAATTTCCTATTTCGATAGTGAATACTTGGACTTTCTTTAAACCAACAAAAGGCAGAGCAACAATCAAAACATTTATTCAAAATTTATAGCTGTTGGTTTCCTCCAAGTAACTTTTACATATATGAATTATAGATTTCTGGGCAACCTCAGTTCAAATAATTTTATACATGCACAATTTGTGTGTATAACATATATATAGAATGCAACTCTCGGTGAGGAAATTTTTCTACTAAGTTAGGTTAGTCCTTATTGGGAAATTTTCTCTTGGAGATTTATCTGTGACACTGAGAGGTTAAGTAACTTGTCCACATGATATAGCAAGTATGTGTCAGAGTTAGGACTAGGTCTTCCTAATCAAAGACTAGCTCCCTCTTTCTCTCTCTTCCCCCTCTCTCTCCCTCTCTCTTTCCCTTTCTCTCTCTCTGCATCCCCCCACAATTCGTAGATGTCTGCCTGTATCTGATACCAGCTTTCTTCTATTTTATGCTACAACTCTATTACCATTATTGTGGATTTATTATTCAACCAACATTTGTTAAACACCTGCTATGGGCAGAGAATGATGTTAAGTGTTGAGATACAAAGATAGTCTCTACCCTCACTATGATGATATTCTACTGGGAGACAGGATACAATATGCACACAAATAAACATGTGCAAGACACTTTGAATAGGGAAGGGATGCTGAAACAAGAAGGCAGGTGGGATGGCTCAGGAACAGCTATCCCAAGGGCAATTGTAAATTAAAATCAGGAAGATGATCCCAAATGTGTGAAATCAAACACTTCTGGTTTTTTTTTAATCATAAGTCTATTCACACTACTTGTAATAATGAAAGCACCACCTTGAACTCTACTGTCTCAGTACGGACTCACTATTTAAGGAAGTAATAAAGGTGCTTTTAAAAGGTCTAGTTGGGAAAGGAGCCCTGGCCAAGTAAGTACAGAAAAAAGGAGTGGTAGCAGTGACTATTTTCATGGTACTTGAGAATGTATTTTTAAGATAGCTCAAAAGACATAGATGATGACTTTACCAAAAATAGATTGATCAATCAGTGTGTCTGGAATACAATAGGTGCTTAATACATGCTTTATTGGGGGAGGGGAAGACAAGCAGGATTAAGTAACTTGCTCAAGGGTCACACAACCAGTAAGGATCAAGTATCTGAAGCTGAGCTTGAACTCAGGTCCTCCTGATTCAAAGGCCAGTGCTCTATCCACTTTACCATGTAGCTACCCTTTAATTAATGCTTGTTGATAAAGACAATAGCAACTATCACCTATGCTTCTTCATCTCTATGAAATTTTTAGCAAAATAATCTTAGCTGTACCTTCTAGTATTCTAGGAGAAAACTTGAGGCAAATCACTTAACTTTGTTTGTCTCAGTTCCTCATCTGTAAAATGAGCTGGAGAAGGACATGGCACCCTACTCTAGTATCTTTGCCAAGAAAAATCCAAATGGGATCATGAAGACTTGGACATGATTGAAAATCATTGAAAAACAACAAAAGATGAAAACTTGAAAGCAGAATGACTTGTAATTGATTTTCCAAAGTAAACCATATTTTAGCTGCCTGGATAGTATAACAAATGTAATATTCTGATGACTTCGATTTTATAAAAGTATTTGACTGAGTAGATCATAATGCAGTCTTATTTTTGATCTTTGACAAAGTATATCCCAATAGGTATGAAAATTACTGGTGACACTAACTTTGGAGATAACAACGTTCAATGATACACTGATTATTGAAAACAAAATTAAAATATATGCCCACTTTAAGGTGTTTGATAGTATTAGAGTGGATATCATATCTAAAGTCCAAGGAAAATAAGAAAATACCTACTGACAGGAAAGTTCTAAAAAAAAATTCTATTGATGGATAGCTCTTCTTGTCTTACTAAATTCTGAAAGATGACTAAGCCTCCTCATTGTAACCTACAGTGGTGGAAAGGAATTGATTTAACCATACATGCTGGAAGAAGATCGATGAAATTGACATTGACCAGACTAGCTTGCTGGCAATCCATTGATTTAATACTTCTATCTATCTATCTATCTATTCATCCATCCATCATCCATCCATCCATCCTTCTATCCATCTACCTATCCATCCATAATAGGATCTATAGATGAACAACCAACTAGGACCAAGATTGTGTAGGAGGAGAAAATAGGATGAGATCACACTTGGGAAATCATGCAGGGCTTTCCAGGATTCCATGCTACATATTACTATAAAAACTCATTTCATCCATACCATAATTCTCACAGCAATGCTCTATGAGACTGCAAATCACAAAGCACCATGGTGTTGGAAGAAGCAAAATGGCACACAATTTAAAGGATGATAGAAAAATGTGCAGCATCAGCATATTTTTATCATATTGCCAATGATAATGTGCATGTAAAAATGACCTCAAAGATACTATCTTGTATATCTAATTAGATGCAATGAATGACTAGAAAAAGAGGTTGCCTGTTCATGGTGTAAGAATGAGATAAAACATGGAAAGATAAAGAATAGAATAGTAACCTTGAAGTATCTAAAGAATGAGATTTTTTTGCTTTCAATTCAATTCAACACAATTCAATTATTGTATTGGAGTAAAGATATGAAGGCCCCAAACAAAATGATTCAGCAAAAATATAACTGGGATAAGAAGGAAGGAAACAAGAATTTATTAAGCCCCTACTTTGTGCCACATACTGAGCCAAATATTTTGCAAATGGCTTCATTGGAGTTTCATGTCAATTCTGAGAGATAGGTGCTATCATCATCTCCATTTATAGAAAACTGAGGTAGACAGAAGTTGCAACTTGCTCAGGGTCACAGAGCTAGCAAATGTTTAAGGCCAATTTTAAACTGAGTTCTTCCTGATTCCAGATCCAGAATTCTATCCACTGGACAGGATGGAAGCACAGCTAATTTTTGAGAAACAGGGTCTCTAGCTATGCAAGTTTTACCCCTAATTATTTGTCCCTTTATCTTACATATACACATAAATTCTACTCAAAGCAGTGATCGCTCCTCAATTTATTCCCTTTTCCCACCCATCCTTCAGAATCTGTAGGTTTTATAAGCCCATCAGCAGAAGTCATAAAATCTACACATATATAGTTTTTGAGCAAATGACTAATGAATTACGATCGGAATTACAAAGGCAATACTTGTCACAAGCCATCCCCACTTATCCCATGTGGTAAACTGATGCCCTATAGGGCCACTTGCACCCCTCTCTAATATGTTTATATATGTACAACAAATATTTATTTGGGAAGAGTGTAGAAGATACCATCTTGTACTTTACCTATAATACTTGAGCATAGTGTCTTTATCTTTTATTTAATTTCAATAAACATTAATTAAGTATTCACTATGTAAAAGATAGGCATCAAGGGGCATAGTGAACAAAGTGGTAGGTTTGGCATTAAGAAGCCCTGGACTCAAACTACAGCTCTAAACCATCTAGAATCAGGGCAAGTCCCTTAATGACTGTTCCTCAGTCCCCTCCTTCAGACTTATCCATTTATGCTGCAGATAGATTTCCATTCTGATGGCTGGAGGAAGTTCTTGATGTTGATGAATTATAGATCCTTGATATATGAAGCAACTTAGTGTCATAGTAGATAGATCACTGAACCTTGTCAGGAAGAGCTGTGTTCAGACCAGCTGCAGACAAATATTTACTAGCTCTGTGACCCTTGGCAAGTCATTTGACTCCTGTGTACCTTAATTTCCTCATCTTGAAAATGAGATTGTAATAGCAACTACCTCTCAGAGTTATGAAAATAAAATGAAATATTTATAAAGTTCATTGCAAACACTGCCTAGATTCTAGTTATTTTTATGTGTGAAAGGTTTTCTTGTAAACTACTTAGTAAACTTAGTCACTATTACCACAGTAGTCTACATCTAAAAGGCTCTTAATAAATTTTATGAATCAGCATTGATGTCCTGAAGGAGAGTAATATGTAACAACCCTTTGAATTGTGAAGGTCTTTAAATGACCGAGGAATTTCTATCTGAGCCTAGAGACCATAGGAAGCTAATGAAATTTACCAAAAAATGGAGGCTAACTCTCTAAGAGTCAGATCTTTGTTTTAGGAATATCACTTTGCTAATTGGGCAGAGAATGGATCTGAAAGGAGTGAGAACTGAGGCAGAAGGAATGATGAGAAGGCTCTAACAACAGTGAAAAGGAGTTGTATGAGTCTAAATATGCTCTTAGTAACAAAAGGGTAATTAGTGTCAAGTTGGTTTGGGAAATCTTATTGTGGGTTTATTAAATGTTGAGTTGGATTTTAAAAGTAGTATATAATTAAAAAGAATTAGAAGATGCTCAATCTGATAGCTGTATGTAGGATGAATCAGTGTGAACTAAGTGGGTCCCAGTGGAAAAGGATAGAGAAAATTGATATAAGAAGCATTTAAAAGGAAAGAAAATCAGGACTTAGGGATAGCAGTAAGGAGAGGGGTGAAGAAAAAGGAAAAGGTATAACCTTACCCCAAATGACTCAAAGCTTACGGGTTGGGGGAATGAAAGGTTTGGAGCTTGGCATTGACAGGAATATTATTACTGTTGGAGGGAAGTATTACAATTCAAAAGACTCTTCCATTTTGTAAGTATTTTAAGCCCAAAAAATATATTACCATTTCCTTTGTATCCCAGCACTTGGGCTAGTTTCTAGCACATATTAGATACTTATTACATGGTTGATTGATTAGCTGAAGTACTGGCTTGGGAAGGAGGGATGGGGAAAGAAGGCAAAGTTAAGTTTTTTTTCATTTTTAACTTTCTAAGTTTTGAGTGGTCTGGTTTTCTTTGAGAAGCTGTAGATTTGAAAACATGAGAGTTCACAGGTAAGAACTACAGATGACTATCGGTAGTCATAGCTACCATTAGAAGGAAAGTATAGTAGGTTCAATCAGAAGGAAGCAGGAAGGGGTAAAGCTTCTGCAGAATCATCTGATAACTTCATGATTATGTGATCTTAATTTCTCTCCATATGTGGGTATATTTATCATAGAAAGGAGAGAGTCATTCTGGATAGTTTATTTTTTTCCTTCTGCTAATATCTATGAAGCAATGATTATCACTGGAAAATGGAGTCATCCCATCTTAGGGATTAAAACACAAGCTTTCGTCCAACTGCATGTACATTAGGGAGTGGATATGAGTGGAGAGACTTGGAAGGGCATAGGGAACTTCTATTAAAGTAACAGTCTCTCTATCAAGGCAAATTAGCACCTTCATCAGCAAAGTATAGTCTTAGAAAGCTGCTTGAGGGCACTGAGAACCTAACTGGCAGCTAGGTGGTACAGTGCATAGAGTGCTGACCAAGAATAAAGTCAAGAATACTCATCTTCCTGAGTTCAAATCTGTTCTCAGACACTTATTAGCTGTGTGACCCTCGGCAAATCATTCGATTCCTCATCAAAAACGTCAGCTGGAGAAGGAAATGGCAAGTCACTCTAGGACCTTTGCCAAGAAAACCTCATACAGAGTCACAAAGAGTTAGACATAACTGAAATAACGAAACAAAACACAATGATCGTAACCAGTAGATGTCAGAGAAAAGAAATGAACTTTTCTTTCTGATCTCAAAACCATCTCTCTATCCTCTAAGCCTTGGTATTTTTTGTGATCTCAAGTTGTTTAAATGGATTAAGCTTCATTTTTTGCCATGTTCTAGATGACAGAATCTATTATGATAAAATGATCTAATAATATTGAATCTGTATCATTAAATCATGTATTGTAGAAATTTGCATTAGCAATGGAAAATTAATAGCATGAATGATTTATGTGTCACTTGAAGATTCAATTATAGATAAAAGTCTCTGTAGTACCTATTTTCCTATCTGATTGACTTCCTCTTCTAGCTTCCTAGGTAGATAATTCCATTGAAGAAGTATTGGCATTGTCTAAAATATTTCCTTAATAAGCATGAGCCTTCATGATTTAGTTTCTGAGATTATTTTAGCATCTTTTTCAAATTTAAATTTCCTTAAGGAAATGTAATGGGCATTTATGTATTATATCACATATATATGTACATATATATTATATCCAATAGTAGAAGAATATATGCTTTGAGTGGGGAAAGTGTACATAGATAAGTAGAATGCTCTTGTATTTGTAACTCAGAGGTCTTTGGTTCTGTGTTCTGAAGGATTTAGGGTTTCCTTTCTGTAGAAATCTTGCCAACAAGACAAAGATCAAAAATCCTATGATTTAGGGAATAAGTCCTAGAGAGTTGCCAAAGGTTACAAGACCTAGATTATAAATCACAAAGGTGGAGTTGGAAGAGACCCCAGAAGTCATTTAGTTCAGCTTCTTAATTTTAAAGATGAGGAAATTGAAACTCGAGGAGGTAACATAACACGTAAAATATTGTAAAAGTACTAAAAAAAATTCATAAGGAGACACAAAAAGTAGTTGTTTTATTAGTTTCATTTTTATCCATTGTGTTAGCATATTAAATTTGTTGTTGTCAGTCATTTTGTCAGTTGTGTCTGACTCTTTGTGAACTTCTCTTGGCAAAGATACTGGAGTGGTTTGCCATTTCCTTCTCCAGTTCATTTTACGGGTGAGGAAATTGAGGTAAACAGGGCTAAGTGTCTGAGGGCAGATTTGAACTCAGGAAGATGAGTCTTTTCCTGACTCCAGGCCCCACACTCTATCCATTGTCCCACCTATTAAATTTATTAAATTTAATATATGCCTAAAAATAAATTATATAAAATTTTATTAAAATAAATTATATGTATATCATATATAAAAACACAAGTTTATAGTTTCATATCTAATCTTTTTATTCTTCTTCTTGCACTGAAATATTCATTATTGTTAAGTACATAATAAAAAATAAAATGTTAAATTTGCTGAATAAAAGCTCTAATAATCATCCACCTCACACACCTAAAAGTAAGCATCAAAAACTTTGCAAATTTCCTTGCAAATTGCAATTAAACCAAACCAATATATGACCCAGGACTATTGCTTCCATTACTTAGCTATGAAATATGACAGTACTTTGATTGAGGGTGAGGTAGATGCTAGTATTGAAGCACTTACAAGTAGCTATTGTTTGTGGCTTTTGCTAAAAATTGAGTAAAAATAAAGTGTTTGGTCTTGTTCAAACTAAATGTTCCCACAGCCTTCATTTTTAGTGGTAGTTTTTAATCTTACAAATTGTGCTACCAAAGGGAAACTGTGGTTTACATAAGTATATTTGTAGCTCAGATTGATATAATGAGCTCTTGGGGGCAGGAACTCATTCTGTTTAATGCACTTTATATATTGGTAGCATTGCACTAATGCATATTGCCTAGTCATACTCAGCTTGTGGTCTACCACGACTATCATATATTTTTCTGCCAAACTTGTGACTAGCCAGTCTTTCCCTATTTTAAAGTATTGGCATTTGTTTTCCTGTCTAAAAATTACAGTTGGGTTAATTCGTTATATATTGCAAATTGAATATTAAATGCTCTCTACTTTGGATATGGTATATAGTAGGATGGATCTGAATCTAGTTCTAACATTTATTTTCAACATAAATTTGGGCAAGCTCCTCTATGTGATCTTTCACTGTATAAAATCAAAAGGTCAGATTAAAATTCTAACACACTGTCTAGCTCCCTATTGATGATCCTGTATGTTAATGAATAAGATTGGTTCTTGTTCAGTCATGTCTGACTCTTTGTGATCCCATTTGTTGTACTTTTTTTTGGGGGGGGGGTGGGTATATACAGGACTGATTTGCCTTTTTCTTCTCTAGCTAATTTTACAGATGAGGAAACTTAGGCAAATAGGGTTTGCCCAGGGTCACGCAGGTAGTAAGTGTCTGAGGCCAGATTTTAAGTCAAGTACTCTATCCACTACACTACATAGCTGTTCAAAAATAACATTTATGTAGTGTTTATTATAGACCAGGCACTGTACTAACAACTTTATAATTACTATCTCATTTGTTCCTCACAATAACCCTAGGAATTAAGAGCTATTAACACCACTTCACAAAAAAGGAAACTGAGGTTAAACAATTTGCTCAGAATCCCACAACTAGTAAGTATCTGAAGCTGAATTTGAACCTAGATCTTCCTGACTCTAGGCCAGCACTCTATCCACTGTGCCACCTAGATGGAAATGTGTGATATTTCTCCAATTAGTCAAGACCATTTTGAATGTTCTTTATTCCTCATCTCTTTCAAGGTATTCATTCTCTTACTTAACTTTACTGTCTGAATAAGTATAACTCATTTTTATCATCAAAGTCATAAATTAGCTATTAAATAGTCCTTTGCCCGAGGTGAATGAACATTATTCATACATCATGAACTTGATGACAGGAATGATCTTGGGTTGTGACTCTCCAGCTAGTGGTAAAACCACTCAATAGTAGTATTGTATAGAATATATTTTTTCACCTGGTGATGCTCTAGAGTATCATGTGGTCAGAATGAAAAGTGTTGCTGTTGATCTTAGAAAAACATGGATAGACTTGCACAACATAATAAAGAGTGAAATGGGCAGAACCAAAAGAATATTATATATGGTAACAATATTGTTTTAAGAAATTGTTTAAGAAAAATATTAAGTCAATTTGACTATTATAAATATCCAAATTAGCTACAAAGGATATATATAGGAAGATACTAAGTGCATCCAGAGAAAGAACTGATAAATAAGTAGTGTATATAGAATCCAGAGAAAGAACTGATAAATAAGTAGTGTAGATAGAATGATTTTACATATCTATACCTGTATCTCTATATCTATACGTGTGTGTTTGTGTGTGTGTGTGTGTGTGTGTGTGTGTATGAGAGAGAGAGAGAGAGGTAGTTAGGGAGGGAGCCATCTCTAGGGTAGGGTGAGGAGGGCATAGAAGGAAAGAAAAAAAGAAAAGAAAGAAGAAAGTTACATGACAACTTTATTATATATTAAAAAGGAATAGCAAATGTGCACAGGAGATTTGCAGTTTCATGTACAATCATTTAATTTCTATTCTACTATGTTATGCAAATTCATGTTTAATTTCTTAAGTTCAGAACAAAATTAATGAAATTTTTGAAATTTCAAAAGTGTTACTGAAGAGCAGTTTAGTTTTATTTGTTGCAAAACTTTTATTAACATGATCAATCAGTCTCTCCAGCAGAAGAATTTTATATGACATGCCAGATTTTGCTTTTCTGAAATTTATAATCTTTATTCTACATTACCTTGTACTCAGGCCTAGTTTTAGGCAAACTATTAATGAAGTAGAAAATTAACTGTATTTTCTTTTATGTATTCTCACCTTCCTTTCTGTACTCTTCTCTCACATTTACTCTCCCTGTCCTCTATGTACCCAATGTCTTCATTTTGTTTTCTACCCTTCTTTTAATGCCCAGTAGTGCTACTAATAATCTCTAGCATTTATATAGTGCTTAAAGATTTAATATCTCATGTCATCTTCAACATCTTTGGGAGATAGTTTTATTCTACAGATGAGGAAACTGAGGCACATATAATTTAAGTGACTTGCTCAGGGTCACATAACTAGCAAGTATCTGAGGTCAGATTTTAACTCAGGTTCAATACTGTACACATTGTAATACTTAACTGCCTTACTAAGACATACTACCAAATTTCCTCTCTTCTTTATTCTCCCTTCTCCACCTATAAAAGCTTATATCACAGCACCAAGTCTGAGCTCTGAGCTGGTTGTGAGCATAAAACTTGCTTCTGGTATTTAAAAGGATTTCACACTGAAGAGATTATTAGACTTGTTCTTGGCTTTTAAGGGCAGAACTTAAAACTATGGGTGAAAGTTGTCAAAAAAGAAGTACCTTTATGCTTGCAAGTATAAATTTCCTAGCAGAGATACTTCATGGTGATTTGGGCTTCTCAGAAAGTACTAGATTCCCCTTGTTTGGATAACTTGTGGTAAAGGCTGGATGGTCTTTTGAAAGGCATTTTTAACAAGTACAGGTTAGAGGTGATGACCTCTGAGGTCTTTTTTAATTCTGAGATTATGCGATTCTATGTAAGAAAAAGTAATTCCTATATGTGTGAATGTTTAACCTTTTCCAGAGTTTTTAAGGGGAGAGTGAAAAATTGTTCACCCAAATGAATTCCTTAATAATGAAATTTCTGGCATTATGACAAATGACAATGAGGAAGAGAGAAATATCTCTAGTAAGTAAACGTCTGCTAATGGAGTCTGCCATACAGATTCACAGGGGAATGTCAGTTGACTTGGGGTGATAATTTCTTACAATATTTTCCAAAGTACTGAAGTGAAAGTAACAGGTCTACAGCCAGCTGATAACCTTGAGACACCCCCAGAATTAGATTACTGCAATTAAGAGTAGAGCAGAAGGTGGAGCCAAGATGGCAGAGTTGAAAGACGCATATACTCTACCGCTTCCCCCACAGCCCACAAAATACCTGTAAAAAATGACTCTCAATGAATTTGAGAGCAGCAGAAGCCACAGAACAACAGAGTGAAAGAGGTTTCCAGCCAAGGGTAACCTGGAAGGTCAACAGGAAAGGTCTATCTCATGGGACACTGAGTGGAGCAGAGCCCAACCCTGGCAGCACAGCAGTGAGGGGAACAAGACCTGAACAGACCTCCAGGGAAGAATTCCCAACAGGGAGGGTCCCAGATCCCTCAACCCACAAGCAACAAAAAAAGTTCCAAAGGTCAGTGTGGGGCGGGGGCTTTCCCAGTTGGGAGAGAGAGGAACAGGGTTCCCTTAGCCCTGACCCCAGGCCATAGCGGCAGTGGGCAGCTATGCAGAAACAGTCTGAGTCTTTTGTCCAGGCAGCTCAGCATAAAGCCTCTGGAGGAATTGAGCAGCTAATCTGAATCTCAGCTTTGAGTATGGTACTGGGGAAAGGAGGAGCACTAGGACCCTCCCCTTGATAAAGGACTCATAAATCAGGTAACTTGGCTGGGAAAATGCCCCGAAAGGGGGAAAAAAGGAAGACTTTACTTTCTTGGTGAACAGATGTCTCCTTTCATCCTTTTGGATGAGGAAGAACAAGGCATACTGTCAGAAGAAGTCAAGCTCTCTGCCTCCAATACCTCCAAAATGAATATGAAATGGGCTCAGGCCACGGAAGAGCTTGAAAAGCATGTCAGCAGCTTGCTAAAGGAGAACCAAAAAATGGTGAGGAAAATAACACTTTTAAAAAGAAGCTAGTTCAATTGGAAAAAGAGGTCCAAAAAGTCAATGAGGAGAAGGAGGTTTTAAAAAGCAGAATTAGCCAAATGGAAAAGAAGGTTCAAAACTCACTGAAGAAAATAGTTCTTTAAAAGAGAGAATCAAGTTCAGGGAAGCTAATGACTATGAGATAAACCCAAAAGTTTGAAAACAAAACCAAAACATTGAAAAAATAGAAGATAATGTGAAATATCTCACTGGAAAAACAACTGATCTGGAAAATATATCCAGGAGAGACAATTTAAAAAGTATGGGACTATCTGAAAATCATGATCAAAAAAGAGAGTCTAAAATTGGAACTCACAATTTTGTGGAAATGAATGTCAAAACCTAAAAACAAACAAATAAGTAAATATCTAAAACTAAAATTAAATAAATAAATACATGACTGAATGAATGAACAAAAAATAAATAAATACAATTAAAGGAAAAGAGTAGAACAAAGCCTGGCAACCTTCACTAGTTTCTCCTCTTTGGAGCAATGCAAGTTAGAGAATGAGAATAAATGAGAGGCTTGCCCAAGAATCAGCTGTAATTGCATCTCCTCCAAGGTAGTCCCTGCAATTTGAAATTCACAGAACAATTTTTTTTTCAGCAGTGCAAAGTGAAGACCATGTAGATACTGCTGGTTTCTGGCTTATTTTCCACTTAAGAATCAAGAGAAGCTTTTATTATGGATTATATAGCAAGTGATTCATTGGCAAGGCTGCAGGGAGCACCAAATTATTCTCAACTAATGATAAATCTGGGTAGAATGAAGAGAAAGTAGGATGGTATAGATCTATAGACCCTGTGTCTTTACCCAAGTGGTATAGGAGCTTACCAAAGGAAATTGTGATGGGACAGCAACCTCTGATTTTGTTGTCTTTCATCCTTCTCTTCTTTGAGGAAAAATGCAACAGGTGACCCAAGTGGAACAAGTTGAGCAGCTGAAAAAAAGAAAGAAAGAACAAGAATGAAAAAATATACAGTAAGACAGAATGAAAGGAGAGGATAATAAAGCCCAAATAAAACTGAAGGGGGAAAATTGAGATGAATTTAAAAATAAAAAAAGGAAAACATATGAAGAAACTCTGAAGAGTGACAAAAATAGGAAGTTCTTGGAAGACATCTAGATATTGTGAAAGTGGAATGATATTATTGGAAAGGAGAATATAAGGAGGAAACAATGATAGTAGCACAGAGTAGGTGGGATGGTCAGAAAGCTGGTAGGTGATTGAAAAAGATGGAAGTTAGACAATAGTAGATCAAATGGAAAAGTTAAAGGTCCTAAAAATAGCTTATATTTATGTCCTCTCTCATCATCATAAACTTAAACTACATTATGTCTTTTAATTGTAATTACTCATGAGTTATTGTCCTTTATCACATGATGAAATTATGGCTAAGTGGAACTAAAAACTTGCTCAAACTTGTATAGTTAAGAAGAAGCAGAACTGGGGCTTGAACATAGGACTTCTGACAGCAGGTCTAGTCTTTACCATTTAATCATGAAATAGCCACAAGTTATGTGTGCAGCTAGGTGGCACAGTGGATAGAGTGCTGGGCCTCGAATCAGAAAGACTCATCTTCCTGAGTTCAAATCTAACTTCAGATACTTACTAGCTGTATGACCCTGGGCAAGTCACTTAACCTTGTTTGCTCCACTATTTGTAAAATCAACTGGAGAAGGAAATGAAAAACTACTTCAATACCTTTGCCAAGAAAACTCCAAATGGAGTCACAAAAAGTTGGACACCACTGAAATCATTCAACAACAACATGTGGATTTTACTAGGAAATTAATAATGAATTAATTCTGTTGTCATCATAACAATAATTCTGGTGCCCTGGATATTGGACTTGGTAGCTGAGCTACCCTAAAATGCAAAATCTTTCATCCACCCTTAGACCACTTACATAAATGATATAATCCTAATATCAACACGCTGCCCTTTCATTTGACTTTTATGACAGTTCTGTTCTGAGGAATTTCTGAGATTCTAACTGTTACTTCAGAAAAATGGGGTCTCTTTTCCAGTCTCTAAATCATTTCCAGAGGTGTGCATTGAGAATGTGACATCAAAGGACCTAGTTTCAAATCCTAGGTCTGCGGCTTACTGTGTGACCTCAGGCAAAGTCACTTATATCCCCTGGCACCAGTTTCCTCCCTGGTCAAATGAGGTGTCTGAACCACAGGACCCCTAAGGTCTCTTCTGACTCTAAATCTATGATCTTAAAACCATCATTCCAAAGTCCTCCTCACTTCCATGACTTCTTAAACATAAACATAGCTCTGAAGTAACCTCCTTGGATTCCTCATGGGGTGGAACAAGCACTGTGTTTGTACTTGTTTAGAACTAAGATTAGAACTTCACTTTGACATTTATTACCTATGGGACTTTGGGCAAGTTACCACCCCTCTCTGGGCCATTGTTTCCTCAATTATAAAATGAGGAGACTGGACTACATTTATCCCTTCCACATTGCAACTTTCCCCATCATGGCTTCAATATGTCACAGATGAGCATAAGAAATTAAATGGAAATTTTTTAGGAAGTCTTGTGGAAATCATAGATGATACACAAAGGCCAACAGATGACACAGAGCCTGTGACCAAATACTTAACCCAGATTTTACATTAAGATGCTGTAAACATCCCATAAAAGAAAAAGAAAAAATATCAGGCTTCTTCTTCCCTGGTGTGAAGGGAGGGCCAAAAATTTTTACCTGGATTTTCCAGATCATGGCCATGCCCTTAACCCTGTGGTGTGGAAGGGATAATCACAGATACCATCCTAAGCCACTTTCATTTCTCATTCCTCTGATTCCATAACCACTGAACGATGTTTCCAATAATTAGGCCCATCTTTAAACCTCCATTTGCTTTCCTATACAAGTATAGTGCTCTATTTTTCCATTGAAATTGATATTTACTTCTCTTAACTGATTAAGATTAAACTTAAAATCCCCTATTATGTGTATATGTATTAAGGAAAGAATATATGTGTATGTGTATATACATGCACATATAAACATGTATATATGTATACATATGTATACACACATATACACATGCACATGCATATATATACATACATGTATACACACAAATAATATGTACTATACACATACCTACCTACATATACATGCATACATTACATGTGTGTATGTGTGTGTACACACATGCATATTCACACATATATAATATACACACATATAAAACATTACTATATTAATTAATATATAACATTGATATGATGAATTAATTAATTAATATGATGAAAAGAGTACAAGATGTGGTTAGATGACATCAGAAGAGGGAACTTAAAGGTTTGAGAGAACAGCCTTATCACAGATTATCAGACATTCTCTGCCTTTTCATAGTCACCTGTTTTCAACATTTCCTCCCTTTCTGACATGATGGGGAGGGACAGGCAACATTTTCTGAAATTTTGGGGTTTTTTGCCTCATGTAATTTAAACATATTTTCTAATTATATCCTTTGCAAATTGATCAACTTTTGAAATTTCTTGGGTAAATCTAGGCCCTACCCAGGAATGCCTTTTCTTATACTCCCAATGACCTGGCTTTATTTTTTTTATATGGCATTTTTCTATTTCTTCTGAAGGTTATTGTACAGTTCTATTTTAGCCTATTTAACATCTCTGCTGTCTTCCCTTCTCTCATTTTGTTTCCATTGAGGTAATTAGCACTTGAGACGACTGATTTTCTTTTTTGTAAGGATGCTTTGTTCTCTGAGATTCATTGAGCTTTCATTTTAGTCCTTAGAAGAAACTAGGTTGAGATTGAATTGAGTCCTGGGTCTGGAGACAAGGAGGAACTGAGTTGTATTCTGGTCTTAGACATTTACTAGCTGTGTGGCCCTGAAGAAATCATCCTATTTCTTTTTGCCTCTATTTTTTTGACTGCAAAATAAGATAATAGCACCTACCTCCCAGTATTGTTGTGAGGATCAACTGAGATAACATTTGTAAGGCACTTAGGACAGTCCCTCATTTAGTACATTTAGAGGTAGCTAGGTGGTACAGTGGATAGCACACTAAGCCTAGAGTTAGGAAGACGAGTTCAAATCTAATCTCAGACATTTACTAGTTGTGTGACCTTGGGTAAATCAATTACTTCATTTTCCTCATCCTTAAAATGATCTGGAGAAAGAATGGCAAATTACTCCAGTATCTTTGCCAAGAAAAACTCAATTGGGGTCATGAAAAATTGGTCATAACTAAAAATGACTGAGCAATAACAACATGGCACAGTAGCTCATACATAGAAGTTCCTCAATAAATATTTCCTTCCTTACTTTCTCTAATTTCTTCAAGGAGATTGGAAACTGCCTGTCTGAAGGCCATTTTCTCATTTGGTTGCCAACATTTTATGTGTAGTTTATTTCAGCAGTTTGACAATAACAGTACACATTTAATGAATGCATTACAATTTACAAGTGCTTTCCTTATTATTTTGTGAAGTAGATATTCAAGTATCATTGTAGGTAGGTAAGAGAACTGAATAGGTATGTTCCATCATCAAAAGGGATCAGAGCTCATGCCCAGCTTCAATGTACATGTTCCAATCCACCACCTCCCTCCCTCCATGTTAAAAATTTCATTTTTCCGATGAGGAAGGCAATGCTCAGAGATGACTTCCTCAAGGTCAGAAAGCTAATATAGCACAGTGATGACTTTAACCCAAGTCTTTTGACTCCAAATCCAATGTTTCTCCATCTCTCATATTTTTTTATTCATTATTCTTTGCTCTTAAGACCCAAGTCAATAAGTTATAATGCAAGTTGACTTTCCTCCTGTTTTTTTCTTTTAAGAAATCATTCACTTTCTACAACTACTTAATGCTAAACTAAAACATACTACTAATAATAAAAATACCACTGGAATACATATGGAATCAAGCCCTTATTGACTGAAAGAGTTAAGGGGGCAGTTAAAATGAGCCTGCCTAAAATAGGCTGGGGGGAAAATCCTTCCCTTGTTTTGAAAATAGAGCACCTAAGTAAAGTTAGGGGGAAAAATACTAATGAAATATCCCCATCTCCAACTGCATAGAATAGAGAGAGACATCATTTGCAAATATTTTACAGAGCATGGTACAGTTGTAAGAATCTGTTCTAAATCATTTTTATTTTCATATTACATTTGTTCTATTTGTAATGAGAGATAGTTCTTTTGTATCTTATCATGAACAATAGAAAATTTAGTCTACTATGTTTTATTATTTCTGTTCTCAACATTAATTGTTTACTTTTATGTATCTTGGGGACTCTTTGACCATCAATAATATTTCAATAAATATGATTAGAATTTGGGGCTGGGAAATTAATACAAGAACAATTTTTCATTTTGCTAATTTCAACAGATCTGGTCTTAATTTGATCTCAGTCTACAAGAAAGATATTTTTTTCCATTCATTCATTCATTTGTTCCTTCAATAAATGTTTAGTAAGCATCTATGTGCAGAACACTTACTAGTGTTGGGTGAGAAGTAAGATGCAAAGTTCGATGAGATGGGACCTGCCTCATGAATTATTCGTAAGAGATTTTCTTTTTATTGTTCTTTAGTCGGACTGTCTGACTCTTCATGGCCCCTTTTTGAGATTCTCTTGGCAAAGATATGGGAGTTGTTTGCCATTTCTTTCTTTAGCTCATTTTACAGAGAAGGAAACTATGACAGAGTCATGTGGCTTGTTCAGGGTCACACAGCTAGTAAGTGTCTAAGGTTACTGAGCCTTAATTTACCCATTAGTAAAATATATGACCATTATTAAATAATTAATAAAAATTAGAACCTTCAAGACATTATCTAGTCAAACCTACTCTTTTTGATAAATAAGGAAACTTAAATCACCCAGATGGAAGTAATTTGTACATGATCACACATGAGAAACTGTTTTTTGGTCTCCAAGCTTGAAAACTCTTTCTACTGTGCACATGAGACCAAAACTTATCAATAGAAATAGTCTAATATTTTGCAAGCTATGACTAATATCTGAAATTAACTATGGCAGGTTTAAATAATAACCCCAAATGGGAGTAATATCATCAAAAGTATTCAAGCATTTTTTTCCTTTTGCTTTTGGTAGAAATAGATTGCATGCTCTTACATAGAAACTTGAAAGGGAGAAAGTAATTAGGTAAATTGTGAATTTTGCAGACATTTTGAATATCTAATTACCATAGCCTAAGTGTCTTAGAAGCAAATTTAGTTCCTGTTTTGAAAGATAAAAGCCTTATCATAGGCTCATCTGCAAGCATGGAACTGCTAGTTTCTCTGGAGTGTGCGTACAGGGAGGAGTAGAAGTGGGCTGTTGGCAGTCATTCATTGTCATTGATTGCAGTCATTCATAAAAACAGCATTGCTCAGAGGTGGAGTCAGGAGGAGCAGCCCCCTGAGAGGCTTACAGAAGATCTCATTTACATAAATCTTGACTGATGCTGGAGAATGCTTACTTGCAGCAGGAAAAAGGGAAGGAGAAGATGTCTGATCAATCTGGGTGCAATTAGAAGATGTGTCAAAGAAGCAGTCAAATACTTTCATTCCTTAGTCACTGATCAGTGGGTGGGGGTAGCAGTTGTGACAATTTGTTGGTTTCTGGATGTCTGGTTGAAAGGAATAAATCAACTTGAAAGACATACATTTAAGAATAGAAGCATGCTACATCACCATGGTTTGTTTTCTGAAAGCAGGGGTGCTTTATATTCCAGTGAGGGTAATGTATAATAGATAATGGAAAACTACTCCAGCTAAACAATTTCCATATATTAGAACATTAGAACAGGCTTTGACAGCCTGTAAAGGTATATACCTTCAGGCTGAGTTCATTCAGACACAACCCTCCAGGTATCATTTCTCTAGGCAATATTGGGCTTACAAAGAAGCTTCTCTCCCTCCACTAGATCTTGATCTTTCCCTCACCCCACTTGATAAAACTATTTACATTATAACTTGTGAGTTAGCCTATTGTGATATATTGTTGTTAAACATTAGTTTTTTCATTTACCAAGGAGTTAAATAAAAGAAAATTTAAAAAGGTGATAAACAAAGGGGAAAAAAATCTATAAAAGGAAAACCAAATTAGGACAATTCAGGAAAGTATATATCTGTAGCTAAAATATCCTGCCCAAACTGGATGATTGATGGAATATATGAAATGACCCTTTTGTTTTCTTCTTAGGACTTCACATTTCAAAAGTAGAATTTCCACGAGTTTCTAGTACTTAGGATAAAGAATGAATGAAAATATATTTATTTAGGTTTCTTTTAATATTTATGACATATGATTTCAGGGTGATTAACAATAATTTTATTAATTATGGCTTGAAAATAATTAATCAAAGATGGTCATTTGACATTTTCGTATAAACAAAGATGACCCTTGGGGCCTTTGAATGCCTTTGAAAAAAGAGGAAATCCATTTGGGTGTGGAAATTCACTCTGATGGGTTAACAATAAATCAATGAGCGGGGTGGACATATTAATGAGGAAGTGGGCAAAAAGTCTTCATCTCCTTCTGCACAGAGGGTGACTTAATCATGAGACTCAGCTTCCTTCAGAAATCTGGGCAAAAGAATTCATTTCTACTCAGACCTTGCTAGTTATTCTTTCCCCTACATAAGCCAGATCACCCCAAATTATAATGGAAGGTCCCAAGGACAAGCAGGAATGTATTTTTCTAGGAGTAAGATCTCAGTTAGACTGGATTCTGTAAGGTCTCCTAGTTGGGTGGAGTCCCACCCAAGATCAAAAGACTCATTTCTGAGGATTTGGGCAATCTCATCTCTCTGCAATGTCCTTCAGAGACTGGCTGAATAACATACAGGGATTTGTGAATGAGGAAATAAAAAGGAAAATCTAATCTTAATTAATAATTGGTTATTAAAAAAGAAAGCAATAATTATTTCTCTCCTATTCCAGACACTCTATTAAATGTTGGGAATACAAATATAAAAAGAAAGATGGCCCCTGTTCTCAAGGAGCTTAAATTCTATTAAATGTGACCAAGTAGGAGTGTTTTAGACTACTACAGTATCACAGTTCTGGGAAGGGCAGCCATGGGGCAATTGATTAACACATCCTTTCCAGGAATGGTATTGTTGATTGGATTAGTGGTCAGAACTAGAAGTGGAAAACAGAGCTGGAGTAAAGGGAGAGAGTACAGGTATGAATCATGATGAATATCTTAGTTGACATTTATGTGGCACGTATGTGGCACTTTCAAAATTTGCAAAGTGTTTTATACATATCATACGGTATTAGTTATCAGGCGAGGTAGTGTGGCAAAGTAGATAGAGGGCCAACTCAGGAAGATCTGAACTCAAGTCTCTGCTCTGACACATGTTAGCTGTGTGACTCTGGGCAAGTCATTTAATCCCTTAATGACCAAGAACTCTCTTTGACTATAAGCTGTGGAGGAGATGACAATCTATACTAATGGGGGAATGCCCCATCTGGAGCTGTTTGTAGTGATAAAATCACAAGGCCAGTATAACAACAAAAAATAGTACTTCAAGGTTTGTAAAGTACCTTGAACACATCTTATTTGAGCCTCATACCATGGATGAAGTAAAGCCAGTTGACTCTAGAGAGCAAAGACTTGAGCTCAGATCTTAAGTGTGTGATTTTGGACAAGTCACTAGGCATATCTATACTTCAGTTTCCGTAAATGTAAAATGAAGGGTTTAAACTAGATGATCTTAAAAGTCTTCTCCAGATCTAAATCTATACTGTTCTGAACAAATAGGATCTTTACATACACACACACACACACACACACACACACACACACACACACATTTTATCTATAGGGGGAGTGCCTTTTTAATGTAAATCAATAACAACTTGCAATTAATAGTTTTAGATATTCCTGAGGCATATATGGTCAAAATGACTTGCCCGTGGTCACATAGCTAGTTTATGTCAAGGTGAAGACCTCAAACCAGGTCTTAATAACGCTGAGACAGCCTTGTAGTCCTTATGCCAGGCTGCTTCTTAGCTATAAATACCAGTTTAAAGATGAGGAAACAGAGTCTCCAAGAGTTCAAGATCAAGATTAGCCCTGTTAGTAAGCATCAGAGGTAACATTTGGGAAGGTGGTTTTGCTTTAGTATGACATACTTAAGCTTAAAACTCTAATTTTTGAGAATTGGAGTTACTTATTCCCCATTCAGAGATTATTAGCACTAGAATAGTAAAAAGAGAAGAAGACAGACAGGAAGGAAGGAAGGAGAAAGAAAGAAGGAATAGAGAGAGAGGGAGAAAGGGACAGATGGAGAGAAGGAGGGAAGAATGAAGAGGAAAGGAGAGGGAAGAAAGGAGGAAGAAAGGAAGGGAGAAAGAGAGAGAGGACAGAACAAAGGACATTCTGATGTAGTTGTATTAAAAAGAAAAATTACAGAAATTTAAGTCAGTAACAGTCCTGAATCAGGAAGCTCACCTCAGACATGAATAGGATGTGACCCATCACTCAGCTATAAACAGTTTCACTCAGAAACACATGCTTTCTGCTTTGCTGGCATGCCCTGGTTACTGGAAGAGGCATAGCCACACCAGAACATTTTTCAGGAAAAGCCAATTAACTAGCACATTGAAGCTTTACAAATATCTGTAAATTTAGAAGGAAGGAAGGAGAGACCAAGGAAGAAGGAAGCATATGGCTCCTTACAGATATAGTTCTTCCTTCAAAAATTTCTCCAAAGTTTGTGATATTTCAGGCATTTCCATAAAGTAGTGCAGACAGATTAAATATGCTGTACTAACTATTTTTAGAGGGGAAGAAGGATCCCTAAAGATTCCTAGTGCTGTGCATGCTACCTCACTGGGCACTGTGCCCCTGGTGCAGATTAGACCAGAATTTCAAGGCTCAAAAGTTCTAGTACATTAATTCTCTCTACCAAGGTGTTGCCTGAATGTTTTCTTAGTCAGTTCTAATTCTTCAGTTTCGCTGTCTTCATAGAACCAGATAGATGTGTTCAGCTTCCACTAAGACTCATGATTTAACTCCCTTCTTTCACTGAAGACTTGCTTTTAGCAAGTCTTTTAGCCTCAGATTCATAGATATTTTGACTGGATTTATTATTTTATTGTCATGGTGAACTCTGAATGAGGAAACATCTTTCATTAATACAGATCAGTGACTAGTATGCACTGTATAGATTTAATAAGTTGCCTGGGGAGCACCAACAGGTTAAGTGACAAAGTCATAGCCAATTATCAGTGGTGACACTTGAAGCTAGATTTTTCTGATGAGAGAGAGACAGAGACAGAGAGACAGAGTGACAAAGATAGAGTGAGAGACAGAGATAGCAGGACAGAGAAAGAGAGAGAGAGATACAGAGACAGAGACAGAGAGACAGAGAGATAGAGACAGAGACAGAGAGAGAGAGACAGAGAGAGACAGAGAGACATACAGAGACAGAGAGACAGAGAGAGACAGAGAGGAGAGACAAAGAGAGACAGAGACCGAGAGAGAGACAGAGAGGAGAGACAGAGAGAGAGAGAAAGAGAGAAAGATGGATAGGTAGATGGATAGATAAATAGATAGATGAGAGAGGTAGATAAACAGTATATGTATATGTCTATATATGTATAAATGTCTATAACATTTTTTTAATTGGCAAAGTGTTTTATATATGTTACATAGCATGAGAGACAATGTCTTGTAAAGGACAAAGAGCCAGACTTAACATTCACATACACAAGATCATAGGATCATGTATTTAAAGCTGAAAGAAACCTTTGAGGTTTAACTTTCTCATTTTACAAATAAGGAGACTGAGCGACAGAGAGATGATATAATTTGTCCAGGAGCCCAAAAGTATCCAATATAGAATTCTAACTCAGATAATCATCACTTTGGGTCTGTCAATTTATTCACACTGCCCCTTGTGCTATATATTAATATATAAAGCATTTTTAAATTGCTCATATCTTTATATTGGAAGTTTGGATAAATAGACACATGCAACACATAAGGTTTTTCCATATATAATGTCTTCCATACTTCATATATGTATATATAAACACATACACACATGCACATTGTCAAACACCAAAAATTTGCTCTGTATCCATTATTCCAAGTCAGGAAAACCAGTTGTGTCTATGACTACTACTGGTTATGTGACCTTGGGTAAGTTATTGGAATTGCTCCATGGCCCCCAAACAACCAAAACAATATTGCATGGATGATTTTTGGGTACATGTAAATGAATTACATTTCTTCTGAGTTTTCTATAGTCATTAAACCATTGACAAAACAAGTAAGTAGGTAAGTTGAATGAGTAGGTACATGAATGGGTAGGTATGGTAGGCCAGTGAGTGGGCAGATGAGGTAGACAAGTGGGTAGGTAAGTTGGTAGATAACTAAATAAAATAAATGAATAAATCCTAGAAGGAAAGTGCACTGATATGTTTTAGTTCATCTACTTTAAAACAAGTTGTATGTGCATGTATGTGTGTGTATGTGTGTGTGTATGTATCTTTGTGTTCCTGTGAAGTTGTGTATTTTTTTCAGAAGTGGAGAATTTAGCCCTGCAGCTTTTCCCACTGGGAAAGCTGGTTATCGATTGCTGCCTGATCTTAACTCCACTTCTGAGTGGTGTATAAATGA
Organism: Potorous gilbertii; assembly: GCA_028658325.1. Lineage (NCBI taxonomy): Eukaryota > Metazoa > Chordata > Mammalia > Diprotodontia > Potoroidae > Potorous > Potorous gilbertii. The sequence goes on from CM053770.1 coordinate 352,305,897, forward strand.
CTTGTTTCAGGAAGACGTTGGTGATGAGGCTCTCTGTGAAGCCAACCAGAAATAATTCCTGACTCATCCCCCTAAAACCATCTACACAGACCATTAAAAGCCTGGGGTCCTGTAGGTAGACTCAGTTCAGAAAAAAAATTTAGCATAGAGGAGTCTCAGTTCTATTATTGTGTCTTCCCTCTTTTAAAAAAAGAGCCTCAGGAAGGAAAACAAAACAAAGAACCAAACATTATGTTTTAGTTTCCATCCAGAATTAAAATTATCTCAAGGACCAACAAAGTGATAGTTTAAAGCTTCTCTCTTCCTCCATGTTCAAAAAAAGCAAAATAATCAATCAATCTGTATTTATTAAGCACCTACTTTGTACCAAGAACTTTGTTAGGACCTGAGAATATCAAAAAACAAAAATAAAACTCCTCCAAAAAACCAAAGCAACTCACGTCAAAGTCCCTATCTCAACTTGCTTACATTTTATTAGATAAAGAGGAAACAACATGGCTCATTCTGCTAGTGGGACCCCCATGAAAGTATGATTTCTATTGTTACTCAAACACTGTCAAGATATTTCTAGCTTGGTTTTTCTTTCCTTTCCTTTTTTCTTTTTTTTTCCTGAGGAACAATCTCCCTTCTTTTTTTTTCCTATCCTTTTTTGGCTATGTATCCAATATATTGGAAATATTGTTCATCACTGCATTTAATTACTAGTGATGAAGGGAAAAAAGCACCACACCATTTTATTTTTTATCATATAGACTTTGGGTTTCCCCACCAAGTATCATTATTTTAAAACTAACATTCTAGATAATGAAAGCACCCACTTACCTCTTCCTACATTAGCTTGGATGGGGCTTTTAATGGAGGAACAGTGTCCAAGCTTCTTAACTTTGTTTGCATAAAGAAACTGCCTCTGAAGTGGTGCATGTTTTAGCTCAAATAGACAAAGCTAGATAAAAGCCTGCCCATTGGTGAAGCGTAGCGAAGCTGCCATCCTATTTTTAAGCATGCATCTTTCTTCTTCTAATGGCCCTGGGTTGGCCACAGCTCATAGTTGCATTTCAGCTATGGAGAAAGCTGCTTGGAACATTTTCATTTCCACTAAGAGAAAAAAAAATAAACAGATACAGTGAATAGCCTGGGTCTTGAAAGGTAGGGAAGAAGACCTTGTAAGTTTCAACCTGGGGAATGCACCCATTTGCAAAGTACTTTTTCCCCTAGGTCTGAAGTCTTATCATTTGGGGGGGGCTTTAACAGGCTTTTCCTCCCCCCACACTGGCCTGTTTGTTAGACTGATCAGATTTCCAGGTGTATTCTAGGCCTTTGAACATTAATAGTGCATTGTGCTGTCTATCATGCGCCCCAGGTGTGTTGTCAGGGATATGGCGAAACCTGCGGCCTGCAAAACACCAAGGAATGCTGAAAACCAGTCCCACCAACCTTCACCGTGAGTATGGCATTGGTTTTATTGACTGAAAATGTACTCTCTTGCACAGGGCTTTGCTTATGTTGTAGTATGATTGGTAGATGGATGCATTTTGTTTTTAAGAGGGTAAATTTTACAATATGTATTATTATAAAATATACATTTGAAAGAAGGAAAGAAGATCTGACTATCTGTAGTGGAAAATCATTGATACTGAATTAGGGATAATTGCCACAGCACTCACTAAGTAGATTTCACAAGTGAGGTTTCTACCTTATTTTTGTATTGAGGCAGACTGAAACAAAATGAAAGACTTTAAATGATGAGAATTCAGATAAAGAGGGCACTTTTTTCAGGGCTCAGGAATAGCAGCAATTCTCATGTTTTATCAGTAGAAAAGTTTCAACTTTGAAGTTCAAACACAGGAAGAGGTGGGTTGACTCTATCTTTGATACTTATTTGTTTCATGACCATGGCCAAGCTATTGAAACCTCACCATGTCCTAGGCAGCTGTTGAAGAGACATGATCAAAATGCTATATATTAACATAAAGAGTATATTAACAAAGGAATTTTCCTTTATTAAGGAAATCAGAGGTCTAGATGAAAAAATCATAGATATGTATGTAAGCAGATGAGGAGGAGGAGGAGAAGGAGAGAGAGAGAGAGAGAGAGAAAGAGAGAGAGAGAGAGAACAATGACAAAGAAGTTTAGGGAAATAAATATATGTAGAAAAATCAGTTTTCTATTATAAATTTTAACTTCTGGACATAAAGATATATAAGGATGGATGGATAGATAGATAGATGTAGAAAGATAGATAAAGAAACAAAATTTATTGGTAATGCTCAAACCTGATACTGACTGCCTAGTCTACCATTGTTTTATCTGACAGAAGAGACCAGAATTGATTGTTCTGATATGGTTTTCCTTCTCCTCTGTACCTTCATTGGAGAGTAAGAAAAGACAGGGAAATGCATACACACTAGTGAATGGTGTTGGACAGAAGAAAGAGATTTCAGATGAAGATAGACAAATTCAATTAAAGGAAAACTATTATTAAAATAAAATCTAAATAGCTATACCATTATATGTCTTCTGGAAATAGAAGTTTGTTGGTTTATTTTTTTTCTCAGTAAGAATATTTTTTTCCCTTAAAATTTACCTTGACCATGTTAATGACCTCAATTTAGTCAGTATCTCTAGGTACTGAGTGACATAGCTACCACTTATGAGAAAAATAGCTGATTTCCCTGATCCTGAACAAAAGCATAGGAAGCTCAGGTTTTGTAGACAGAGGATTATAAAAGAATTCTTAGACTCTAGAAAAGAAGAAATAACAAAAGTAGCTAGGTAATGAATAGTATTTCTTAGTGATGTCCAAAATAGAAATTAATGAAATAACATGAAGGATACCTGATTTTAGGCAAGAGGTGTGTTATGCATGGTGAGAGATATTTTTGGAAACTTATGAATGTTTGAGATGCAAAATTTCAGTGGATTCATAAAGCTTATCAATTACACTCAAAATGAAACATCAAATTTAACTGCTAACTTAACAACTGAAGTAAGGATTTATAAATATCAAATTGCAGGTTTTTCTCCTAGTAAAGAGAAATATGGCAAATAAGATAAAAGCCTTTTCTCTTTAATTATAGTGAAAAGAAAGTTGGTTAAAACTTATGTTTAAGAAAAGAATGTCAAATTCTAGGAAACACCCTCCATTTCATGGTGATAGGTATCTTCAATGCTATTCTGAAGCACTCTCCTCAAAGTTTGACTTTTCTTGGTACTCCCTAGGACACACTGTACTTTAACATGTATTCTCTTCTTTCTGCCCGAATATCTGAATACTGTGACTCTGGGCAATACCTTTTCTGGTATTGATGTACTTCAAGTAGTCTCCAGAAAAAAAAAATCCATTAAAGAATCATCATTGATGTAAAAAGGTTTTTGATTGTCAGTCACAGAAGTTCTGAAGTAATGGGGTCCCAATCCATTTTCATCTCTATTTTAAAACCATCAGTATTAGATGTGGCAATCATTTTCATTCTTTTTTATGGTTCTAAATCCAAGATTTTGTCTGTTTGCTTTTGGTTACCATTTATTTAGACTGTGTCTAATTTAATATAGTCAAGCAGAAGTGTGGTGACTTTTACTTCATTGGGTGATGTTTCCCTGTGGGTAAGAAAGTATGGGAGACTGGAAAGGAAAAAGCAAAAACCAAAAAAACTCTAGTCTTTGCTTCCCCTTCCCTACCAGGAAAATGTCACATCAGAGGGAAATGAGTTAGAGGAAATTTCTTCAGGCCCCCCTTTCTGGTGTTCTCTTCTCTCAGCAGTTTAACCCAGTAACCATCTAACCAAAAAAAAAAATTCTTCTATATTAGACAATTCACAAAATTTGTTATATCTGATTCACTTCTCTTCACTGGGTTCTGATGCCCTTGGGCAGACATCTCACTCTTTCCATAACTTCTGTTGAAGGTTGTTAGACAGGAAGAGGTGCTTCTTTCTGAAAATGACTGACACTTGTCTTTGGGGTGCTATTGTTATTCAAGAAAGGCACTGAGTTAAAGAAGAGGAAGGCAAATGCATATTGGGTAATACAAGATGGATATCACAGGGTCATGTTACAAAATTATATAGTAAAAAGGAAGGAATGATAGATGTTTTAATGAATAAAAGCAGAAGAGTAGAAATTCATGGGGAAACAGATACAAGAAATCTGAACGTAAAAAGAAATGTTCAGTTTATTTAGTGCAAATGGAAAGGGACCTCAGGAGTGATTATTATGATACTGGTGATTAAATACAGTCTGTAGTATTTTGATCTGTCTGGAGATGAAGAAAATAAGAAATGGGAAAGTCAAATTAACAAAAATCACCACATTGAGACCTGATGATAACATGGATGCAATTTTTTTAAGTGGAAAAAGAAATGAAGAGGCAAATGTCAGAAGAGATAGGAATTATATTGGGAAATAGTATGGAACTACAAGGAAAGAGTCAAGGACTTTGAGTCTTTGTTGACATAGTTCTTATTATAGCATTAAACATGGCAGGTATGATATGATGGGATTTTACATTTTTCGTTTGTTGTTGTCAGTCCTTTTAGTCACATCCAACTCTCTGTGACCACATTTTGGGATTTTCTTGGCAAAGACACTGAAGTGGTTTGCCGCTTGCTTCTCCAGCTCATTTTGCGGAAGAAGAGCTGGGGTTAAATGACTTGCCCAGAGTCACAACACTAGTGTCAGAGGCCAGATGTGAACCCAGGAAGATGAATCTTCCTGATTCAGCATATCATTTCTCTTTTCTTGTGCATCATTTGGTCATAGAAGCTTCTGTTCTATAGTCTAGGCACATTAGAAGGAATATATGAATTATTAAATTAGGATAAATTGAAATTTACATGATTGTTTGGAATGTTTTCCTTGTTTTCTTATTATGACAGTTTCATTCTATGTTGTAGCCCCAGTAACCAGTGATAAATTGATGGAAATTTTTATGTTATTCTTTTTTTTCTTTCTTGTCTTTTTTTTGTTTCTTTTGGTCTAGATCTATTTTGGGCATAAGGAACACAGAATATGGCAAATTCTTTTATTGATGCAGATTGGCACCTCAACTGTAACCTATACTCTTAGAAAACTGATTTGAATGACCACCTAGTGACAAAACAGACAGTATATATCAGAGGCAGGACCTGAGCCTCATTTTTCATTCACTTAGGATTGTGATTTATTCAATATGCCATGCTGCTTCTCAAATGGACAGATACATATGCAATAATCTGTGTGTGTATGTATGTGTGTATATACATACACATGCACACACATACATATTATATTTATACTCAATAGAAAACACTCCAAGTATTCTTTTCCCTTAATGTTGAAATGTTAGTTATGGTTTTTAAAAAATATTTCTACCACATAAATTTTTTAACACAATCAAAATATCAAAGATATGAAAATATTGCTATTGTTCCTCATTTAAAGATATAAATTTCCAGTTTTGTAAGTGTGATCTATTCTCAATTTTAAAGAAACAGATTATCCACAGGAAAACATTATCAATTTCTCATTAAAAATATCTATTTTTAATTATTTTGATGACATTGTTTTTACTCAGAAAAGATGAGTTTTTTAAAATACAAATTATTAGTAATGTGAATCAGGAAGCAGAAAGCAAGTAAGGGCAGTGAAAACACCACAGAGTTTTGGGCTGGTGATTTTATTAGTCTGAGAAATTATGCTCTCAGTCCTCAGTTTTAGAACCAAGAACTATTTAATCCAGGGCAAATATAAATAAATTGTGTATTTTCCATTTCTTTTTTTCATTAGGTATTTGTAATGTGACTTAATTTTTGCTTGGAAGTGTATGTGAAATCTCAACACTTCAGACATACTCATTCTCAAACACAAATTCAAAACTATATGCAATCATTTTGTAATCATTTATGAGTTGGCTTTATCCACATTGTTGTGGCCCTTCATCAGTGCTGAGAATTGACTATGAATATATGTGCATTTGAATAACATTAACATATTAAAAATTACCGGTGAAGTGAGTGTAGCCCATTCTGAGTTCTATATATTAAATATTATAATAACGATAAGTTCCTATGACAGCATTTACTCTAAAATCACTTAGGTATCCTGAATTACCAAGTACTCGCTTAGGTGTTTATTTCACTATTTTTAAGAAATTATTAAGGGCCTATAGTACTACATACAGACCATTGGGCTAGGTGCCGATGAGTAAAACAGATCATAGGGGCTTAACAGGACACGAGCCCTGCTCTCTGGTCCCTAAGGCAAATTTAGTTTTGGTTGGAGAATAGGGTAGCAGATTGTCTGAGGAGTAGGAAGACCTCAGGATTTCACATAGGCTAACCTGTGCTTACATTACTGCTTGCTGTACGCATCCCCCATAAAAGGTGAGATACAAAGTCAAAGGCCAAAGAGCAGTACAATTTAGCCATGCTAGGAGATGGAGATGCCTTCCCTACAATCAGACCTGTACCTTTGTGGCATTGCTGATCACACTCAACCCTTTAAGCAATGGCAAAGGAAAGGAGTTTAGTAGGCAGCAGGGCACTCCAATGGAGAAAGACAGACCCTTCCCTAGCTTTGATGACTTAAAGCCACTGGAGTGAGGGAGTACCATTCACATAGTAGCATCACAGATGACAGCAGAGGGCCATGAGGTTTTTGAAGAGTGGACAGAAAGACTGTAACAACACTGAAGCAAAACTTGGATGACCCTACTTTAGATATGGTCCTGAGGAGAAATGAACAGAACAAAGCAAATGAAACATAATAAATATATAGAAACAGTATAAAGTGATACACAATATGAGAGGGATAAATTTGCAACTTAGGCCATTAGGAAAGAAGATTTTTGGAGGAAGCAAATAAGTGACACAGTAGAACACTGAACCTCAAGTCAGGAAGATGTTCTGAGTTCTGATTTTACCTCAGATGCGTCCTTAAATGGTGTGACTTTGGAGGAGTCACTGAACCTGTCTGCCTCCATTTTTTCATCTGTAAATTGAGAGTGGTAATGACACCTTATCCCCCAGGGTTGTTGTAAAGATCGGATGAAATAACATTTGAAAAGTGCTTTGCATTCCTTAAATACTAGCTATTATTAGCTTTAGTTTTAAAGAGAAGAGAGAAAGAACATTCCTCTTTTTATCACAATCATTTCTGTATTTGTTCTAGCTCTCCTAAAAAAATCACAAAATCCTTGAGAAGAGAGACTATGTCATACTTCTCTTGGTACCTTATCAACACCTAGCCCAGTTCCTTAAATGTGGCTCTTCGTAAATGTTTATTGATTTACTTATCGATCTTTCACTAGATTAGGCGGTATTTTTCCATGGGGAAAAGGGTGACAGAAGATGAATTGAGAATTATGGTGTGAAAAAATGCATGTCAAATCCCCTGCCCTTTCACTCTGCCTAGATGTTGTGTTTGTCTGAGTCAGTCTTGAAATTGACAGGAAGGCTGCTCTTGAAGGGTTTATTTTAATAGGCATCCTTTTCTAGATCTCAAGGGCACAGCTATTTCAGCAATAGTCATCATGATGCATTTTTAATCGTAGCATGGGGACTCAAGAGAATCAACATACATGGGTGGGAAATGAATGTGTGAATGTAATCATGGGAAGATGGTGCTTATATTCATCATAATTTTTAAATTGTCTCCCTTAAGTACCAAGGCTGCTTGGTACTTAGCATTCATCATTGTAAATATCTAAATAACTGAAATTATAAACCTTGATAAAGTGATGTAATGAAATGGCATCATCCAACTATAGTTTCAAATTGAGGTTAAATTCAGTATAAATGTTTTCATGAAATCATGAGAGTGATTCCTTTGAGAAAGCAGGGAGGTGGTGGACATCTTGAACAGGCTACTATAGATATTATCTGATATGGATATTGTATTGGGTGTTTTTGCTCTGTCACAAGGGAAAATTGAATCTGATGGTATTTGTAAAATGAGCATGATATAAAAATGAGTAGCATCGAGAAAAATTAATTTTTGAAAGGAAATATTGAGTGTTTGGAAATTTCATGAGGCCAGAATCCAATGACATGGATTGTTTTATGCAGTTTGAAGACAAGGGCTGTGTTTTTGCTCTCCCAAGACTTGTCAAATAGTCATGCTTAATAAAGATTTGTAGATTGACTGAAATCCTTTAATGATACATCAACAGCAAAAATGGATAGGATCGGTACTACGGATTATCTGGAAAGAAGATATGAAATGGAGAGAATGTAGGGGAAACCACAAAGTTCAGGAATGGATGAGTAATAAGGACCAAGGAGTCTAGAATATGGCAGAACCGGGTCCCTTAACCAGAATAGTCCTGGTTACATATATAACAAATATTATATGAAGTAAATGTCAATTATTTACTTTAATCATTGGTCTATAATACTGTGGGTCATTGATTAAAGTAAATAATTGATGTACTTTATCCCTATATGTACCCATTCTGCTGGGATGAAAATGTTCTGCCTTACATTGAATGTGAAAAAGTAACAAGTAGCATATGAAGGGATGGAGGAACTTGTTCTTTAGTGAATAGAAAGGTAATGGAGGGGAATCCCTCAGAAACAATGATAGCTGATCATGGATTGGAAGTGTGCTGATGAAGATGGAGTGGGAAGGACATGAGGGAAAACTTGTAGTGGAAGGTCCAGGCCTGGAGCATGGTGAGTCAAAGAAAGGGGAGTGGGGACTCAATTAACGTTCCAGAGGAAACTATTCTAAGCCTGGGGTGGGGAAGTTACAATCTTAAGGCCACATGTGGCCTTCTAGGTCCTTGAGCGCAGCCTTCTGACTGAGTCCAATTTTTACAGAACAAATCCTTTTATTAAGGGGATTTGTTCTATGAAGTTTGAATTCAGCCAAAGAGCCACACTTGAGGACATGTAGCCTCAAGGCTGCAAGTTCCCCACCCCTGTTCTAAGTCATGTAGACAATAGTTCATATGACTAATTTATCATAGTAAATTAAAAGTATTCTTGTATATACATATATGTGAACATGCATGTGCATACTTATACAAACAAGTTGTTTTATTTGGGGTCTTTGGTACACACCTGTAAAGTCATCAGTATAGAGAATGTCAGTGAATGTACTGCATAGCTCTGCAATTTAAAATCTCAATGAGATGCCAAATAAATTGTCCAGGGTCATACAGTCAGTGTGTATTACATAGGATTTGAACATAAGTCTTCTTGTCTCAGAGCCCAGCTCTCTCTCCATAGTATCATACTATTTCTTCTTCTGTGTATCTCTGTGTGGTTATATAATTCCTTTCTTCCAAGTTATTTTGTTCTCTTTTTTCAGTATTTTTATATGTACATTAACATATAGAATAATATTGTATAAGGGAGTAAATATTGAGTTTGAAGTCAGAGGCCCTGGACTCCATCCAGCTTTGGTATTTAGTAGCTATGTCATCATATGCAAATAATTTAAACTCTATAAGACTCAGTTTTCCATCTGTACAATGGGAAAGACAGTATTTATACTCCTAACCTTGTAAACTTTCTACGAAAAAAGTGTGTTGCAAATCTTAAGGCATGATGGCAATTTCAGTTATTATAACGTGATGAGGATTGGCCTTGTATTTTCATTTGTATTGTGCTTGTCCTTCATTGCCGAAGAAGACCATGCCATCAGAGAAATAATGACATGACTTGCACTTGACTGTTTTGAGTGAGGTCACCAGCCTCACTTCTCCTCCAGAGGTCAGTCCTGGGTGAGGAAACTCAACAAATAGAAGAAGGCTCCTTCGCTATAAGTTATAGGTGAAGAAGACTAGGGCCCTGGTGGCCTACGTCAGAGGTGGGATTTGAACTTTCTCTTTAAAGCTTGAAGAACAGCTCTCTACACACTACATCGCAATGTCTCTTGAATTCTTATTTAAAATATAAAATGCTGTGTGTAAACAAATTTGTCATAAATATATAAGATTTAATATGTTTAAATGTTACTCATTGGGAATAGAATTTAGTATTTGCCGGGGGTTTTAAATAAAAGGTGAAATGGGATTTGGGCTTTTCATTTTTAATCAATGTAATGGTCATTGAACAAAGTTGAATATTAGACTTGATTAATGAGGTAACAGATTTAAGATATCTTTTTCCCTTGGGGAGGGTGCTTTATTGTTTTCTTTATTTATCTTCTATCCAGGCTCAGCTCAGCTGCTGCCTCCTCTGTGTAGCCTGACTCTAAATTATAGTGTTCTTTCCCTCCACGAATTATCTGACATTTACTTATTGATGTTTACGTTGTATTTTCTGGTAGAATATAAGTTTTTTGAGGGCAAGGACAATACTTTCTCTTTATCTCTGCCCATACTTAGTAAAATGTGTTGCATACAGTCAAGGGACTTAAATGTTACTTGATATAAAAGTATAAAGATATTGTATAAATTGTATGTTTAAAAGTAGAGACATCGGAGACATCGCCACCCCAAAAATTTATATGGCCTATTTGTGCCTGACCTGTTGTAGAGTGTTCTGAGGACTTATTGGTCTGATCGACCACAATCAGACACACTGTATATTGACCTCAATAAAGTGATGTCATTTTGGTCCTTTTTGAGAGCAAAGAATCATGACAATCACTTGAAAGTAAATAAAACAATGGAAAACTATTTGAAGGTTCCTCAGATACTTGACTTGGCATTCTATCCCAAGATAAGAGCTTTAAAAATAGACAAAGTCCAATTGCCCAACTCCCTCACAGAATCTCAGGTTTAGAACTAAGATCAACCCTACCAGACCATCAAGTCCAATCCCCTCATTTTACATATGAGGAAACATAGGCACAAAGCAGTTAAGAAGCTTGTCCCAGCTCATATAAGTGGGAAATGTCCAATATGAAGGATTTGAATGTCTCCCTCACTGCAAGTCTAGGGCCCTGTTCATTATTTTTCATGGTTCTATTTTATAGGTAGAAAATTGAGATTCAGAGATGTTAGGTCATATTTATAAGGGTGCACAGGTAACACATAGCAGAGTCAGAATTTAAATGCACATCTTCTGACTCCAAATCCAGGACTCTTTCCATTGTGAAACAAAACCTATCTCTACATATAGAAAAGGGACAATGTTATTATTTTTCTAGTTGAATGATGCTACCAATTTGAGACAAATGGCCAGTCATTCTATTTTTTAAGCAGCACATTAATATCAATACTGTAAATTTTATTATTTCAGTCAAATTATTTTGCTACTGAAATTTTTCCATTCTCTTATATAATTAGCAATATTCAAAACCACATACTGAGATCTGAAGTGTATATGGTTGGAGACCTGGAAGAGATAACCACTAGGAAAAGAAAAGACCATTAAAGCATAGGGTTGATATACAATAATACCTGTGGGGACAGAGTAGGGCTGCATGAGCTGGCACGGAGTAGTGATTCAGATAAACCAATAACTAATCATGTAATGAATGATGAGCATGTTCTGAACTCCTAGAATTTTCTCTTAATTATTAAATGCAAAGATCAACTATAAATCAGCATTTCTAGCAATCTGTATTTTAATGTCCCCAACTCTAGTCTGTGAAATAGTTTAAATAATTTCACTCTAGATAAACTACCAAATCTTTAACTTGTATAGCTGTAGTGATAACCTGTTCATCAAGAGAAATGAGGACCTTCATCACTTTAGAGCTTGGACAAGAGCCCAATGCTTTCCTTTTATTGAAAAAAATAAAGATGTACGAAATAAAGAAAATGAAGGCAATGAAGAAACTAGGACCTAGAGAGCTGAAGAAACTTGCAGAAGGAAACACACCTAACTAGTGGCAGAACTTGAATGAAAATCCACATTTTCTAGAACTCTTGCAATACTTTAAGGATTGATAACATTACTGGTGTTGATACACTCTCAGCTAATAGAGGCATGAAAATGTTTTGAATCATAAAGTTATAGATTCATAGCTTTAAGTAAATTTGGGGGATATTTAGTCTAACCACATTTTGCAAATGAGGAAACTGAGATGACAAGAGGTGATATGTCTAATCCAATGTCATGTAGGTTAATACTAATAATAGTAGGGGATATTGACTGAACTTATAATTTCAGTGGTATAGGGACATTCACAGGTGAGGAAACTCCTTCTACCCATGCAAGTAAATGTCTTCTCCAGAAATTAGAGTCTTAGAGAGCTGCCTAGAGTACTGAAAGGTTAAATGACCTTTCTTGGTTTGTATGGCCAGTATGTATGTATTAGAGGCAAGAATGGAAACTAGACTTTGGCTTTGGGGCCAACTCTTTATCCAGCATGTGACAGTATCTTTGTAAAAACAATAAATAGTAACTAACAATTATGAAGCACTCTAAGTTTTGAAAATTGTTTTACATTTATTGTATCTCATATAGTAAGTGTGAGAGCTAGTATTTAACTCCAGGTCCTCTGACTTCCAAATGTGTCTTTCCTCTAATTCACATTGTCTACCTTCAGATCTTTTAAGGTTTACACTTTTTTCAGCATGGATACTCCCTTCATGCACATATCACCGCCCCTTCTCAACTTGTTAGATAGTCTTTGAGAATGGCTGTATGCCCCCATTTCATCATGTTTTTAGCAAATTAGTAAAGAGCCCATTCCAGTTTTGCTTTATCTTCCAGAGTATACATTTCCTGGACATTATCTTCAAGGTTACTCCCATACTATGATGAAGCATTGAAATAAGACTTTACTAGATGTAGGTGACCAATATGGGAGACAGAGAAAAAAATGCTAATTTTAAGAACATGTCTTTTTAAAAATAGCAATAAATCATCTAGGAACTTTTTAACAGGCACAACTTTAGAACTAAACTAATTAACACACAGTTGACACTTTCATGCATACTTCAGAGACACCAAATAAACACTGATGATTAGTTGAATGAGAATCTATTGATTAATCACCTGGTCCTTGTTTACTGATAATATCATATCATATACTGACTTTCAAAGTACATACTGAGAAGATAAAAGAGGGTGTCAGTGCCCATAATAATATTATCAGAAAAGCATTTATCTCAGGTTGGGAGCCAGTTTACTCTCCTTGTGAATCACTGATCTTTCCTGTGTTACTCTATTGTAGCAGAATATATGTATCCAGTGTGAGAATAGTCTCTCTATTCTGAGAAAATAGACAGTTGAGATGCAATATTAAGATGCCTGAAGCAGAAACTGAGGAAGTTTATATCCATTGGCTGATATTATTCCTTTAGTATTAGCTTCAGTGCCTTTTGTTTTTATACCATATTCATTTTCCAGTAGTCCTCCCCTAACATAGAACCCTTCATTGTAATAGAGAAAAACAGTTAAGCAAAACCAACTGATAAAGTGACTGTTTACATGGCATATCCAATATTCTCCACCCATAGTCTTTCACCTTCATCTAAGGAAAATCAAATTTCTTTTGTGATTTCTCCTTTTATTCCTTTACTACTAGAAAGAATATACTGTAGAGAAGAATGATATGAAGTGCTTTTCACAGTGGAGGTATTCAACTTTAAATGAATGAATATGCAGAAAAAAATGGTACAAAGAATCTACTGTGCAACATTACATCAAGAATGATGCCTTCATTCATTTTGGGGCTCCATTGGCTGACATAGATCACAAACTTTCTGAAATACAGTTGTAAAGTGTTGCATGAGGAGGAAGAGAATTTATGGAATTTTTTGATGGTCAGTGGATGATACAACTAATGTCAGAGGAAGCATTTGAACATAGAACTTCCAAGTTCAACACAAAATTTACTATATCACCATGCCTTTGAGATACCTAAGAACAGAGGTTCTCAAACTTTCTGATCTCTGGACCATTTTACACTCTTGAAAATTATGGCAGACTCCTCTATGAACTTTTGTTTAGGTTAAATATTCTATTGATATTTACCATATTTGAAATATTTTTAAAATTTTAATATTATTATGAAAATGATGGGTTGGTTATGACCCCTCACCTTTTTTAACTTTGGACACAACCTGAAAAGGTCTCAGGAACTGCCAGACCAGACTTTGAGAATCCCAGTCTGATAAATATCTTAATAAATATCTTAAATCATGAAATTATTTTTTGATCAGCATCAGGGTTTAAACACAACTATCAGAACTTGATGGAGGTTATGCCTTCCCCTGGGTAACTAGGTGGCATAGTAGATAGAGAGCTAGGTCTGGAGTCAGGAAGACCTCTATTCAGATTTGACCTCAGATGCTTAACTAGCGGTGTGACCCTGGGCAAAGTCCTTAACATGCTTACTTCAGTTTCCTGCTCTGTAAAACGAGCTGGAGAAGGAAATAGCAAACCAGTCTAATATCTTTGCCTAGAAAACCTCAGTTGGGGTCATTGAACAACAAATTTCTTCCCCATATGTCACCAATTCTTCCTGTCCTCTTGATTTTCAGAATTCTTTTTGAGCTCTTCCAGGGCCTGCCATCAGTTCATATTTTTCTTGGAGACTTCGGAATATAGGAACTTTGATTTTGTTGTCTTTATCTGGTTGTATGTTTTAATCTTCTTTGTCACCAAAGTAAGATTCTATAATCTGAGATATTTTTCCCTGCTGTTTACTCATTTTCCCAGCCAATTACTTTACTTTTTAGCTCTTTGCTAAGATAGAACTCTGCTTCCAGTGTGGAGGATGTACTGTTCCAAGCTTCAGGGATTTTGTGCAGCTGTTTTCAGAGATGCTTCTAGGGACCTGTACATTTTCAGTTCTTCCATGGTGGTATGATCAAAGGAGAGTTGATTACTCCTCTCCTGGACTGTGCTGTGGTCTGTGAGTGATAGAAAGTACTCTTTACTGCTTTGGAACTGTGAGGAGGATTCCTTCTCCACCTCTGCCACAATTTCTGCCATGCTAGCACTGTTTCTAACCCCAGGACTGTGACCCAGATCCAAGCAGGGCAAAGCAAGAAAATCTTGTCTCAGAATCAGCAAAGAGATTCCTGCAATCTCCCTCTGATCAGTTGTCCCATCCCCTCATCATCTGTGGGCTGAGAGCTCCAGAAGTAACTGCTGCTGGCACTGCTTCTGTCACCACCTGAAGCTGGGACTGGACTTTCTTCCTCTCTCACCCAGGTCCAACAGACCTTTTCTACCAACCTTCTGAGTTGTCTTTGGCATTTGTGGGTTGAGAAGTCTGGAAACTGCCACAGATGCTGGAGATTCAGTCCCTGAGGCCTGTTCCAGGTTTCATGGGGGATCCAGTCTGTGACAGGCATGGCCATCATTGTTCTGTGCTTCTGTCCCCACCATGGTGCAAAAAAACTTTTCTGTAGACTTTCAAGGTTGTCTTGGGCTGGAAATTTTTTTCACTCTCTCATTTTGTGGGTTCTGCTGCTCTAGAATTTGTTTAGAGTCATTTTTTACATGTATTTGGAGGGGTTTTGGGGGAGCTCAAGCAAGTCACTGCTTTTACTTTGCCATCTTGGCTCTGCCCCCATGAATTCCTGCCTATTGAAATTCTTCCTATTCTTTAAAGTCTTGCTTTTAAGGATCTTTATGACTACACATCAATCAAGAAAGCAATAAGTATTTATTGTATGCTAGGCACTGGGGAAATACAGACAAATATTATACAGTCACTATGCACAAGGAATTTGGGACAATATGTACATGTGTAGGAATAAGGATAGGAGTTGAAATTGGACATTGAATTTCACTGGTATGAGGAATTCTCAGATGAAGAAACTCTCTCTGCCATTTCAGGTCATTACCTTTTCTGAATGAATTTAATGTAGAGAAGTTATAACAGATATTCATTGAAGAAGTTGAAAACAAATTATAAAGGCCTTGAGGTGGTTCAATTGGTGGAATTTTATTTTTAAGGGAGTAGGAACAACTGATTTCTGAAAAGGGTTGCATGTTGGAAACCATGTTACATTATTCCATAGAGAGTAGGGAAGAGAAAGAGAATTAGCATTTATACAAGCTTTTCATGCTAGGCACTGTACTAAGCACTTTATAAACACCATTTCATTTGATTCTCACAAGAACTCTGTGAGATAGATGCTGTTATAATCCCCATTTTACAGTTAAGGAAACTGAGGCACAGTGATTACGTGACATGCCTAGGGTCACAAAGTAACTGAGGCTGGATTTGAATTAATATCTTCCCAAATCTAAGTCCAATGTTCTATCAATTGGTTCACCTAGTTAGCTTGATTGGGAAAAGAGTTCCTTTTTGTATACTAAACCCATTGTATCGATCTGTCTTGTAAAGACTAAGGAAAGGATGCTGACAATAGGAAGAGTATATGTGAAAGAAATTTTGGATGAAAAATCTAAAGGACTTGCTTATTGATTGGATGAGTTTTTGAGCCTGAATGCATAAAAGGTCAAGAGCCATGTTGGTATCTTGCAGTGTAGTAATCATCAATGGTGTGACCAGTCTTTAAAACATATTTTTATATACTGGATCTCTGAGGAAACCTGTTTGATAGATCATAAATCATCAGATAAAGAGTGGATGACCACTTGACTAGTATGACATACAAGGGATCCTTGGTCAAGGACAAAATGAACTAACTGACCTCTGACGTCTCTTCCAGCTTTGAGATTATGTGAGTCTCTGTCTGTCTTCACTTCTCAATAAGTGCTATTTGTTATTCAAAATCCTGCTTCTCCTCTTTAAATCTTCTCTTGTCCAGGCTACTTATTCTATGTTCCTTCATCCAGTCCTCCTATTGCATGATCTCAAGGTTTGTCTCTTGGTTATTAACCTCTGGTTATTCCATTTTATCATTGTTTTTCCTAAACTGTAGCATACACATCAGGCCATAGTACTCCAGATGTGACTTGACTAGGTCATTGTGTAGCAAAATTGCCATTCCACCACTTCTGGGTACTATTTCCCTCTCTTAATGCACCCTTAAATTACATTGGCTTTGAGGTCTGCTTTATCACATAAACACATTGAGTTTGCAAACTACCAATAACCCCAGAATTCATATGAACTAGTGTGCCCACACTATATCCATCTTGTACTTTTGAAATTTCCTTTAAAGTCCAGATATGATATTTGTCTCTATTAAGTTCCGCCTTATTAGACTGACCCTACTGTTATAATCAATTGAGATTTCTTTGGATTCTGACCTTGTCCTCCAGAACATTAGCTATCACTGCCAGCTTTTGTCATCCAGAGATTTGAAAAGGATTAGATATTCTTTTGTCCCCATCATCGATAAGAATATCAAACATATGGGCAAGCACAGATTCCTGGAGTCCTACACTGGATACCTATTTCCCCTTTAAGTCTTCTCTTGGCTAAATATACCATGTTCCTGCATCTAATTCTCAGTTGAATCATCTCAAAGTCTGTCAACTTTCCAGGTTGATATTACTGACTACTCTTTCAGTCCAGTTTTCCAAATAGTTCCAGTTCCACCTACTTATACTATTATCTAACCAACATGTCTCCATTTTTCCACAAGAATAGCATGCATATAATTAAATCAACACTAACATTCCTTATAAGGATATGCCAGTCAATTGCTGTTACTCCTGTTATCATTCCCTCTTACTTCCCTGCATTACCACTCCCTCTGGGGACAGCTAGGTGGTGCAGTGGATAGAGCACCAGTGCAGGAGTCAGGAGGACCTGAGTTCAAATCTCCCCTCAGACACTTGACACTCACTAACTGTGTGACCTTGAGTAAGTCAATTAACTCCAATTTCCTCATCCTGGGTCATCTCCAGTCATCGTGATAAATATCTGGTCACTGCATTCAGATGGCTCTGGAGGAGAAGTGAGGCTGGTGACCTCCCTCACTCAAAACAAAATCAAGTGCAAGTCATGTCATCATTTCTCTGATGGCTTGATCTTCTTGGGCAACAAAGAACGAACACACACCATTCCCTCTAACTTTCCCTCTGACACTCCTGCATATTTGCCACTTCTCTACATATTACTTTCTTCTATTAGAATATAAGTTCCTAAGAATGGAGACTACCTTGCTTGCTTATGGTTGTCTCCCCAGAACTTGGTACTGTCCCTCACATATAATAAATATTTTTCATTTATT
This sequence comes from Potorous gilbertii, assembly GCA_028658325.1. Lineage (NCBI taxonomy): Eukaryota > Metazoa > Chordata > Mammalia > Diprotodontia > Potoroidae > Potorous > Potorous gilbertii. Next base: position 352,323,883 of record CM053770.1, read on the forward strand.
CATGCATGCATTCATGTATTTGTGCATTCATTCATTCACTCACTCACTCATTCATTCATTCATTCATTCATGAAAACATACATGCCTGGGATTATTTGGTCAAAAGTTCTGCTAAAATTTTAATAAACAGTAGCCATAGCATTCTGCTAACCTATCAGTCCTCAGTGTCTAGAGACACATTCACCAATCCTTTCTACTTGTTTGTGTTCATTGCCAAAGAAGACCATGCCATCACAGAAATGAAAACATGAAATGACTATTTGGAGTGAGGAAGGGCCCTGCAGGTCACCAGCCTCACTTCTCCTCCAGAGTCATCTGAATCCAGTGACCAGATATTTTTCAGGATGACTGAAGATGACTCAGGATGCATTGGGACACCTTGGGCCCTTTAGGCCAAAGTCTTTGCAGGTACTCCCTTAGGGTGAGGCAACACCCATTCATTGAATAGAACTGTTTAAGAAGCAGCCAGGGCATGGGCCAAGAAAAAGGAAGATATCAGGCTGGGTGGGAAACAGCAACAGTTAGTATTGATAATCACTCTAAAGCTAGGAGGGTCCAGAGGAGCCCTCAGGCAGGGGCCCACTGGTGTCCTAGTTTCAGAGTGCAGTAAATCATATCTACTAAAATTAGCATGAAAGCATGTAAACAAGTTTGAAGGAGTGGCTTGGGAGACTTTCAAAAAGAGTCATCTTCAAACAGAGGCTGGAAGATCATTTGTCTGTGTTAAAGGGAGGATTCCTTTTGGGTACAGGTTGAATTATCACCCTGGGATTGAATGGGTTGAAAGAACCAGTAAAGTCCTTTCCAACTCCAAAATCTGTGATTCTGAGTGAATGAATATTGCTATGCCAGATCCATTTTCTCCATTCTCCTCAGTAGGATGAGACCTAGAATCTAATGAGTGCTTTGAATTCCTCATCCAGACAGGCTATAAAGAGAGAACAATACTGTCACGAAATGTTGAGATGGCTGAGTATTTCATGATGGAAGTGCAGTAGCAATGTACAGCAAAATGAATATTTTCATTCTCAAACATAACAACATGTAATTTTAGGCTTTATGTCATTGTATATCAAAGGCAACAAGGTAAGTTTTTATAAGATAATTTGCAATTCTACTACTTGTTGCAAGAACAGACACCCTTAGATGAAAAAGAAAACAATAAAATAAATAACATTCCTCCTGAAATGAGATATAGAGCCATGTCTTCTTAGCTGGCAATTTTTAACAGTAGACTTTCGCCTCCATTCCCTTAATCAGATCTCTAGTCCAGATTGAGTAGCTTTCATGTAAACAACTACAGCTTTCTCCTGGGTCATGCTTCATGTGTTCCTTGCCCTTTTCAGCTATTTTTTTTTAGTGAGACTGACAAAACCATTTTCCCTGGAGAAATATTTATGGGAAAACATGTTTTCCAGTTATGAGGGTTTGTTATTCTCATTAAAGATATCTTATGGCAAACTTACAGATATTTTCAATATTTATATATTATTTATGTACTCAAAAATTATCTTGCCTTAGCTTATGTTTAATTATATATTATTCTCTAATAATGTACAAACTGAAAAATATGAAATCCTGGAATGTTAAGGAGCTAGGTCTGTATGCGTGTATGTATGTACATGCATATGAACATGCAGCTCCCATGTAGATTTTAGCGTTGTACCTTTTTTAAAAAATATGTGATCTGGTCAATCCACCTATGCTTAGTAGACAATTTCTAGTACTCCTGATTCCAAACCCAATGAGTGCTCTATCCACTGTGCCATCTAATTACCTTGTGTAAGCAGCAGGGTTGGACTCTAAACTTCTGCTTTCCTAACTCCAAGCCTAGCACTTGTATCTGCTCTATTGCAAGAGCTGGTTGTTCTTTGCAGTATCAGGGCATATATTTAACATCCATTGTATTGTACTCAAGGGTGTTATAATGCTTGGCTTGGTAAAACTCCCTTTCTTTTACTGCTGAGTATACTTAGGTGATATGCTTGTTTCATACTAGTGGGAAAAATACAATGATAGCAAAGTGTGACCTTGTGTTAATGATATGGAAAAATAATTTAAAAGAATTTTCTGAATTTAAGTTGAAGTGGTGATACAGGATCTTTTAAGATTTTTTTAAAGTCTGTCGCTTTCACAGGTGAAGTGGAAATATTTCTGAAAAAAAAGAGGAATAAAGGAATATCAAACTAGAAATTATCTGGTTTAAAGAAAGCAAATTTTTTATGAAGGATCATTCTGACGTAATGGAAAGGAAACCTCCCTCGGAATCAAAAAGACCTGGTCTTGAGTCTCCCTCTGGCACAAAATGATCAGGTGACCCTTTACAAGTCACTTAATATCTCAGCTCCCCTACATGATCACCTTCTTCTCCCACTGCAATACTAGCCTTGGAAGTATTATAACAGGATTTGGAACTGGAAGGAGTTTTAGGGGTCATTTAATGCCATCCTCTCATTTTGCACATAGCATGAATGAAGGCAAGTAATATAATATGACTACATCGAGATTTACAGCTAGACTGTAGTAGCCTTACATACAAAGCTGAGGAATTTATATTTTACCTAATGGTCAGTAAAGAAGTTTAGCATGTCATTGAGGTAGGGAGTGATAGGGTCATGTCTGAGTGAAATTATCTTTCTATTATATTAATAATCATTTATTAAATGAGGATCTGGGCTTTTCTCCTCTGTTTCTCTATTGAGGCCCAGCTTCTCTAGAAGATCATCACTGGAGGACATGGCTGCTTCAACTCTTCCACTTTGGGCTGGACCCCACCCAACCAGGAGACCCTACTTTTGTTTTTATGATAAACAGAATCTAGTTTAGGAAAGGTTTTAACTAAGGAAATGAGCCCCTGTCCTTGTATCCCTCCGCTACAGTTTAGGGTGACCCAGGTCCTGAAGGAGAAAACTAACAGAGCAATCCTGATGGAAATGGATTCCCTCATCCAGGTTGCTGGAGGTGACTAGCTGTCATGATTAAACCAAGTTCTCAGCAGGAGAAGATGAAGAGTTCTAGCCCACCTCCTCATTAAATGTCCACCAGTCAGAGTTGATTTTCACTTCTCAGAGGCATTTCCCTTTCCTAAGGTATTTAAGGCATTCAATGTCTCCCTTGGGAGGCTTTTGTTACTGAGAGAAACCACTAACCATCAATTTATTGTCTATTAGGTAACCTAATTAATAAATTTAATATTAATTACCCAGAAACCTTGTCGCATGTCTGTGCATGAGCAAGATTATCTTCACAGTTGAGCAAAGGATGGGTTGAAAAGGGTAAAGACAAGAGGTAGGGAGATGAGTTAGACAGTCAGTATAATAGTTCTGGCAAGAGGTGATGAGAGAGCAGAGATGTTATAAAGATAGAATTGATTGTGCTTATACATAAGTACTTAATTTACACACAAGTGCTTAATAAATATCTGTGGGTCTTAATTGAATTGAATTAGTAATTAATTGAAAAGGATAGAGGATGTAGTAGCGAGAATCCAAGCCAGCTGGCCAGACACGTTCTCTGAAAAACTAGCCTGGCCCGATATAGGGAGGCATATTTAGTACAATATGAAAAGTGCAGGGCATGGAAGAGGGTAGATGAATGAACAAACGAACGAATGAGTGAATAAATGAATATTTATTCTGCATTTACTATGTTCCAATACTGTGCTAAGCACTGTCATTGTATGCAGAAAAGTGAGACAGTCCTTGTTCTTAAGAAGCTTAAATTCTAGGGGTTGCTCACACAAGATAGAGACCTGGATCTGGAGTCAGGACTATCTGGATTCAAGCCTCAGATATTTACTGATTCTGTGACCCTAATAAACAAGTCAATTAACCACTGGCTGCTTCAGTTTCCTCATCTATAAAATGGGGATACCTCCCAGAATTGTAGTGGCTAAACTGAGATAATTTTTGTAAAAGTGCTTTGCTTTCTAAATTTCAAAGCATTGTATCAATGACAATCATTAATAAAGAGAAACATCCTACATATAGCATGGGCAGGGCAGCTGGAAAGACCTGGGGGCCTTTAAGTTATGGTGGAAAGGTAGATGGTAATGCATGTTTTTTAGTGGTTTTGCTTTTCCATCGTCTAAACCATATTCATTTCTAACCTTGAACCGTTTGTGGGGTTTTTTTTTTTTGATGTTTTTTAAGTTTACAAAAACATTTATGGATTTCTCCATATACTTCATGAGAAATTTCTTAATGTTTAATAACAAAGTAAAGCAACTAAGTAAAACCAGCAACACAGTGCAACAATCTACATCTATAGCAATGCTCCCAAACCTCTTTATTTTTTTGAAATGAATCCAAATATACTTTCTCTCACTAATACTCCCAGAATCCCAATGGAAACAAACAAGTGGATAAACAAAGGAATGAATGACTAAATAAATAAATGAGACAGATTAATAGATAAATAGATATGTAGATAAATAAACAAATAAATAGAAGGTGAGTTCCTTGTAATTTGCATAGTCAAGCCAAACAAATTCCCTCATTTGGCAAAATAGTACACCTCGTTCTATAGTCTCAATTTAACACCTATCAGGATCGGGATAGTATATTTTATCATCAGTCCTTCGGAATCATGGATGGTCATATATTGATCATAATTCTTACTGTTTTCAAAAGGTCCTTGAAAATTGCTCATTTTTTATAATATTGATGTTACAGTATAAATTGTTCTTTTAGTTCTGCTTACTTCACTTTTCATCAGTTCATATGTTTTTCCATGTTTTTTTTTTGAATAATCTCATCATTTCTTACAACACCATAGTATTCCATCATATTTACATATCACAACTATTCATTCCTTCCTCAGTTGGTAAATATCCCCTTATTTTCAAGGTTTTTGCCACTACAAAGAAGAGACGATATGTATGTATATCTGCATCAATATCTATAAATACACACATATGCACATATTTATATCATATATGCATACATATCTGTGTATATGTGTATTGATAAATGTGTGCATAGATAGACAGATGTGTTACACATTGGCTTTATTCTTATTTCTTTTGTTGTAACTGAAAGCATGGTACATTTATGTAATGTTTTATGTCCAATTCTAAATTACTTTCCATAATAGTTATACCTATTCACAGGCCCACTAAGAATGCATCACTATATCTGTTTTCCATGTCTCCCCCCCCCAAAAAAAAATAAGATATTTTCCCTTTTGGTCACCTTTGACAATATCATGGGTGTGAAGTAGAATCTCAGAATTTCTTTAATTTGGAATTCTCTAATTAGTAGTGATTTGGAACATATTTCATATGGCTTATAGTTAACCTAGTTCTCTTTGCTGTTTATATAAGACTATTTATCCATTGAAGAACAATTTTTATTCTTATAAATTGGAATCAGTACCTTATATATCTTGAAAATGAGCTTTTTAGTTGAGAGACTTGCTGTAAAATTTTTCTCCCTGTTAATTACTTCCCTTTTAATCTGGATTAATTAGAATGACTGGGCCTAAAGTCAGGAAGACATAAGTTCAAATCCAGCCTCAAATATTTGCTGGTTATGTCACCATAAGCAAGTCATATAACCTCAACTGTGAAATGAGAAAAATAATAGCACCTACCTCCCAAGGTTGGTGTGAGGACCAAATGAGATAATAACTTTAAAGCTCTAAGTAATATTAGCTATCATCATTGCTATTATTATGTAAAAACTTTTAAAATTTTCTGTCATTAAAATTAGCCAAATTATCTTCTATATTATTATATTTATATTTTGCTTGATCATAATTTTTTCTTCATAGATCTGATAATTTTTCCCCATGAACTTTGGACAGTGACAAAAAAGTTTGGTAGTTAAGAACTTGCTACTTTTTGGTAGCGGTTACTAATGAGGAGACAGAGGCTATAACCCAGGCAGAGACAGTTGTCAGGTTTCAGTTCTCAGGTGCTGCTACACTGGATGATGGTTGATCAAGTGGGGCTGGAAGAAGGGATGTTGTCCTAGAGGTGGTGTGAGGTTCTGCTGCTACTTCCAAGTTCTTGAGCATAAACTCTTTGAGTTACCTCTACCAATTTAGGCATCGAGGTAGTGACAGGCTGGTTCACCTAAAAAGACTTGGATTTGGAGTCTGACTGATTCTACCTGTATGACTGTGAGCAGATCACTTAACTTCCGTACCCTCACTTTCCTCATTTGTAGAATGGGGGTGTTATCCCTTTTGCTACATCTCCTGATGTGGTTTGGGCTTGCTGGGAACCCTGAAATGTCAGGGTACAAGGCAGCATCTGCCTGGAAAGAATTCAATCACTCAAACCTTCTTCCAGTCAAGGGGCAATTTATTGTAATGCCAACAGAAGCGGGTTAGATTCCTAGTGAATCTGCAACTGAATGGGGATGGGTCTGATGCCTATATACAAAAAAGGGATAGTGAAAGGACCTGTATGGGATTATGTAATGTAATGTAATCCACCATGGGATTAATGAGTGCTAAGTAGTCTGGGGTAGACCAGGTGCAATAGTTTAAAGAGTTTTGAGTGGTCTGGGGACCCAAAGAAATACTGAAGAAAATAACACCTTAAAAATAGACTAACCCTACAACTCTAGGTATAAAGGCTGATACTATAAACAAAATAGGAGAGCAAGGAATAGTTTATTTGTCAGATATATGGAGAATGGAGAAATTTATGACCAAACAAGAGGGTAGGCCAAGAAGGACTGTGATAGGACTGTCAAGTAAATTCATTAAGTGATCTAGGTGGGCTGGGGTGGGTCAGATGCCTTGGGCCAGTCACCAGAAATCTGAGCTACTGAAATGTATGGGAAAATTCAGATTTGGGATTGCTTTCAAGGATATGGTCTTATCCATGTAGGGTACAAGGACCCATCACCCCATCATCTCCCTCAGTGTTATTTTGAGGAAAGTTCTTTATAAAACTTCCAGCATCATAAACAATGCAATATTATTTACTAAACACATATTTAAAGGACAGCATACATAAGACACTGCCCATGTTGTTCCCTTCATTGAGAAAATCCTCCATCTATCCCTCCAACTAGTTAAGTCCTATAATATCAAGGTTTACCTCAACCCCTACTTCCTCCATAGTCTCCCTTCATTACTCCAGCCCTGATGGATTATCACTCCTTTCTACTTAACACTCCCAAATTCCTGCACTTATAGTGGATATCACACAATTATATGCTATCTTTTCCTGTGTTTCTTTTGTGTCTCAGATATTTCTCCCAAAGATTAAAAACTTCCTAAATGTAAGGATTATGCCTTATATTCTGTATGCTTTATACTGCCTCCCATAGTGCTAAGTATGATAACTGATATTTATAGAACATTTTGAAGTACTCAAAGCACCAGGTGTCATTCTCATTTAATTTTCACAATCACTTCCTTACACAAATGTTACAGTCATTATCCCCATTTCCCAGATAAGAGAAACAAGACTGAGAAAGCAGCCCATGACCACAAAGCTAGGAAGTTTCTCAGGTAGAATTTGAGCACAGGTGTTTCTGGCTCCCAGTCCAGTATGCGTTCATTCCATCAGGGAGAGGGTTGATCACATTTTTTTTTTAATTTTCACCATTGCCTGGTAGTGTACTCATTAATAAGTTGTTCAACAACTGGATGTCATGACACGGTGGAAGAAATAAAGGGAAGTCTTTCACAAGTTTCTACATAAGTATAAATGCTGAAAAATTGCATGGAGTATTTCTCCTTCATTATTCTTTCATGGAATCTGAAGTGGAATCCCAGTTCTTAATAACCTGTGTGATCTTGGTTAAGTTAATTCAGCAATCTATACTTCAATTTTCTCATTTGTGAAATAAGGGAGTCAACTTCCAAGTTCCTTCCAACACTAAATCTTTGATCTTAAGAAACCTAGCCAAAACAGTTCACCTGTGTCTGAAGTGCCTGTGGTTTTGATATTTATAAGCTTAGGCTAATTGCCTCCAGTGGAGGTGAAAGCTGATGAGAACGAAATTTTTTGCTCACAAAGTTTTGTTTTTGTTTTTTCTCTACTAGACATGTAAATTCTGATGCTTTCTCTCTCTGTGCAATGACAGCAGCTCCATTTACTGAGGACCTAATGAACTTATGTACTGCCAATATCCTCCATTCCTAGGTCATTTTCCTGTGTTACTCAGAAGTGATGAATTCATACATTTTACAATTTGTTCGCTAATTATTTCATCTTATATGGATGGGAACGCTTATAGCTATGCAATTATATCCATATCTGGTATTTTATTAAAAATATTGTTGGCCGTCATTCATATTTGGTCATAACTACATAAGATTTCTACTCAAATAGCCATTGAAACTAGAGAATGTTATACTCAAATGTTTTTAAAACTTTAAAGATATTATTTGTATGTAAAATATTCCCCAGTTTTTGATTTATAGATAGGAAATTAACATAAAATATAGAAAATGCTTTTTTTCCCTCAAAGTCATGAAAAGTTGTGTTAAAATTTTGATGAAGCTCTTTTTATTGAGGTCAAATCAGTTCAATATACATTTATTAAGCACCTCCTATGACCCCAAATGAGGTCATGAAGAGTCGAACATGAATGAAATAACCATAAAAAAATGAAATCAGATACTGTGCAGTGGCATAGTGGAGAAAGTGCTTGATTCAGAAAGACGTAGATTTGAATCCTGGCTGCACCACTCACTAGCTTTGTGACTTATGGCAAGTTACTTAACCTTTCTGGGCTGCAGTCTTGGTATCTGTAAAGTCAGACTGAATCAATTAATTAGTTCCAAGGTCCTTTCCAGCCCCAAATCTATAACCCTCTGGTCTAACTGCTAGACCATAGGAAAGACATGGATCCCTATAAACTCTAATCGAATTCTTTTGACTAAAATTTTCATTGCTAAGATACGTTGAAGGAAACTCAGCAATTGGTTGATTTTTATAGATGACTTACTTTATATTGCAGACTTCACTTTTGAAATTACATCAAAATTGGTGAGTCACTTTTGTAATTTCATATTTTAAAAACAGCCATTTTTAACAGTATTTCTTGTCAGTTCTTGGTACATGGAGCTTCCAAACTTCTTTAAATGTTGTCCTATTTACTTTTTAACATTATAATCAGTCACATATCTAAAGAACTCAGTTTCTTTGCAAACTTTGTAAACTTCAAGGGCAATGTTTTGTGAATTTTGGATAGTATAAGAGTCACACTTAAGGACCTAGAAGGCTACATGTGTCTTCAAGTCTGCAGATTCCCAGCCCTGGCTACGCTATCATAAATGAACATTATTTATGTTCTCAGCTAGCTCAGTAGATGGACCTCTGAGCCAGGAGTCTGGAAAACCTGAGCTCAAATTTGCCCTGATACTTAACTCTGTGACCTTGGGCAAGTCACTTATCCCTGTTTGCCTCAATTTCCTAATCTGAAAATGAGCTAGAGAAGGCAATGGAAAACTACTCCAGCACCTTTGCTAAGAAAACCCTTAATGGGGTCATGGAAAGTTGGACACAAGTGAACAATAAAATTTTTTATGTAGCCTGATCAATGCCTTTGCATTTGACATAATATCTAAATATTCCCATACTACAGACTTGAGTTTGAGTCCCATTTCAACCAAACAGTGGAAGTGTGATTTTGGATAACTTTAGGGCTCATGCCGTCCCTATCTACCTCTCAAGGCTGTTCTTTTAGGAGGATCAAATTAGAAAATCTAAGGAAAGCACACTGTTAAGTGCAGCATGATATAAAAATGGAGAGTTTGCTCATCTCCAGCTTCCTCCATGAAGTCATTCTGGATCTTCCCCCACTCCCAGCAGTGGTTACTATTCTCACCCTCCTCAGCTTGTTTTATATTTACTTACATGTTTCATTGTCAGATGGAGCTAAGTCAACTCTTTCTTTTACAGATAAGGAAATTGGGGTCTAAAGAAACTAAGTGACTCAGCTAAACTCATATAGCTATTGAGTGGTAAATGCTAATAACATTCTTACTCTCCAGAAGAAATTCTTTCTTCTAAACCACACTAATCTGGGTAAATATGAAAAATGCAACATACAATATATACAATATCCATTATATTGTATATGTTTTGCAGTATAAACTATACAATATGATAACTTTTAAAAAACATTTTCTCTTGTCTTTTGAATAGTCATGATTTCTTCTTAAATTTCTCACTGAAGTTTGACGTATGAAGAGGTTTTTTGATTCTTAGCACCAATAGTTATAGAAACCCTGAAGAGAGAAAGTAGATTGAAGACAGGTAAGCTGTTTGAACCTAGGGCAGGAGCATCTTAGGAGTTAGTGAATTAAAACAGAATGGGCTCATATGAGATGTAGGACCCTACCCCAGCTAATTCTCAAGAAACAGATTATATATATATATATATATATAGATATATTTTATGATTTAAACTTAAATAAAGAATGAATGCCTGAAGAATGACTACTTTGGACAGACCAGCTCTACATCTCTAAGATTCTATAAAAAATATGGATTATTTTTAAAATATCAGTGGAATAAGTCTAGGTGGAAAGACTCTGTATGGATACTTGTTTGCTCCCATGTCCATAGTTCTTGACTTGCAAAACAAATACATAAAAAAGCAGAGCTATTTTGGTATAATTGGCTTTTTGACTTGTTGAATATTTTTGAAATGGGAAGGCTGCTAAAAATGTAAAGCAACCCTGTGGTTGAATTTCCATGCTCTTTCTTTCCTCTTCTTTCTCTTTTTTCTTTACTGTTTCTTTTTCTCTCTCTCTCCTCCTCTTCCCCTTCATTCTTCTTTTCTTTCACCACCTCCTTCTTTCTCCTTCATCTTCTCTTTTCCTTTTACATAGTTAATTAGGTGGCACAGTGAACAGAGTGCAGGACATGGAATCAGGAGGATCTGAGGTTGAATTCTGCCTCAGATACATATTGGCTGGGCTAGTCACTTTAATCTCTATGTGCCTCAGTTTCCCCATCTCTAAAACCAGGATAAGAATAGACATCTACCCAACTTGATTGTTAGGAAAATACTTCGCCATTCTTAATAGTGCTATAAAAATACTAGATATTATTGTTTTTATCTCCTCTTCTTCTATCTCATCAGCTTCCCTTTCCCCTACATGTACTTCTTTACACCCTCCTTCTACTCCATCTTTTTCTCTTTTTTCTTCATCCTCTTGCTTTCTTCTTTCTCTTCTACTTTTACCTCTTTCCATTTTTTTCTCTCTCCTCTTTGTCTTCATCTTTCCCTTTTTCCTTTCCTTTACCCTTTTATTTATTTTCCCTTTTTAGCATGTATGAACAAAATTTCCAAAAAAGAAGAAAAAAGTCTAGGTCATTTTGTCAATTTGCCATATTCAAAGAATTCAAACTAACCACTAGTTGAAAGTTACAACTAGATTCCCCACTGTTAATTTATACCTCTCATGGTATGTATTTTTTAAATTATAATTTATTTTTTAACATCCTTTTCTTTTTAAATTTCAGGTTCCCAATTCTCTCCCTCCTTCCCATGCCTCCCTCACCCATTGAGAAGGCAAGCAAATAATATCAATTATACATGTGAAATCACGCAAAGTCTATTGTCATATTAGCCATATTGAGAGGAAAAGCAAAAAAAAAATTATACTTCAGTTTGCTCATCAGTTCTCTCTCTGGATGTGGATAGCCTTTTTACATTGTGAGACCTCTGGGATTTTCTTGGATCACTGTGTTGATAGGAGCAGTCCCATCTTTTACAGTTGATCAGGATTACAATACTCCTGTTACTGCCTATGATAATTTCCTGATTTTTCTCATTTCATTTTATATCAGTTCAGATAAGTCTTGCCATGTTTCTTTTCTGAAAGCACTTTCCTCGTCATCTGTTATATCACAATAGTACTCCACTATAATCACATGCCACGATTTGTTCAGTTGTTCCCCAAATGATGAGCATCCACTTAATTTCCAGTTCTTTGCACCATTAAAAAAAACTGTTATAAATATTTTTGTACATATAGGAAGCTCTCTCTCTCTTTCTCTCTCTCTCTCTCTCTCTCTCTCTCTCTCTCTGTCTCTCTGTCTCTATCTCTGTCTGTCTCTCTCTCTTTCTCTTTCTCTCTATCTCTGTTTGGGGCACAGCTTTAAAGTCTTTTGGGCCTAGTTCCAAATTGTTCTCTGGAATTGTTGGACCAGTTCACAACTCTACCAAGAGTTCCTTTAATGTATCTATTTTCCTTCATCTCTTCCAGTATTTCTGATTGATATGAAATGTAGCTCAAAATTGTTATTTCTCTAATAAATAGTGATTTAGAACATTCTTTATATGACCACAAATAGCTTTGATTCCTTGTTCTGAAAATGGCCTGTTCATATCACTTGCAGAATGTTTTTTTTTTAAATTTAACTCATTTCTCTATATATTTGAGAAGTAAGGTCTTTATCAGAGAAACTTGTTATGAAAAATGTCTATTGTTTTATTGTCTATGGCACCTTTTAGCAAAATGTTGTTTTCCTGATTATTGCTTTTAATTAGGTCTATTTTTGCTTTTGCTTTGTCTGAGATCATGATGGCTCCCCCTGCCTTTTTTTACTTCATCTGGTGAATGTCAGATTCTGGTGCTTGTTTTCACCCTTTGTGTGTCTTTGCTTCAAGTGTCTCTTCTAAACAACATTTCTGGTTGCTATTCCATTCTACTTGCCTACATTTTAGGAGCTAGCTCATCTCATTCACATTCAGAGTTATGATTACTGTGTGTCTCTCCTTCTCTCTTTTTTATCCCATGCCTCTTCAAAAGTCTGTTTTGCTTCTGACCATTGCCTCCCTTTACCTACCCTTCCTTTTGTCATCTCCCCCTATTCCATGTCTCTTATTCCTTTCTCCTTCTACACCCCTACTGGGTAAGATAGATGTCTATACCCAATTAAGTGTAGTGTTCGTCTGTGTGTGTGTGTGTGTGTGTGTGTGTGTGTGTGTGTGTGTGTGTGTATTCTTTCCTTTTTGAATCAATTCGGATGAATGAAGTTCATTCATTGCCAACCTCTCTTCATTTTTCTTTCTCCTATAAAAGATATTCCTTATGTGCTTCTTTTATGTGCAAAATCTTCCCCCATTCTACCTCTCCCTTTTAGAATGGGGAAAATGAGTGACCTAGTGAATCCTTCTTTCTCACCACTTAATTTTATTTATTTATTTTTGAAGATCATCCTAACAGAATCAACTCATACTCATGCCCTTCTCTATGTAGACTCCTCCTAACTACCCTAATAATGATGAAACTCGTAAGTTACACGTGTTGTTTTTTCATAGGAATGTCAATAGTTTAATTTTATTGAGTCTCTTAAGATTACCCTTTCAAGTTTACATTTTTATGCTTCTCTTGACTCTTTTGTTTGAATGTCACATTTTCTCTTCGGCTCTGACCTTTCCATCAGGAATGGTTGAGAGTCCTCTATTTCATTAAATATCTATTGTTTTTCTCCCTGACGTATTATATTCAGTTTTTCTGGGTAGATTTTTCTTGATTAATCCTCACTCCTTTCTGTTCCCTGAATACCATATTTTAAACCCTCTGTTCCTTTAATGGCATAGCTGTTAAATCTTGTGGACTCTGACTGTGACTCCACAACATGGAAATTGTTTCTTGATGCAATAGTTTCTCTTTGACCAGTGAATCCTTAAATTTTGCTGTAATATTCCTGAGAGTTTTCATTTTGGCAATTCTTTTAGGAAATGATTAGTATGTTCTTTCAATTTCTATCTTACCATTTGGATCTAAGGTATATGGGCAGTTTTCCTTGAAAACTTCTTGAAATAGGATATCTAGGTGCTTTTTGATTATGGCTTTCAGGTCATCCAATAATTCTTAAATTCTCTCTCCTTGATCTATTTTTTCATGCTGGGGCAGCTAAGTGGTACATTGGATAGAGCACAGTGCAGGAGTCAGGAGCACCTGAGTTCAAATTTCACCTCAGATACTTGACACACTAGCTGTGACCCTAATTGTCTCATCCTGGGTCATCTCCAGTCATCCTGATGAATATATGGTCACTGGATTCAGATGACTCTGGAGGAGAAGTGAGGCTGGTGACCTGCACAGCCCTCTCTCACTCAAAGTCAAATGCAAGTCATTTTTTCATGTCATTTTTCCAATGAGATACTTCATATATTCTTCTCTCTTCTATGGTTTTGACTTTGTTTTTCTGTTTCTTGATATCTCATGGAGTCATTAGCTTCCAGCTGCCCAATCCTAATTTTTAAGGAGTTCTTCATCAGTGAATTTTTGTGTCCTTTTTCCATTGTTAATTCTGTTGCTGTTTTTTAAGGTTTTATTTTTTTCAATATTTTTTGTGCCTCTTTTATCAGGCTACTTTTTTTCCCTAGTTTTCTTGCATAACTCTTATTTCTTTTCCCAAATTTTCTTCTACCACCCTTATCTCTTTCTTTAACTCTTTCAAAAATTCTTATTGGGCTTGGGTCCAATTGGCATTTTTCTTTGAGATTCTGTGTATAGCTGTTTTCATATTGTTGCCTTCTTCTGACTTTACGTCTTGGTCTTTCCTACCACCCTAGTAGTTTTTTATGCTTAAGTACTTTTTTGTTATTTGCTCATTTAAACATAAACTTTATGTTAAAGTTGGTCTCTGTTCATCTAGGGGTGGAGAGGCACTGTGCTAAATGTTAGGTTTTTTCATGCTACACTTCTCAGAGCTGCTTCCAGGGGTCTGCAAGTTTTTGGTGCTTCCAAGGTGGTATGATCCTGGGAGAAGTGTGGTCACTGCTCTCCTGGTCTGTGATCTGCTCTTTTCCCAGAAAGGGCCCTTGCTTGCCTGCAGCTACAGTAATAGCTTTCCTCTTGGCCCTAGAACTATGACCCAGAACTGAATATGGGCAATAGATTTTATGATCAGTGCCAGTTGTACCCTGTTCCAACAAAGGTTACCTATAATCTCTTTCTGACCAGTTGTCCCACCCCCTTACTTTCTCTGGACTGAGAACTGCAGATCCTTATGTAGGAGCAGTTATCACTGCCAACTCCATCTCCCACCACTGCTGCTGCCACACTTTGGCCTAGTCCCCAAGCCCATGTCATAGACCCTTCCTTCTGACTTCCTAAGGTTTCTTAGGCTGGAAAAATGTCTCACTCTGACTTTTTGTTGAGTCTGTGGCTCCAAAATTTGATTTGAGGTATAATTTTAAAGTTATTTGTAAGGAAATTGTTGAAAAGTTCATCTGCCTATACTCTGCCATCTTGGCTCTACCCTAGTATATTTCCTTTTAAATTGGAGAATTCTTACTTGGGCAATTGTATTTTTTTTACTGAAATGTAAGACAACAGTGAGGTGGAGAAAGTGGAAGACAGACATTTCACCAAATGAGATGGTATATGGAGAACACTTCACATAGCATTACAGAGAGCATTATAGAAATGGCTCTTATTATGACTGGCTATTTTCCTCTATGAAGAGAGCATTAAACTAGAGAAAAAAGGGAAAACTATAGAAGCTGTTAGCTTATGGTCAGAGTTCAATGTCTACTGCATTATTTGTCACTGAGACTGTGCGTAGCACTCAAGGTATTCTAGAAGGCCATCCTATCCATTGTGATTTTGAAAGTGCTTTATTTTCTAATAATGGCCCCAAAGTGACTACAATTCAAAAACATAATACTTTAAGTCAGTGCAAGTGCAGAATAACCAGTGATATTTATAGCTTGGTTTATCTGTACAGTTGGGGAGAGAGAATTACTAAAGACCTCTAGCCACTGTTGTTTATTTTCACCTTCCTTGTCATTTATATTACTAGGGCTTTAGTGTGCAGTCAGTGTTATTTCCTCAAAGCTGATCTTTGGACAGATGAAGTGAAACCTCCTGTGGTTTAAAAGAATATTTTATTGGGGAAAACAAAAACCACTTTGAGCAATCTGAAAACCAAAAGTATCACTTTTTCATCTTCCTCTCCATCTCCATGTGCAGACGTGTCAAAATTTTCCATAAATATTGATTGAGTGCCTACTGTGGTGAAAGCTACTGTAAAAGATAAAGATAAATAAAACATGGTCTCTGCCCTCGAGGAGCTTACAACCTAACAAGGGAGGTAAAATATATGCTCTGAGTATGACATCAGCTTAATTTAGTTTTTGTGTTTGTTTGCATTTTTTTTTGTCTGTTAATGATTTAATCCAGTCTGGGACCTTAGAGGTTATCCAGTCCATCATCCTTATTTTACAAATGAGATAACTGAGAAATAGAGACGTGAAATTATTTGCCTAAACTCACACATGTTTTTGGTAGCAGAGCCAGGACTCCAAACTACAGGCATCTGGAATTGCAGATTCATAGAGGATGGGGTTGTATATAATTTTAAAATACCAAGAAATAATGACGAGAGATATTCTACAGGTAATGACTCAAAAACCATGTCATAAACTTAAAAAAAAATTTTTGGCTTTACTCTATTAAATAGAAGACAGGCTGGGGACTTTTATGGTCCATTCACAGAAAGTAAAGCCAGAGTAATTTGGGTTTAAAGATGTGGTTAATAGCTCCATTTGAATTACATTGAGGTTTTTTGAAGCCTGCTATTTCTCAAGATATCATAATGAAAAATGCACAGGACAAAAACTAAATTGTGCTAGATTTTCAAAAAACAAACAAAAAATCTCAAAAAAATAATGAATAAATAAATAAAAATAGATAAGGCTTAGAATGAGTTTAAATAGCAATTGTTTTCTCTTCCAGTCAGAAATTCTGGGGATTTTTCCCTCCCAAATTGATAATTTTGTGACAGTAAACTAGGCTCTCTTATATCTCACTTCTTACCTAGCCCTTAGACATTGAATGGACCTTTCCTTAGAACTGAGGATCTGAGAAAGACCTTAATTCAGAAAGGTCAAGGTCACCCGCTGCATCTTGGGTCATTACCAGTCCTCTTTGACTTTTGTCTTGTCATTGGACTTTAATAACTCTGGCAGACAGTGAAGCAGGTAATTTTGTGCAACTCTGCTTCACTTAAATCCAATTCAAGGACAAGTCAAGGCATCTACATCAAAGATATCCTTGATTATTTTCAAGAATGAAGGATTAACAACAACCTCTACAAAGGAACTAACATCTAGAAATACATTAAAGTAGACTATTTAAATTTCTGATGAGCATAAAATGGAAGTTTGTGTTCAAATCCCCTTTTGTGATATTGAAAACTTCATGGCTTATTGCTAAAGGCTTTAGTTCTCTGACTTCATGTGTTAAAACTTTTTTCCATTTTTATCAGAATTCTGAATAATGGTC
Source organism: Potorous gilbertii (assembly GCA_028658325.1). Lineage (NCBI taxonomy): Eukaryota > Metazoa > Chordata > Mammalia > Diprotodontia > Potoroidae > Potorous > Potorous gilbertii. Next base: position 352,341,109 of record CM053770.1, read on the forward strand.
TTTGTGTTTATTTTGTTTTGATTTGTTCATCGTAACCTGTTATTTCATTGTTATGAGGCAGGGGTTGTCAAACTATGGCCTCTGGCCAAATAAAACAAAATTTGACTTAAAAAATGTAAAAACCATGCTTATCTCATGGGTCAAACAAAAACAAGTGGCAGGTTAGATTTGATAGGCCAATTTGCTGAACCCTAGTATATGGAACAACTGGTGTAAAAACACCCCCCCACCAGGGAAAATTGGAAATTCCTTTCTAACATATAATCTTAGACAGTAACTTGGGGCACTGAGAGGTGAATACCTTTCTCAAAGTCACATGTCTAATATGTATCAGAGATAAGGTTCAGACTCAGGCCTTCTTTATTCTAAGGCTGACCCATTCTTCCTTATGGCACAGGCACACTACCTTTCAATCCAAGATATACCTTTCAGTGTAAAGATATGAGAAATAGTCTTCTTCAGAGAAAACAACTAATTTATCATCCTAAGTAAAACATGATGATTATATAATTTCATATGTATTATGTTTTATATACATGTAGATAAATATATAAAAAGAGCTTCACAGATCTACTGCTTTGGGAAAACCATCTGGGTTCCTGGGCTCACTTAATCTATTTAGCTTACTTTATAGCAGGACTCCCAGCATGAGTCTGAGTGAGAATAAGATTAAGTTTGGCACCATTTGGTCATCCACAGTGGGTTTGGGGCATCATTTAACCCTAGGCTGTAGAATAAGTCTCAGGGTGGTTTCTTTCAGAAATAATTTGAAAAAATTATGGCATTTTTCATATTCCAGAGAACTGTAAGTTCATGAGACTGATCAATTCCTATCCAACAAGTATGAATCAAGTGCTAGTATATGCCAGGCATGGGGATATACAGACAAAAAAGGAACATCCTCTGCTCTCAGGGAGTCAACCTTCTGCCCAGGATTGTAACATGAATGACAAGGGGGAGATAAGTATAGTAAAAAGAACTGTCTCTGTAATTGTAGAACATGGTTCAAATCCTGCGGCTGGCACTTACTAGCTGTGCGATCCTGGTTAAGTCACTTTAACATCCCCAGGGCTCAGCTTCCTCACATATAAAATAAGGGAATTGAGCTCAGGGGCCTCTGTTCTAGCTCCTAGCTCTATACATGTGATAGGTGTCCTTAAAATCAAGTGTGATCATGGTAGCCATTTTTAGTATTTGGTTTTCTGACTGAAGTTGAAGAAACATGTTGTAACTCCAGGGTAAGTCAACGGCCAAAACCAGGAGGGCTTAATTTTTTTTTCATGTCATGGACCCCTGTGGCCATCAGGTGAGACCTATGGACCCTTTTCAGAATGTTTTTAAATGCAAAAAAATAAAATACAAAGATTATCATGGAAACTAATTATCTCTGGGAGAGCATACAAGGACAATGTGTGAATTTTGTGCATCAGTTCTCATACAATCAATTAATCAATTAATACACAACACACTGATATAATAGGGTAATGGCACATAATTATCAAATAATCACAGTCATTTAATGAATTTTAGAATGCAAAACATGATTTTATCTTTAGACTCATACTAGTAATTTCCTTATACTAATATTAAAATGAGTTCGTATTTCTTTAGCCATAGATGACGCACTGGACAGAGCACTGGACTTGGAGTCAGGGAGACCTGAATTCATAAACCAGCTATGTGACCCTGGGCAAATCACTTCACCTCTGTCTCAATTTCTGCATCTATAAGTAGTGAATAAAAATTACACTTGTCTCTCTGGTTTGTTATGAGGATCAAATGAAATGATATTTTTAAAATCTTACAATATTATATAATTACTATGCCGTTGTTCTTGTTTCCTGATTGCCAGTGAGTGGGACCCTTTCCTTAAGTATAATTTAATGACAAGATATTCATTCTGGGACTGAATATTTAGTACACATAATCCAGCCTTGACCATATGACTATTCCACTTTTTCCTCAAAAAATTCAGTGTTTTTCAGCTGTTATTTAATTCACTCTTCCCAAGTCCTTGCAATTGCCAGCTAAATGCAGGTAACATCACCATTTCCAAGCGATGCTAAGGATATGAGGTGGAAATGACTTGGCCAAGGACAGAGAGTGAGTCAAGTATTCCCAAGACTAGACCGTAGGGCTCCATGTTCTCCAGCCGGTAAATCTGGCTTCCCCCTCTAGGCTGGCATAATGTTTCAGTGGTGATTTCAGACCATTTCCCACCTAGGTTAGGAGTCTATGCTTACAGAGGATTTCTTAAAAATATCTACTTTTAACTGAAAATAGGACAGGGAGAGAGGAGAGGAGAGGAAAATTAAGAAAAGCTCCAGCAAAATGAAAATGAGATTGTGATTTTGAATCAGTGGATTGATAAAGAAAGTGGAGGCAGGTGCAAGAAGGAGAGAATAATGTCTTGCCGTCTTGCCTATTTTTATGGTAGCTGTGGACTAAATACTAAAAACAGCTCTCACGGAGGCAAAATGAAGAAGGAGCACTCAGTGATCAAGGAAAGACATTCAAAAATGATGGAAAGAATGATATGACCCTCCTGACACCATCGTTGTCCTCCCTGGCAAAAATATCCTCAAAATCTGGAATGAGAATGAGGAGAGGGGAAAGGAGAAGGGGGAAGTAAGAGGTTGGGAATAGCAACCTAAAGATAAAACGTTTAAAAATACTTCTGTAGGGCAGTTAAGAACAAAAGACTGAAGTTACGTAGTTTGGAAGAGCTACTGGAGCTTTTGCAGCATTCTTCTGAGTTTATCCTCACAGAGAGAAAAAAAAGAATTCTGAAAACTGAAGGGGGTGAAGGAGCACCATGGTTCTATTTTACTGAGTGAAAGTAAAGAGCCCCAGTGATTTCAGAAGCCAGCCTGCTGTCACTACCTGTAGAACCCCATCTGGATATGTGAACAGGTAGCAGTAGAAAGGACAGATTCTAAAAGGATGCGCCAACATTTGAAGGAAAGGGTTTGAGTTAGGTCATCAGGAGGTTGAAAATTGAAGGCCTAGGTAGGAACAGAGGAAGCAGACAGTTGGGTTCTACCCATCATATCATCAGTGAAAAAGATATGGCTACCTGAGAAATTATGTAAAGGTAGAGAAAAAAAATGGGGTCCCTGACAACTTTGGTGGATAATAGTGACTGCCTTTTTGGGGGATGCCAAATCTATTCCTTTCAACCTGTTCCATGACTCTGGACTCAACTTGGACCATTCTGGTCTCTAGATCTTATCTCATGTCATTCCTCCCTGCCAAGCCCTCTCCCCATTTCTTTGTCATTCAGGATCCAGCCAGATTCCACTTTCTTCTTGAATTTTTTTTTTCTGATCACTCCAGCCAAAGAAATCTAATTCCTTCAAAAACTCCGTTAGTATTTTATTTTTATATCACTCATACAGAAATAATACCTGTCTAACCTAGTGGGTTAAGAAAGTGCTTATACTAAAGAGTGTCTTTTTTGGACCCTGATCTCTCCCACAATTTGATCTGATAGCTACTGACAATCAAAACATTCATTTCCCTTTGTGCTGTGTCATATATGTTTCTAGAGGCAGTACGATATAGTGAATAGGGCAACAGGCTTATAGTTAGGAAATCTCAATTCAGATTTTCTCTCAGACTGTTTTATGAAGTTTAAAGAGTTACCATCCTCTCCAATAAGGCATGACTAACTTTCCAGAAGCTTTCATGGCTAGCCTTTTTTTTCCTTTCCATGTCTAGCTTTTAAATGGCTGGCTAAGTGGACCTTTGTGTTTAACATTCTGCTAGTCACTCAAGCTCAGAACCTGAAACAGTTTATTCATCTGCAAAATAGGTCTAATAAGATTTAAACTACGATAGGTTTATTATGAAGTAAGCATTTTGTGAACCTTATAGGGATACTGCTTGAGAGCTATCATTATTTTAAAGGCAGTGCATTATTGTAGAAAGAAATTAGAGACAAGAGCCTGGGTTCCAGTCTCAACTTTGCCAAAATCTCACACTGTGACTGGAGGCAAATTGATTAACACCTCTGATTTCATTATCTGAAAAATGATGAGATTGGATGAGCTGGTCTCTAAGGTACCCATCACCTCTAAAGTTCATCAATTCTATATTGACTTCAGAAAAAGTACCGGCAGAAGGTAACAGATAAAGAGGAGTCCTGTTTGTAGAGACTGTCAATATATTGCCAGCTTGGCCTTTTGCTATATGGCGATCTTTGGACAAAAGTATGGCCCAGTCTCTTTATGTTTACCTGTCTATAAAAAGAGAAATGAAATATTATTAGGTGACCTTTCTGCAAAGCAGACAAAGTACTTTCACAAACATTATCTCTGAGTCCTGGGCAGGGGAGTCAAGGATATCTGGATTCCTATCTTGGTTCTTTCTGTCTCTGACCTGATTCCCTGGACCTCTGTTTCTCCATGACTACACACCTCAATTTGTTGTTCAGTCATTTCAATCATGTCTGATTCTTTGTGACTCCATTTGGAGTTTTATTGGTAAACATACTGGAGTAGTTTAGAATGTGGTAAAACTAGTAGCTAATTACTATCCTATAGAAATTAGAGCACAAAATTATGGAAATATCTAGATTGTCCTTCTAGGCCAGAGTTAATACCATTTTTGTGTCACCATTATTTTTTACTATATAATTATATGTATTTTTAACGGGGAATCTATAGGCTATGGTGTGTGTGTGTTCGTCCTTCATTGCCAAAGAAGACCATGCCATCAGAAAAATAATGACATGACTTACACTTGGCTTTGTTTTGAGTGAGGGAGGGCTATGCAGGTCACCAGCCTCACTTCTTCTCCAGAGCCATCTGAATCCAGTGACCAGATATTCATCATCACGATGAGTCAGTTGGGGTTAAATGACTTGCCCAAAGTCACACAGCTAGTGGGTGTCAGTGAGGTGAGATTTGAACTCAGGTCCTCCTGACTCCTGCTCTATCCACTGCACCACTTAGCTGCCAATCTCACAGGTATATGATAGTACTAGCAGAATTATGGTTTTTTATGGATAATGTAAATCGCTGGGTCAGGGGAAGGGGAGGTATACATGAATTTTATTTGCTTGTTGGTCAAGACTTCTGATTCAATTAGTGTAGGGAACTCCTAGAGGAAGAATTCCCTCCACCAGGCCTGCCAAAGTAATCTGGAGTCTACCTCAATTTACAATTAGAAAACTGGAAGGTTTGAATGACATCTGATAACTTTCTTATGATAATATTAAAATGAATGTACTCCTTGAACCATAAGCAGCACAGTAGATAGAATGTTGGCCCTGGAGCCAGGAAGACCCGAGTTCAAATCCAGTCTCAGACATTTATTAGCTGTGTGACCCTGGGCAAGTAATTTCACCTCTATCTCTTTCAATTTCTTCATCTATAAAATGAGGATAAAAATAGTGCCTATCTCTCAGGTCTGTTGTGATGATGAGGTGATATGCTATGGCTTATAAAACCATAAGTCCGAAAGACCAACTATGAAGAATGCTCCCTGCTCCCTCTGCCCCCCATGCAGAGTGACAAACACATCTTTGGACACGGCCAAGATGGTAACAAGGGTTCTGCTTTCTCTTGCTTCTCCTGCCCCCGAATGAGGAGAAGGAAAGAGAGAAAATAAATGTTGGTTAATTGACAAAAAAAGGTACTAAATTACTAGCATATGGCTACATGGCTAGGTGGGAAGCTAGGTGGCTCAGTGGATAGAACACTGGGCTGGGAATGAGGAAGATTTCATATTTCCTGAGTTCAAATCTGACTTCAAATACTTGCTAGCTCTGTGATCCCAGAAATTTCACCCTGTTTGTCTCAGTTTCCTCATCTATAAAATGAACTGGAGAAAGGAATGGCGACCTCCTCTGACATCTTTGCTAAGAAAACCCCAACTGGGGTCATAGGGGTTCAGACACAATTGGACAATAGTAATAGAATGCATTTGGGGCAGAGATCAGTTTTTTATATACATTTGGACTCCAGCATTAAACTTTGTGTATGCAAAGAAAAGGAGGTACATTAAAGAAAAATCTTTGGAAAAGGGCTGACTTAAACTAAATACTCATAAAGGAGGTTCCATATGGACGTTGCAGAGTTTTCGATTCATTGAGAGATTAGTTTTTAAACACCTGAAAGAGAAGAGGATATAAAATTCTTGGGGGAGGGAATGACACATTATCCCTATTATTATACCAAAAAAAGAGGATTTTGAGAAATTATCGATCACTACCAACCTATATAGGTTGCCTACTTTCCTGTCTCTGTAAAATCTTTATGAGAATAACCGACATGTGTGTTGAAGGCATCCTCTGTGACATTATAAAAAGGGAACAAACAGGTTTTCAGAAACAAGCTTCTACAGATCGCATCGTTACAGTCCCACAACAGAGCACAAGGTTCGTCTGTGACTCTTTTTGTTGAGTACAAAAAAAAAAAATGAGTAAGTGTTCTGAGAATTCATGTCAAGAAAAATAACAAAACTACACTGTGATGAGCAGACTTAGGAGGATTCAGAAAGATGTCTAGGTTCCTTGAGCCTTCTTTGTAACTTCAGCCTCTCCATGTTTATGTATATTAGAAAGAGTACTATGGCCTAAAGAGGTGGAGGTAGAGGTTATGAAAGGACAGAAACTGTATGGTTTATTTTGCACACATTTTCTGCATAGGCTTATGTGTTACACTAAACACTTGAGGGCAGGGACCATTTTTGTCTTTATATCTGTACCAGCTAGCACAATACCTGACACATAGTAGGCACTTAATAAATGCTTATTAAGTGATTGAAAAAGGTTAGCCCTGGAGTTTCTTTTAGGTCATATTTAAGGTAAATTGACAGGGAGTAGTGTGTTTTTGTTTGTTTTTGTTTTGATTTGTTTTGTTTTCTCTTTTCTTTCTTTTTCTTTTTTTTTTTTGATTTTTATTTTTATTTAACTTTTTACATTCATTTTCACCAGATTTTGGGTTCCAAAATTTTCTCCCCATTTGTCCTCTCCCCCCTCCCCAATATACTGGACATTCTAATTACCCATATCACCAGTCTGCCCTCTCTTCTATCATCCTTCCCTTCCCTTACCCCATCTTCTCTTTTGTCCTGTAGGGCCAGATAACTTTCTATTCCCCATTACCTGTATTTCTTATTTCCTAGTAGCAAGAACAATACTCAACAGTTAGTCCTAAAATTTTAAGTTCCAGCTACTCCCCATCCCTCCCTCCCCACCCATTCCCTTTGGGAAGGCAGAAAATTCAATATAGGCCATATCTGTGTAGTTTTGCGAATGACTTCCATAATAGTCGTGTTGTGTAAGACTAACTATATTT
>CM053770.1:352348912-352377491 GCA_028658325.1 Potorous gilbertii
TCCCAGCCAGTTACTTGACTTCTGAGAGTCCTCTCCACCCCAGCCTAGGTCTGCCCAGGCGCTTGGGGTCTGAGATACAAATGCTGCTCCCCAGCCTCAGGGCTTTTGGTGGCAGGCCTGACTGCTCTTCAATGGGAGCTTATCTGCTAGTGGTCAGGTAGGGGCAGGGCCGCCTCTAAGGCTCAGTTCCCTCAGGGGATTTATGCAGAGATCTTTTGTAATGGAAGTGCTGTGGAGCTCTGCCTGCTCTGGGAGGCTCTGGCCGGGCTGCCTCAGCCTCTGCCGCAGTGGCCGCTTCCCAGGGGGTCCAAGTCCCAGAGATACCCCGCTCCCCTCTCAGCCTGTCTCTCTCACTGACCTGTGAGTCTGTGGGTGGTGGGACCTTCGCGGCCGCCAGAGATTACAGTCCCGGAAGCCTGCTTGGGTCAGCTCGCTCCTCTCAGTGCGGTGTGGCCAGGGTAGGGGGAGGGGAAGGCTCCTCTCCCGTCTGGGGCACGATGGGCCCCTAGGGTCGGTTTTTCAGGGCTCTCTGGAACGGAAATTTCCTTCACTATGTTTCTGCACGGCTTCCACAGTTCCAGAATTTGTCAGGAGTTCTTTTTAGAGGAAATCCATGGGCTGTGGGTTCGGAGCTAGCATAGGTGAGTCTTTCTACTCCACCATCTTGGCTCCGCCCCTTTTCTTTCTTTTTTCTTCTCTCTGTCACTCTCCCTCTCTCCCTCTCTCTCTCTGTCTTTCTTTGTCTCTGTCTCTCTGTCTCCCTCTCTCCCTCCCTCTCTCTCTCTCTCTGTCTCTCTCCCTCTTTCCCTCTCTCTCTCTCGCTCTCTCTCTCTTTCTCTCTCTCACTTTCCATTCCTGCCCCCTCCCCATCTCTCCTTGTGTTGTATTGCCTCATTACTATTGCTTATTATTTTATTCTTAAATAAAATTTAAGAAGAGCTGATGAAGGCTTCCCCTCCACCCTGCTCTCTGTTTTCTGATTCAAAGTACATTCTCAATTGCCTTCCTTCTCACATTCACTAAGGTGTGGTTGGTACCGAAATGTCTGGATTTGAAATGTCTTTGCTGAGTCTGAAAACAGAATTTTATAGGAAATGGAGATAATTCTTCTGTCGCTATCATGATTACAGTTGCTCTATCATGGCCCTTCTCCCTTCCTGCATAATGTCTACTTTATATTCTAAAATTTAGGCCTTTGCAGTATGTCATCTTTTCAAGTATAATACCTCACTTGTTCCTCAGTGAGACAGACAAGGTAATAGTATTTTCATAATTTTACAGTTGAGGAAACAGAGGGTTTAAACTGCTTGCCCAATGTTTTGAAAATGGTCATGGCAGGACTGAGATTCCAACCCATGGCTTCAGACTACAAGTCCAATGAGGTTTGCATTGTCTTCTCCCTAGATAAGGATTGTCACTTTAAGATATCAATGCTTCAAATTAATTCCTTTAAAAACCATAAATCTATAGGTTGATGCCTTGTTTACTGATTATGTAAGAGAAGCAATATAAAGGATGTTATAAGAGAGACATATGATTGGAAAAAAGGGTAGCCAATTGGTCCAGCATGAGATAACAAGTGCACAAACCTTATGGTCCATTGGTATATATCTCAAGAAGCCCATGTGGACCCTCTATCTAGGACTTATAAGAGAACATAGACATGAGTTACATAGAATGATAAGGCATGTAGGATTTGAAATCTACAATGTTGAAAGAGCGTAGATGCATTGATGAGAGAACAGATCCCTTAAAACATCACTGTATACCACTTTTAGTAATCAAAACATCAGACAAAAAAGAATTCTCTGTCCTGTGACCATGTCTTGTCCTTTCATATCTCTGTGTGTTGATTGAACTGTTCCCTCTTCCCAGCATGCCTGCTTCATGACTTTTCCACATATAGTCCAGATAGTAGCCTTTCTTCAAGGCTCAGATCTAAAGCCACTTTTTACGTGGAGCCTTCATTGATCACCTGAGCAGGAAATTATCTTTTTCCTACAATTTGTTTGTATCATTTTTAATGCACTAATTCTCTATCTCATTTTATTTTTATTTCCCTTGCTAGATTACAAATTCTTTGAGGAACTGAATCTTATTCATTTTTATCACTTCATAATTTTTGTTTAGTCAATTGTTAACAATACATTTTACATTTTCTGGCTCAGTTAATATATTTTTCAAAGGAAGCAAAGAGAAAACACTGTTTGGATAGGCTGATATTTTACTGTGAGAGAAGACTTTTGAGTAGGTCCATGTGCTTGTAAACCCAGCATGGGAATCTTTTTGGTGCATTTCCTATTCACAATATTTGTCACATTATAAATGCACAGAATCTCTTTGTTGTGGCCAAGGAATCATTGTGGTTCATTATTTTGGAAGACTTTAATGACTTCCCAGAGTAAGTGGTAGCTATAGCTAAGGCAGTGAGTCCCTACTATTCAAACACAACCATAACGGGTAGACCCCATCCAATTCCTGGCACTCACCCACATCTATATTACCTGCCCTCTTATTCAAAGCTCCATATGGTACACAGTAAGAAGCTCTTAGTATCTTCCTCAGAGACAACCAAAACAAGGTGTTCAAACCACTCTTTCTAATGAGTAAAAGCTTGACTCTTCATTCATTCATCCATCCATACATTAATTCATGTACAATTATAATAACTTCCACTTCACTGAAATTCTGTTCCATCTTCCTATCAAATGCTTGGGAGTAAATAGGAAGGGACCACACCCCCTTAAATAATTTTAATTCCAATTCTCTTTGCTGGTGAAAGGTACAAGACCACCTCTGGGTCACAGCATGATATAACACTTCCTTTTCAAAGATTGAACACATCCTGCTGTTATGAAATATGCAATTGGCTTATTCCCTCTCAAGAAACCAACCTTTGATTTCAATGACAATTATTTTCCTCTCTGTGGATTGGGATATTCATGAATTAGGTGATTAATTCCATAGACTTTAGACTCTGAAAAAGCTATTATTAATTATGGGGGCTCAATCTCATAATAAAAGTGGTGGACTGGAGTGAAGTGTCTTGATTTATGTTTCTTGCTGTGCTACAGAGTCATCATGACAATTAGAGAAATCATTTAACCTTTCTGTCATCTCTCTCTCCACTTTTTCATTATGTTAATTAATATTAATTCTTCTCTTCTCTTAGTGCTATTTAATTTCTACATACAGACCACTTAACCAGGGAATTCTATATTTTAAGAATGTATAGAGTAGTGACTTCTGTTGACTGTGGTAGTTTGCTTACAATATAAGACCCCCAAGGGTTAAAGCTAGTATTTATAATATTAAGGAAAACAAGTCAAAATATAAACTGAAACTATATTGGAAGTTTTTCCCCTATTTTAATGATCTTTTGATATTTGTAAGGCAGTGATTCAAATTCTCAGACTGCAAAGCACCATTTTCTCTGTGGCCTTAAAGCACAATAATAAGTTTTCATAAGTTGGTTTTTGCCCAAATCACATGGGAAAATGAATACAAGAAGAATTCATGCCTTATTACCTATCATTTCTGAAGTTCATGAATGTTCTGAGAAGAGAGACATTCCAGATCTTTACTCTTTTGAATTGTGCCAGAAAAGTCTTCATTTACTGCATTATTTTAAAGAAAGGCTAAAATAACCATTCTCTTATTGGAGAACTTTCCAATGGGACAGTGATCTTTACTTAGAGAATTCTCACTGAATTATAGTTGAGACGAGGGATATATATAGTGTTTTATTTCACCCATGGGTTGCACTGAATGAATTATTCTAGGCATGGTGTTTCCCAGCAGCTACTGTGTCTTTTGGGCCCTTGGCAGTATCTAATCCCTTGGACCATAATGTTTCTCACTTATTGTTTTCAATGAGGCAGTCAACTAAGCATGTAAATATTTGGAAAACATTGTTCCACTGTAAATAATAGAACGACTTTCCCCATACTCTAATGATGAAACCTGTTGACCTAAAAAGCCTATGCAATTGCTTAAACAGTATAACTGTGAAAAGACTACTTCCTTTTTTCCCCTGGTTAACAGTGCACAATTCCCTGCCTATCAAGATGAAAATATATTTTGTGACTTAGAATTTCATGCATACATATAATTTGGGAATCTACAATCTGCCAGATAACCTAACAATGGAAGCTAAGTAATGTTTGACAGTCTTGTCCTAAATCAATACCATTTTCAGCATGATGGAAAATTAAATGCTTCCTTTCTCAGCTTCTCCATCATCACATGGGCAATGAATCAACAGACTCTTCTGCCAATTCCCCTCCAAACTAGACAATCTATAGAAAATGTATTTCTGTTCTTTCCCTTCAATTTACATATATTAAAAACAACAAGCTTCTCAAATATTTTAGGGTTTAAAACCCTTCATGATGCAGTGGAAAGAATTTTGAGAATGGAATGTGGAACTTGGAGTTGCTGGCCCTGAGTCTGAAACTCAGCTTTAAATTTCTGACTTGTGTGATTTGGGACAAATCATTGAACCTCTATGGGTCCCAGCTTCCTCATCTATAAAGTGAGGGTGCTAGGCTAGTTGACTTTTATGTCCCTTTCAGCTCTAGATCTATAATCCTAAGAATTGCCTTTTCCTAAATATATAGACTAAGCTAATATGGAAATGTGTTTTGCATGATTGCGCGCGCACACACACACACACACACACACACACACACGGCAGTCTTGGTTAGGTGGACTTGCCTTTGTCACAAAGCTACTAAGTGTGTGAGGAGGGATTTGAACTCAGGTTCTCCTGACTTCAGGATCAGCATTCCATCAACTGCTGCCCTCTATAGTTGATATATTGCTTACCTTCTCAATAGGTAGGGGAGGGAGAGAGAGAATTTGGAGCTCAAAAAAACCCAAAACTTTAAATGAATGTTAAAAAAGAGCAAAGAAAGAAAATATAATTGGGAAGTATTTATCAATATTAATACAAATACAAAAAACTTTGAAAAATAAGTATTTATTTTTCTAAACATATAATCCTTTCTTCAGTAGATTTCCTTTGAGTCCCTTCCCTGTGCCATTGGGTTAGTAGATTTTATCAAAAATGCATCTAGATTCTAAAGCAACATTTCTTAAAATGATGTGCTAGGGCTTCACTTTGGTTAGGTGTACAGTGAATGCATGGTATGGTCATGATATGTGCCCTCTTACATCCCCAGCAAGCTGCAGAACTGACACTTGTCTGTGCAGGTCAGTGCCCTGCCTTTACCTCCTTAGCCCTCCTCCTGCCCCTCCTCCTCCTCCCCTCCCCCTGTCAAGATTTCTCATGGCAAATAATAATGTTGTCCTGCAAGCATAAAATAAAAATAAAATAAAGTGCAATTAAAATAACAGGATGAGTGGAGCAAAGACTGATATTGAATACAGTATATTCAACCAGCCTGGTCCCAGCAGCCATGGACCAGAGGGGTAACCCTTGTAGAGGTGCAATCTGGCAGCTGCTTCAGGAAAAAGCTTTAACTGTGTTTCTTGCTCATTTGGGACAGCTATTGAACATCCAAAAAACAAAGTTATCACACTGTCAACTAGTTCAACATCAGATACTTACATGATCTTATCAGTGGAAATTTCACTAAGGAAGATGCATTACCATCCAACTAGCTGAAGTACCCTAAGGACCATTATACCTTTCCATAGGACTGACAGATGAAACCTCCTCCATGTATTATCTCTACCTATTAGATCTGCTTGAAAATAGACTCTCTTACTCTTATTTTATTAATTCTTAATGCTTAGCACAGTGTTTGTCTTGTAGTAGTGCGTGATAAATGCTTTTTATTGCATTCCTATGAAATAACGGTATTAATATAAACCATCTAAACAACTAATTTTGTAATTATAATGTTAATAGATATTTGTAAAAGAGTGTCTCAGTAAAGAGAGTCATGGTGCTGTAGACCATCAAAAAAAAAAAAAGATTAAGGCTAGATGGCACAGTGGATAGAGTGCCTGGACTGGAGTCAGGAAGAGTTACTTTCCTGGTCTTAGATGTTTACTAACAGTGTGACACAATGCGATTTGCCCCAGAATTCTCATCAGCAAAATGAGCTGTAGAAGGAAATGGCTAACCAGCTCAGTATCTTTGCCAAGAAAACCTCAAAAAAGGGGGTCACAAAGAGTTGAACACGACTGAAAAATGCCTGAACAATTCTAGTGAAGATTTTATATAAAAATAGTTTATTGGTATTTCCAGAGAAAGTCTAAAAAGACATAGCTGAAGGGTAAAGGGGTCTTTTAACTCAGCTATCCTGGCAGATGGATTTTACCACCTGGGTTTCTCTTCTTTGTACATTCATTTCAATCATAATCGTGGTGACTTGGTAGATTTGAAAGAACATAATCAAAGAGAACAGATCTCTGTAGTTGTAAGGGGAGAAAAAATAGCCTTCTGTGTAGCCTTCAGGACAGGAGGCTAAACATTCTATAATTGGTTGATTCTAAGCAGGGCAAGCCCCCTTCATAGGCAGAGTAGGCAGCTGCCAATGCAGTGGGAGTCCGAAGACACCAAAAGGTCTGCCTGGCCTGGTTTATCTTGAATATGACTCTGTTATTGGATTTAATCCTTATGGAATTGCTAAAAATAATATGGATTTTGATGGAGTTAAGGCATTACATCATTTGGAAGAGGAAACCCATTATCAGTCTAGAATTTACATTCCCTGGGGGAAAATGAGACACTGGGCAAGTTATATTCTCTATGGAAGAATTGTCAGGGAAAGTTCCTGAATGCTCTGGGAACACACTTACCTGAGGCATACAATAAGAATCTGAAGCCTACAGGAGGGCAATAGCCAAGGCCTAGGGGTAATAAAGGCAAACCTGAATTTAGTTCACAATTTTGCCTTAGGCCAGGCCTATTCCTGTGTGTGAACATTCTGTTTTAAAAATAATCCAGGTCATTTTGCTATAATTTTTTTCACCTGACTCTCCAATTTTTGCCCCATTCTTTACCATATTTAATCATTTTTCATTCATCTAGCAGAAAATCTTTGAGTATCTCCTTTTACAACGCACTGTGCTGGGCATGAGATGTGAAAGATGACTACATTCCTTGCCCTCAGGAAGCTTACTCTTTAGTTAGAAAGAGAATTATGTACACAAGTAAGGAATTTAGAAATAATGGCTACACCTGGGATTTTACTGGAATAGAGCCAATACTAAGTAAGGAAATGCCCATTAATTAGGCCTTAAATGAGTGCAAAGATTGAGAAGGAAATGGGGAGAAAGCTGAAGCTAAACTGGGTTGAATATACAACTTTGCCCTACATCAGTCCTGTTCCTGTATGGGAAAAAAAATAGTAAAAAATAAAATAAATAACTAAATAGTAAAAACTAAAAGTAAAAAATAATAAATTAAAAAATTCAGTTTTTACTAAGCTTTATTTTACTATACCTTTTAAACTCTACTTTCATTTCATTTGACCCATATTTTTCTCCCTTTCATAAAGTTGTAAACATTCACTTATATTCTTTTTTTATTAATTAATCAATTTTAAAATTTAATCTTATTTTTTTGGGTTACATTTTAAGTTCCAAATTATCTCCCACCCTGCCTCCCCACCCCAAACTAAAGAAGACAACCATTTGATGCAGATTTATAAGTATATGTAAAACTGTTGTGGTTTCATGCTGTGTTGTGGTAGCATCATCTCAGAGAATTCAGTCAGACTGCCTCTAATACACATATAGGCATTTATTGAGATTGGGTCCAAGAGGAGCCAGAAACTTGGTAAGACAACATAGGCAAATTTATACTGTAACAATGCTAATTACACAACATATATTATGCTATTCAAAAGGCAGGAGGGATTTATTAAGGAATTAGGTCATGGGGAGGGGTCCCTTCTATGGTTCTGTGGTTGAAATGATGAGTTCAGAGTGGTCCCCAAGCATGCTGGGGTGCCACCTGAAATAATAAGGGTCCTATGGTTCTGAAGAATTCATATGGACAGTCTCCAAGTTAAAGAAAGGCATTTATTGGGCTGATGTGCTCAGGTGGGCCTTGTGGGAGGGACTGAGCACAGGAAGCAGGCCCTGGCTTTCTATAGGAGCAAAGGCCATTACTGGGGTTAGGTGTCTGTTTCAAATACAATTTTATGGAATGGGTGAAAAGGGACAAGTAAACCTGGCTTCAAAATGCTGAGGACATCAGATAAGAGAATAGGAGAGGGGAGGGGAAGAGTTGTCCCGAAATTAGGGGTGCTTTGTGAAAGCGCACAGTTAAATCCATGGTGGGGAGCCTCATTGTGTGGCCTTCTTTGAGCACTTTTCTGGCTGGTTATATATGATCTCTTGCTTGCTTCATCTTCCTCTAGCAGTCTTTTCTGCCTCATCAAATCATCCTGATCATGATGATTGGCTAGCTATTGTGATCCTGTCTGGTCAAGATGGATAGTTAGGTATTATGGTCCTGTCTAGGGCTAAATGTATGATGTGATTGTGGCTGAGTGTAAGAACACATGTTCAGTATGAGAATTGGATCTGGGGACACTGGCTGGCTAGAGGCAGTGACTGTATTGAATCTGGGGGCCTGGGATGTGGTTGAAGTCAGATTATGTGGTTAAATCAGGGCACGCCTACTATTCAGTGGATCCATAAGGAAATTAGAATATTGGAACTGGGACAGCTTTATTAGGATTCCATCAAAATCATGTTATATGAACTTCTGTTTATCAGTACTTTCTCTGTAAGTAGGTAGCATCTTTCCTTCATGGGTCTTTTATAGTTGAATTGAGTATAACACTCAAAAATAACTTGGCTGTTCACAATTATTCTTTGAACTGTTACTGTATACAACGTGCTCTTGTTCACTTTTCATCATTTCATGTAGGTCTTTTCATATTTTTTCTAAAATCAACCTATAATTGCTTACACCGCAGCAGTATTCCATCACAAGCATATACCACAACTTGTTTAACCATTCCCCAATTGATGGGCATCTCCTCAATTTCCAGTTGTTTGCCATGACAAAAAGAGCTGATATAAATATTTCAGAACATATAGGTTCTTTCATTTCCCCCCAACTTTTCACCTTAGGAAACAGACCTAATAGTGATATTACCAGGACAAAGGATATATAAAATTGGTGAGCATCTAGTAAAGTTCACTGGGTGAATTCTAAGATGAAAGATGACTTGATCCCTTTTCCTCAAGCAATTTGAAATCTAGTAAATTGCCTCTACCAAAGTAGGTTGGCACCTTTTCTCAAACTTGTCATATTAGAGTGTTGCCAAAACCTTGAAAGGTTCAGTGATTTGTCCGAGGTCACAACTACTGGTAATAAAAGTCGAATGTGATAAGTGCTTTAGAAAGATCAATCAGGGAGAGATGAAATATTGAGAAGGGAGTATCAGGAGAACAGTGTGACATAAGGTTGGAGAAGTAGTTGGATAGATGAAGGCTTTGAATGAACAAGCTTAATGCCAGTTTCTAGAGTTCCTCCTATTCAGTGAGCACTTAATACATTTTCACTATATGGAAAGAAAAAACCCTTCCCCCACTACCATCTTAAATAGATAAGTCTCTGCTTGTCATTAAAAGTCCTTCATAATCTAACACCCTCTTACTTTTCTAATCTCATTAAACTTTACTCTCCAATAGGTACTCTTTGATCCAGTGCAATTGGTTTTCTAAATGTTCACAAGTAAGACAATCCATCTCTCAACTCTGGATATTTTCTCTGGCTATTCCCCATGCCCAGAACACTCTCTTCTTCTGCTATGACTACTGACCTCCTTGGCTTCCTTTTAATTCCAACTAAAATCCCACCTTTCCTAACTCCTCTTTTTTCCAATGCTTTCCCTCTTTTAATTATTTCCTATTCACCCTGTAGCTTCTAGCAGTTGTTTCTTCATATGTGCAATTCAAAAAACTTGATTATAACCCAGATCAGTGATAGAATGGCTTACTCTTATGGCAACCCTCTAAATGTTACTTGAGAAGAGAGAAAGGGATCGGGATCAACCCTACCCTGAACATGATGCTTCATCATCTCTGGTTTCTTTGCCATTTTACTAGCTGTCCTCCTTACCTGGGATTCTCTCTCTCTTTATCTCTGCCTCTTAAAATCCCTACCTTTCTTCAAGACGAAGTTTTCTGCATTTTGCATTTTCTGCAAAGTACTTGTCTCATTCTTCCCCAGGTGCCTGCAGGGGTGGGGAACCTGTAGCCTCTAGGCCACAGGTAGCCCTATAGGTCCTCAAGTGTGGCTTTTTGAATCTGATTCAAAGCATTGCACTTGAGGACCTAGAGGGCCACATATGGCCTCAAGGATGCAGATTCTCCACCCGGTAGTGCTTTTCCCTCTAAAGCTATCTTCCATCTACTTACTATTTGTTGTGGAAAGTTCCTATCTGTATCTTGGCTTTCCTATTAAAAGAGAGAGTCTGGAATGTTTTAGTTTTTCCTTTGAATCTCCAGTACTTAGAACAGACTCTCACTTAAAAAGTGATTAATGAGTCCTTATTGCTTAGCCAATTTCTTCATCTGTAAAATAAGAATCATGTATGTAGTACATAAGTCACAAAACACCATGAGCCAGGCTCCCAGGTTCCTAAGCTCATTTCATTCTCAATTCCTCATCCTCTCTCCCCTTTCCTATCCAATCTATTTCCAAGTCCTGTCATTTCTATCTTTGTATCATCTTTTGTACGTATTCCCTTTTCTCCTCTGACACCGTCACCACCCTAGGTCAGGCTCTCATCACTTCACACCTGTGCTATAACTATAACCTGTTGATTGGTTTCCCTACCTCAAGTCTCCTGTAACTCCTGCCTATCCTTCAAAGTGATGTTCTAATAGCCCAGTCTGACCATGTTCCCTCACCTCATTCGATCAATTCAAGTGACTCTTTAAACCTCAACGATCAACTATAAAAACCTTTTGTTTTTCCTCAAAGCCTTTCACAATCTAGTCCCTTCCTACCTTTCCAGTCTTCTTAATACCTCACCTCCCTCTGCTTACTAGGAATTCACACACCAGCCCCACCCCTTGCTGTTCCATACTCCAATACCTAGAATTCTCTCCTTGCTTATCTCTACCTCCTAGCTTTCCTGGCTCCCTTCAAATATGAGGTAATATTCTGCCTTCTGCGAAATGCTTTTCCTGATTCCTCTTAATGCCAGCTAAGTCCTCTTTAATTACCTAGAATTTTTCCTGTATACATCTTTTCTCATCTCCCCCTTTGGACTCTGAGCTCCTTGAGAATAAGGACTGTTTTTTGCCTTTCTTCCAATACTCAGAGTTCATCACAGGGCCTGGCACATAGTTGGTGCTTAAAAAATGCACACACACACATACACACACACACACACACACACACACACACACACACACACACACACATATATATAATCACTACATAAATGAATTTGTTAGGACAATAATGACTGTTTAAGACTAGTGAGTTAAAGTAACTATAAATGTAATTGCTATTTACTAAAGGTGCGTGAAGTCTTTTACATGCGCAAATCTCATTTTATCCTTACTAAGAATCTGGGAGGGGGGGTTCTATTACTATCCCCATTTACGATAAGGAAAGGAAGGCAGATAGAAATTAGATGATTTACCAGGTTACAGAGGTAAATTTCTTAGGCTATATTTGAACTCAGGTCTTCTTGACTAAGTGTAGCAGTTTCTACTGAACTACCCAGCTGCCAGTGTTGTTAAGAAAGTACAAGTAAAGATGCTGCCATTCCTGATTCAGTTTTCATTTAGTGTTAGTAAGTTCTATGCACTTCTAGTTGTAGAAAGAATATTAAGAATGGTAATACTTCTTTTTTTTGCATTAGATTTTGTTAAATTTTTATGTTGTGATAAAAATGCCAAATACTTGAGAAGTTCTAATATAATTGCAAAACATTATGAGTTTTAAATAGCATTTTATAAAATTGAATGTGAACTATGAAATTACTTCCCAGTGACATTTTAAAAGAAAACTTGAAAAGTTTTCATGTATTTTTTTTTACTTAAGACTTGAGGATTTGAGTTCCTTTTTTCCCCTTCCAGAAGCAAAAGGAGTATTGACTTCAAGAAATCTTTCAGTCCAAGAGCCTATATAATCTCTTTAAACACAGTTGTGGTATATAGCTAACAGCAAAAGACAAAATTTAGGATTCTTTTTACTGTCTCCCCTGCTGGCTGCCAATTCCAGGCTTGCTTTCATGGAAATAGATCACAGATCAGAAGAAATGGTTTTAGCTTAAATTCTTCCCTACTCTTGCTGATCTATTGTGAGAAAAAGAAGCACAAATAGTAATGAACATTGAAAAAAGAAATTGAGACTCTCACATAGATTTTATCTTTAGTTTTGCTGTGGAACAACTATATTTCTTCAGTAATACTGGGTAGTTTTCAGAATCTTCATGTTAGAATCAAAGTTATTGAATGAAATAAGTATAGCACACTCCATTTCAAGATTGGCATCTCTGTAACTTTTGTTTGAAGAATCTTTTTTAGAGAAATCTTCATGTTACTTATGATTATTCTCAGAGGAAATTGAAATTCTATGAAGCACCATAAACTACAATGGTAATACGTCTGTACTCAAGAGTGTGACTTTCTACTCAAAGAAGTGCTAGAAGGACTAAGGCACTTCTGATTTGTATCCATGGTATAAAAATACTATTTTCTAATATCCTGTATATACTGAACAACTAACAACTAATGTAACCATAATTCTGCCAGGAACTCCTGGGTAAATCACTTCCCCTCTGACACTTATCAAGCTATTTTGTTTTGTTTTTTTTAAATCAATGATCCGGGGCGGAGCCAAGATGGTGGAGTAGAAAGACTCACATTTGCTAGCTCCAAACCCACAGCCCATGGATTTCCTCTAAAAAGAACCCCCGACAAATTCTGGAACAGTGGAAGCCGCACAGCAACACAGTGAAAGAGATTAAATCAATGATCCATGTTAGGGACCTACCATTATATCCCTGAAGTTTGTCAGTGATTCTAAATGAGGATGTGTTATTCCTACCACTGGAGTATGTGTGTGTATGCATGCATGCATGCGTTTGTATGTTTGCATGGACATTATCTCACTTAATTCACAAGAAGTCAGAGAGGTAGGTACTAACATCTCCAATTTACAAAAAAGTAAGCTGAACCTTGGACAAGTTAATTGACTTGCCCATGATTTTTTTCAGAGGTAATATGACAAGTAGCAATTGAGACTACTTCTCCCTGATCATTAAGTCTAGCACTTTTTCCATTATCTCTCTTTTGGTAATATAGGAAAGTACTTAAAAATTAAAATATCCTTGGATGGATATAAACTAAGATCTGGAAGTGGGGAAGGGGAGGGAGGAGAGAGGGATAGGAAAGAGAAATCCACAAAGCATTTAGGTTAAAAGGAATATCTGAAGCATAGTGGTCAGCTATTGAACAGGATGGGAGGTAAGAGGGAGGGCAGAACTGAGAGGCACATTCTACATCTTCTATGGCAAGAATCAAAACTCTTTGGAGTCTTCATGCAGCAATTTGAATTCGTTGACTTACCTACTCATCAAGTACACGTTAAGAGTAAGGATCGTGAAACATAAAGGATAAAGTGTTGGTCTTTGAGTCAGGATGACTTAAGTTCTCATATGTAAAATTACTGCTTATGTGACCATGGATAAGTTGCTTCACCCCTCTAAGTCTCATATAGCTCAATAGGATTAAAAGTTAAGAGTACTGGTGGAGAGAGTTTTTACACTGATGAAATAACAGGCCCTTGATGTATTAGCATAACAGTTTGGCATAAGGGCCACATGGTGATCAGCCCTGGAAGCAGAAAAGTTCTACAGGTAGAAAGGTTTTAAATCTTATCTCTGACTTCAGTGCAGTGATCTATGAGGCTTTCCAAGGCTATGAATTGGAAGAAGATGGCAACATGCACTGGTAATTACTCACAAGAATTTACTAAATGGCTACTAGGTGCTAGATGTTCTAAGAGCTGGGGAACATACAAATTCTTTGAAGTCCTCAAAGAATTCAAAACACAGAATGTCCCAAAAATCTCAGTGCATTTTTAGCACTTAAAATTTAAAACTATTAATTCTTAAAACCCCACTAAGACTTTTGGGGCACCTTGTATAATAGAGATGAAAATACGTAAACAGCTATGTATAAACAAGTTATACAGGAAAAACTGAAAGTAATCTCAGAGGAAAGGCATTCCCATGGGGGCAATCTAAAAAAAGCTTTCTTGCTAAAGATGAGATTTTAATTGAGATTTAAAAGAAGTCAGGAAAGGCAAGAGATGGAGATAAGGAAGTAGGGAAATCAAGGCCAGTGAAATAAACAGAATTATGAGATGGAATGTTTTGTGTGATGGAGAGCAAAGAGGTCAGTGTTACTGCAAGATAAAGTAAGGTGAGGGGTCTTAGGGCTATAAAGTCTGACAAGGTAAGAAAGTGTAATGTAAACAACCAAGGCTAATGAGAGTTTAAAATCCTCCCTGCCCATTAATAGGCCTCAGGTGGAGTCCAGTGAGGGAAACTTGATCAGGGAAGAATTGTTTTGTAGGAAGGCTTATACCTTTGGTTAATTAAGGAGGCCCTGGGTCACGAGGGTGTCAATGCCCTCTGGCTCTGAAAAGTGTACCTGTACTCTGAGGTGAGGTTTGGCTTTGAGACCTTCCTCTTTGAAAGAAGGTTCTTGTGCCAGATGAGACCTTGGGTAGCTCTTAAGGACTTTTGAAAACCCACATTGGTGCTTGTCTCTCTGGTAACTATGTATGTATGTAATCATCAGACGGTTGGGTCTGTCTGTTGATCTGTGATGTATGCATTGCTTATGGTCAGATAGAAGATCTCTCTGTTGGTCTTTATTTCTCTGCTTGCATTTTCCCTGTTGGGGAATGTAATTAAAATAGATTGTTGACCCCCTTTTAAGTTGCTTTCCTTAGAAAGCAGATCTAAGAAGGTGTGCCAGTAGGTCATCCTGGAGGTGTGTCAGGGTGCTTGCTGCTACAGAAGAGTCTAAAGTTAGGATTTATACATAATCCTAGAGGTAACAGGGAACCCCTTTATTTCTCATTATACTAATGAAATCACAGGTCTGGTCTCTATGTCTAAGTATATTAGCAGCACTTTTTTTAAGTGCCAGATTTTGAGTCAGAAGACTTGAGTTCAAGTGTTTGAAGACAAACTATTGTTGTTTCTTTCAAGGTGGATAGGCTTTGAGTACATAGCATGCGACACATATTTGGGGCAACTGGTGCTCGTTCTGGAGAAGGAAAGAATTAGGGGAATGTAATAACTGTCTCCAAGTATTTGGAAGGGTTATCTCATGGAAGAGGGATTAATTTTGTTATTCTTGGCCCCAGATGACAGAACTAGAAACAATGGATGGAAGAAGTAGGAAACCTTCTTGTATAAAAAAAAAAAAAGTCAGCACCGTCTAACAGAAAATTTTTTCCAAAGTGGAATGAGTTACCTGTCAGGATAGGGCCATCCCCATCACTGAAGATATACAAAGAGAAACTAGGTGATTTCTTTATGCCTTTCAACTCTGAGATTCTTTGATGAGTTAATTAACCAGGTACCTAGATTGATACATCAGATACCTCTGGTCAGGACCCTGACTATAGGGCTCTAATATCAACCTTTTCTTAAATACTTTCAAATATTGCAATAAATACTTTCAAAATTCCCCATAGAGGAGATAGAGGTGAAATTTCCATTTAAAAACTGTCATAACTTTAATAATTAGGAAAAAATCTCAATGGATTCATCTGTTCTTTCAGTCAGCAAAATTTCTTCTCCGTTTCTTCCCAGAAAGACATTACATCTGGGATTCTACCCAATTTGTCCTTCATTTTTTGTCATTAGAAAGATAGGCCTATAATAGGAAATTAACACTTTGTTTTTTAGGCTTTACAATCTTTCCAAAGATTCAAAAACAGTCATTTTCAGTATTCAGATTCTTCCAGTATGGTTCCTGAGAGGCTCGATTATTCATCCACAGGAAAAGGAGAAGAAGTTGCTTCCCACCACAGTTCTGACAATTCCAGTGAAAGATTTATAACCACAGAAGTTTTTGACATTATTCCAAATTTGATTGCTGCTGTGTTAAAGTCCCAAATAGCCACAAGGGAAATTGGTTATATTTAACTCAATAAAACTTAGGGAGAAGAAGGGGAGATATACTATTCATTTCAAGTCATAGTGGCACTCATTCCCCTCAAAACAGTTGTCAGTCTTTTTACAAAGATTTTTGATTATATACCGATAGTGGAAAATCATCAGAACAAACTATGCAATAAAGGTGATATATATTTTTAGAAAATTTTCATTTATTCATCTGTATCCCATGGAAGACAGATTTTTAGATCTCTGCATCCAGACTTCTTCTGAATTCCAGGCTTGCAACACCAAATGCCTGTTGGTCACCTTGAACTCAAACTTGTTATCTTTTCCCCAAAACCCTTCTCTCCTGATCTTCCTTATTTATTGTCAAGAGCACCACAAGTTTTTGAGTCACCCAGGTTCACAAACCTCATATTGTTCATGATTCCTTATTCTCACTCACTCCACATATCCAGTCCATGTGTCTCATAATTGATTTATAGATTTGGAGGATATAAGATCTCATTGTCTTCATTGTTTCATTAGGTAGCACAGCGGATAGAGTATGGGGTCTGGAGTCAGGAAGACCTGAATTAGAATCACAGCCTCAAGCATTTCCTAGGTGTGTCATCCTAGGCAGGTCATTTAACTTCTGCCATCCTCAGTTTCCTCAGCTGTGAAATAAGAATAATAGCCCCTACCTGGCGAGGTTCTTTTAAGGATAAAGGGAGATACTATTTACAAAATCCTTAGCACAGTGTGTGGCAAATAGTAGGTGTCAGATAAATACTTGTTCCCTTGATTATGATAAAGGTTTCATCTCATTAGGGCAAAAAAGCACTTTACAGGATCTTTTTATGACAAATTGTCTCCTATTATATCAAGATCATTCAGGACTGCTTATATGCAACAACAGAAATAACCCTAGGTAAAAGCCACCTAAAAACAAATATTAAGCAAGGCATAAAACAGAGAGATATTGACTTACCAAGTATATTCACCACTGTGAAGAAAGGGGGATCAAGTGCAGAGTTTAGGTCAAGGAATGACTGCGTATGGATTGTCAGGTCCTTTAGATGAGCCTATTTGTAGATGGCATTTTGCTGATTCTATGAAACCCCAAGACATTTCAAAGCCTACTAGAAGAGATCTGTAATCACTCAAAGGAATTCGGCCTATCTATACACAATAGGAAGACCAAGTGGGTGAAGATTGACTATTACTCAGATTTTGCTTTGTATTTGATTGCCCAACAGTATGTATATTTAGGAAAGATGGTACATTTGGATAATGAACTGGGTCCAGAGTTGAAATGGAGAAAAGTCCAATTGGATTGCTTTCTGGGAATGGTAAAGCACTTTTATTGACCCTAAACTTCTCAAATGGCCATTTTCCCCCCCAATGCTAAAAGACTGGGGGACAATTTACACTGCTACCTCTGCAAAGCTAAAGATGAACATCATAGATGTCAATAGAAAGGTGCATGATGGGTATAAAGAGACTAC
This sequence comes from Potorous gilbertii, assembly GCA_028658325.1. NCBI lineage: Eukaryota > Metazoa > Chordata > Mammalia > Diprotodontia > Potoroidae > Potorous > Potorous gilbertii. The sequence goes on from CM053770.1 coordinate 352,366,497, forward strand.
AACCTGTCACTATAGAGAAACTCTGAAGAATAACAGGAGTGAAATATCTTATGATAAAAGAATATGACAGAAAAAGAAAACGGACTAGTCACAAGATGAGAAGGAGGGATAACAGGCGGACGGCCAGAGTACTCCTCTGGTACCCTCAGGATGCAGGAGGAAACAAGGAAAAAAAACCCTGCAAGTTGGGTGGACCCTTTATTGTGAATATGGAAGACATAAATAAAAACAGATACTAGATAGGCAGACTTTGATGGGTTGCTATCCGCATCAATATTGGGAACCTGAATCAATAAAAAAATATATCTTTATGAATATTTTATTCAAATATTGTAAGTACCTTGATGGCAGGGACTGTTTAATATTTTGTCTTTATATCCTCAGTGTCTAGAACAATGCTTGATACATATTTGGTGATTGAATGAGTGATTGATTGCCTACAACCATATCTATTTGAGGAACTCTTAAATGGCTTGGTATCTTTAGCTCTGAGTCTACTAAAACAACTTCTTCGATGGACTATATAGGTCTAAATGTTCACATAAAATATGAGAAATTTTTCTTAAGGTTATTGACAATGGAACTCTCCAAGGGAACTGAAAAAAGCATACTCTCAAGGCTTTTCTTCTTAACCTGAACCACTCCCAAGTAATATAGCACCATTAGTAGCAATTCCATTTTCAGAGACAAGTGGTGGTGAGGACACCTGAGGGACAAAGCTAGGACCTTGACTTTGGGAGGTGACAGAGACCAAGGGACACTTAGAGAACTTGTAGAGAACAGGGTGGAGCCCAGCTTGGATGGAGCTCATCTTCAGTTCTGGTAAAACTTAGGATCCCACTTGAACCAATATCCACCTGCCTTCACTGTCATGAGTGGTACTTGCAGTCAAGAACAGATGTTTGGAAGGAGAAATGACTCAAGCCACATCTACAAATAAAACAGACAACCCTCAGACACAATTTCTGGAAGGATATGAGGAAAAAGAATAGAGAAAATAGGGGAAGAGGAGGAAGGAATCCTTTACATTGACTCCAAGGTTTCTCATTAGTATGCATGATGTAGCATAAGCAAGTCACCAGATACTAAGAAAGACATGTGACATTGGCCTAGGGTTATGTAAAGAACCCTAGGATATTGAGATGCAGGACTCTTGTATGGGACAGGGAGCACAGAGAGATAATGGAAGACAGATTCTACCATGTCAGGCTTATGAAACATTTCCAAAAGGTGTTCTTTATGCCATATATTGTGTTAGATGCTGGTAATATAAATATCATGTATTACTTTCCTTCAAACAGTTTATACTCTAGTGAGAGAAGGTAGAGAGTAATGAGTTTTGTAAATAGATAATTTTAATACAAGTTAGAATTTGATTAATTATAGGAGAACAAGAGAGACTTAACATGGGGGATCATGAGCTCTCTTCTTTTTGAGAAATCTAGGAACACTTCATAGAAAAGTGGATCTGAATTGGGTCCTGAAGAGAGAAGATTTCAACAGGTTCAGGAAATCCATTCCAGAGATGGTAGATAATAAATAGAAAAGTATGACAGTCAGAGAGAGCAGAATAAGGTTAGCAAATAGAAAATGATCTAATTTTGCTGAGGAGTTGTAATAGAATAAAGTTGTAAAAGAGAATATAGTTGGATTATGGAAGTTACCGTGTGACAGACTAGGCAATTTATTTTTAATCCTGTAAGTGTTAATATAACTCAAAAATGGAGAGTTTGGTGGCAGGAATACTAGATAGTTGATAAACATTCAATAATCACCTACTATGTACCCAGCACTGTGCTAAATTCAAGAGATACAAATATGAAATACCAAAATGAAAACCACTGCTCTGAAGGAAGACAATGTACACGAAAGGAAAAGGAAGTTAGGGGGAATGAGACAAGGAGGTATCAGGCATGGGGGCATGGTGGAGATTCCAGAGAAATGTAAATTAAGTGCTAGTTGAGTAGTCAAAAAAATGGAGGAGTTTATGACTATACCTTCTAATCAGAGGGGCAGAGGGTACTGATGTGGTCTAAGTAACAGGGCTAACTGAATCTTGCAATCTGATGAGATTTCCCCATGATGAGTTTATGACAGGTATGGTAGAGAAGGCAAAGAAGTCCCAAATGAGTGCAGCCAGGAGGGATATGGGGAAATGTCTCAGGAAGTTATTTCAGTTGTCTTGGCAAGGGACATGGGGGTCTGAATTTCAGTGAAGGCAATAGGAGTGATGAGGGAAGAGGTAGAATCAACAGAATTGTGTAAATTGTTGGATGTGAGATGACAGTGTGATTTTTGGTTTCCATCCCATGTGACTGGATAAGTGGTTGTGCCAGAAATAAGGAAACTATAGAACAAGAACTTTTTTTGAGGGGAGGGGATATTATGAATTCAATTTCGGCCAAAGGATCAGAGGATCCTTCAGTAAGCATTTGTTAAACACTTACTATGTGTCAGGCATGGTACCAACCACTGGAAATAAAAATACAAGTAGAAATATAGTCTTTGCCCTGAAGGAATTTGCATTCTCACAGGGAAAACAACACACAAAAAAAGGGAAAAGGGTATGAGGAGGAAATTTTTTTTTAAAGCTGAGTTCAACCTAGAGAAAAATAAATGAAGACATGGCTGACTTCAACACCTTCCTGAAATGGAGGTTCTTGAAGGAGTCATTCATTCAGACTTAGATGCTGCGTGGGTGGAGGTTACTCCCAATATATGAATTCCAGATCTGAAATGAGTTTTATAACATTTAAATCCTTTGAGATCATCTAGTCCATCTCCCCACATTTATGAGATGAGGAAACTGAGACTCAGAAATTTTAAATCATCAAATAAGCAAATTGGAGAACTGGAAAATATCCAAGAGGTTATTTAGTTCAGTACTTCTTAACCTGTGGGTCATTACCCCATATGCTTTCTGAAAGCAAAACAATGAAAATTAATTAAAAATCAAAGTTTGATGAATCCAAGGTATTTCTGGCAGCCCTTGTCCATGTAGCCTAGTTCAATTTCACTGATATCTTAATTCTAAACACAAAACGTGTACTTTGCATTGTGCATGCCTTCAGGCCATGCAACACCAATGACTGCTGCCAAAAAGGCAAAAGGAGTCATGAGTTAAAAAAAAAGAAAAAAGTTTAAGAAGCCCTGATCTAGTTCAAAACATACCTGAACAAGAATTTTGTCCATTAAAGTATGTCTGGGACATCCAGACAGAGATGTCCATCCAGCAGACAGAAATACAAGGTTAGAATACTAGAGAAATGTTGGGGCAAGAGCTGAGGAGCATCCATGCAGAGATGATCATTGCTGTCTTGGGAAATGATGAGATCTACAAGGGAAAGATTGTAGAGCAAGAAGGGAAAAGAACAGATGAGTGATTCATGTGTGGTTGCCTATATTTAGAAAATAGGAAAAGGAAAAAAAAACAAATAGGATATGGAGGAGCAGTTATAGAAGTAAGAAAACCACGATTGACCATCTTCACAGAAATAAAAAGAAGACAAGGTATTCAAGGAAACAATGTCAGCTGCTACTCAAAAGTGAAGGAAGGTGAGAATTGACACATAAAACAATGAGTTTAGCCATTAGAAGGTCACTAGGGACCCTCAGAGAATAGTTTTACTTAAGTATTGGAACTGGAAGCCAGACTCTTAGCACATGGTATTCACATTTTGGCACAGGGCTGGGGTGACAGGAGGTTGGTAACAGAGAGTGGGTAGGAGTGTTGTGAGCAGGTGGCATTGTGAGTAGGAAATGCCAGTCAGAATTCCATGGCATTTGCAGGAGATGGGGTAGGGAGGGTGAAGGAAGGGAGTGTACAGAAACAGTTGGGTCTTCTAAAAACACATCGGTGATCTGTCAATGACAAATGAGATCCTCATGCTTTTGATGTTCTGAGGCATCAGAATTCAATTTGTCTTTATGAGAACAGTTGGATGGAGAAAGACAGGAAGGAACAAAGATAAGATGAACAGGCAGCCAACCATAAGAGTGATCTGTAAGGCTTTGAGACAGTAACTGAAGTGGTCCCAGGAAGAAAAGATCCTGGTCATTTGTGCCTTGTTGGCTTTTTTAGGTTGAACCATTACCACTTTAAAGATTTCAAGGTTATTCCATCATGCTCTCATTTTGTCAGATCACCTAGAAATGAAAAGGAAAAAAAAACAGCTGTCTTCAGCATTGGAGCTAATATGTCAAACATTTGGTGCTGATCGCCTATTCTTGGTCTCTAAGAGTAGGAAGTACACAGATAAGTTATCCTTCTCCTAGGAACTTGTTCAACATCTGATACATATAATGGAAAACTCAGTCTATTCACCATCACTCTGCCCCTCTCCTCCCCTACACTCTCACCCCCTCTACACACCTATCTACTAACATCCTCTGTCTACAATTAAGAATACAAACTTACATATATCTTTGACTAATTTCATTGATTAAGAGGGCAGCTACGTGGTGCAGTGGGTAGAGTGCAGGGCCTGGAGTCAGGAAGACTCATATTCCTGAACTCAAATCTGGCCTCAGAAATTTATTAGCTGTTCGACCACGAATAAGTCACTTAACCTCTTTTGCCTCAGTTTCCTCATCTATAAAATGAGCTGGAGAAGAAAATGGCAAACCACTCTAGCATGATTGCCAAGAAAACCTCACATGGGACCATAAAATGTTGGATACAACTGAAACAACTGAACCACAGCAATAAAAATCCTAAGCTCTGTGTTAGGCACTTGGGATACAAAAGAAAAAAAATAATGGAAACAGTCTCTATCCTCTAGGGGCTTATATTCCACTATATATACTTTTTGTTTCTCTTCTGCACATTAAGGTTCACACAACACTTCCTCAGCACAATCTCAGCAAATTTCAACGACTTTCTGAGACTCTAGCAGGTTCGTAGTGGCAGAACTGGGACTCATCTGAATCTCATGATTCTTAGTCAAGGTTGTGGTAAGGCTCAAGTGAGAGGATGGATGTAAAGCACTTTTTAAAGCTTAGATCTATAAAATGACAGATATTCTTCTTATTATCAGCCTATAGTCAGCAGACCTCTAGTCTGGTGATGACTTCATTCCATGAGTCTAATCTGCATTCCTACTAAACTCAAGCAATGCCTATGAAGCAATAGAGGAGTGTTTTAGTAAATGTTTAACAACCATCCTGGGGTAGGAGTGGGGAGAGGAGGACAAGGAAAAGAATGCTTGTTTCATCTTCATTATTAACACTTTCTTAAATTTAGACAACCAACATGGCAATAAATCAACCCCTGATTTGTGACAAATGATGATTTCTGAGGTTTATATTTTCTCACTAAAAATTTAACTGTGGGTATTGGGGGAGGTGCATGTCAAGCTTTGAACTGACTCTGGCCCAGCCCTCTTCCACTTAGACCTTAGATTTCCAGTTCTTCCAACTCTTCCATGACACTTTTCCTTAATGCTCTACCATAGTGTAAGTCTTTTGCCCCTTCTGAATCCCCATAGCCATGTATTAGTACTTCTCTAATGTCTCTCCCATTTCCTGCTCTAAGTATTTACTGCTTTACATTCCTCACTGCTAAACTGTTGTCTCTCTGGAGGGCTTTGTCTTAGCTATATTTGCATCACCCAAAGCACCCTGCACATAGTAGGCCCTCCACAAATATTTGCCAAATGAATTTTCTTGATGTTAATACTCACTCAGAAAAACTATATGATTAGGAATTTAAAGAAGAAAATTTCTATTAAACTTTCCTCAAAAACAAAGAAGAAAGTCTCACAATTTTCACCTCCCCACCACCAAATCAAAAACTAACAAATTAATAATTACGCCTAGAACTCCACAGTCGAAAAAAAAAATGAATGTTGGGGGAGGTGAGAAAGCCAAGGGAACTAAGTTTAAGTGAAAAAAGGTAGTATTTTAGTAGTTATAATAAAAAGAATTATTAATTAGAATGAACCAAAAAGCATTTATTAAGCACTAATAGTAATAGGCAAAGCAGGGTGGTAAATATTAGAAAATATTTTCAGGCCATGCAACACCAATGACTGCTGCCCAAAAGGCAAAAGAAGTCCTGAGTAAAAAAGAAAAAAAAAAGTTTACAAAGCCCTGATCTAGTTCAAAACATACCTGAACAAGAATTTTGTCCATTAAAGTATGTCTGGGACATCCAAACAGAGATGTCCATCCAGCAGATAGTTAGAAATACAAGGTTAGAATGCTAGAGAAATGTTGGGGCTAGAATAATGTTGGGTAGTATGTTGTTGGGTATTAAGTTGTAAATCAGGACTGAAACCCATGCTGTCTGCCCAAGCAAGTGTAGCTCAAAAGCAGGACTGGATTTAAAGTCAGAGGGTCTGGATGTGAATATTTGCTCATCATTTTCCTCCTGTGTGACATTGACTAAATCATGAAGCTTCTATGGACTTTGGTTTTCTCATGTGTAAAATGAGTAGATTGGACAGGATGGGCTATAAGTTCACCTCAAACTCAAAATCCATACTTTTATGGTTATGTGCCAGTGGCTAGGGATACCCAGGCAGAAGGAAAATGCTCCTTGTCCCTGAGAGTTTACATATTATTTGGGGAAACAACATGTATATACATGTGAATCCAAAATATATACCAAGTGCAAAATAATTTGGGGATGGGGCACTAGTATCTGGGGGTCTGGTGGCTTATTAAAATCCTCACGGATGTGGTGGCACTTGAGTTGGATGTAGAAATGAACTAAAGATTCTAAAATCCAGTGATATTGAGAGAAATCGTTATTTCTCTCTTGTATTATCAATTAATTTGCATTAGAACCAAGGTTGTTCCCCCTTTTTACTTCCTCATACAGAAATCAACTAGTGTGGGACATCTTTCTAAAAGGCATACCTAGCCAGAAAGGCTGAGATCCAGTCAAAGACAGTAAAAAAACTCCAAGTTTGAACTGATGAATGCTTTCTTGCACATTGTGTTTGCTCAGACAGGTCTGGAAAAATGTGAATCCTCCCTCTTGTCAGAATGGTGATAATGAAAATTACTAAAAAGAATTGTTTCTCTTTTACCCAGGAACCCTGAGGTTCTTTTCCTCCCTCTTTGACTTTTTTTTTGTTATTTTTTTTAATTAAAAGGGGCCATCCCTTGAGTAACTACTTAAAGAGGACTATTTATTGAATGGGTGTATTTCACTCAAGGTGAGAATTTGATAAGACCTTAGCCTCAAATAGCCAGGGCCCCACCTTTTATCCCCATCTCCAGTCATCCTGATGAATATCAGACCGCTGGACCCAGATGGCTCTGGAGGAGAAAGTGAGGTTGGTGACTTTGCACAGCCCTCCCTCACTCAAATCAAAGTCAACTGTAAGTCATATCATCATGGTGTCATGGTGCTCTTTGAGAACAAAGGGCAAACACAACAACAGCAAATGACCTATGGAAATTGAAAAGTCTCTGACTAAGATTTGAATGATCTAAGTTATGTATCCCAAGACCCTCATTGTAATATAGTCCAGCCTCTCATTGTAATATTCATTCTCATTAATTAACCAATTGGAATTGACTGCCAGCCTCAGCAATAGCTGCTTTTCCAAGAGCATATAAATTGTGAGAGCCAACTACCATGAATGGTCCTTGATCTAAGAGACATGGCCAAATGACCATTCTTTTATTAATCAAAATGCTTACCTAATTAACAAAATGATTAAATTACCAAGCAATGATGTCTCTTGAAACTTTTTAAACACTACAATATAAAAGTATAGGGAATTCAAACTTTGCTCTGACTAATAGTTTGGCCAGTGAAAGAGCATCCTTTGCTAATCAAATCTCTGACTACATCCTGAAGCCCTTCAGAGAGCAACCTCCAGACAACTAGTGCATCTGGAATAATGAGAGCATCTCTTTCTGTTCTGTGCTTTGTGGGCAACTCCTGGGAATAAAGTGTAGAGAACTGTGACGTAGTTTATGTTGGGATTTCTTGAAGCAGACTGTAACGAGGTGTTTTCCTATTCATCTGGTGTTTGCTTAGCAATATATGTTCCCATGCAATGGTTGTTTTAAAATATATTGTTCTTCTGTGGGCTACACAATAAATATATTTCATAATTTGAAATAATTGACTCTTTGAGGCAGCAGTGATGATTGGGAAAAAAATTCAAATAGGATTCAAATTAAAATGAAAAGGCAACCTGAGAATGCTTTTGACTTTATATAACTGACTTCAACAGCATATTTTCTGGGGATGCCATCTGCATGTGCAACTTTTTTTTTCCTCTTGCTTAGTCATGTCAGTCATGTCCAACTCATTGTGACCCCATCTGGGTTTTCCTTCATAGAAATATTGGAGTCGTTTGCCATTTCCTTCTCCAGCTCATTTTAGAGATGAGGAAATTGACGCAAACAGTGTTAAGTCACTTGTCCAGGATAACATAACTTGTAAGTATCTAAGGCCAGATTTGAGTTCAGGTCTTCCTGACTTTGGATTCATCATTCTATTGAATGCACCCCCTAGCTGTCCCTTTCTTCCACTTATTCAAATATCAATTAAATGTTTTGTTTTGTTTGTTAATCTGTAAAACAAAATTGAAAAATAGGATAGGAGCTCCATCTTAATAATTATAAATAGAATCTAATAAAACATGACATTTTTATATAACGTGGGGACTGAGTATGGTGTGAGGAGCTCTAGTTTGTCTCCTAAGATCTAGAGTTGGAAAGGACCTTAGAGGTCATTTAGGCTAAGCCCTTCAGTTGTAATTAAGGAAACTGAGACCAGAGAGGTGAAATCATTTCCCCAAGCTGACCCAGGTTAATGAATGAGAGCTCCAAAATTCGAACCTAGATCCTCTGACTCCAGATACAAGACTCTATACATTATATCATTCTCTCATTCTAAGGAAAATGACTTGGATTTTAATTATAGTTCTGCAACTTAAACATTATTTGTTGCTGTTCAGTTGTTTTTCCAATGATGTGTGACTCTTTGTGACCTCATTTTGGGGTTTTCTTGGCCAAGATACTGAAGTGATTTTCCATTTCTTTCTCCAGCTCATTTTACAGATGAGGAAACTGAGGAAAACAAGGTTAAGTGACTTTCCCAGGGTCACACAGCTGGTAAGTGTCTGAGGCCAGAAATGAACTCAAGACGAGTAGTCTTGACTCTACGCCTGACACTATCCACAGTGTCATCTAGTGACTCAATTATTTAACCTTGGGCAAATCATTTAACTTCTCTGAACCTCAGCTTCCTCTTCCATAAAATGAAGAAATTGGACAAGATGACTGAATAAATAAATGAATGGGTAAAGCATTAATTTAGCACTTACTGCACATAGGGCATTGTGCTAAGCAGTGTGATTACATATGGGAAAGACAGTCCCCACACTTAAGAAACTCAGATTTCTAACAAGGAGGACAACTCATATGGATGACCTCTAAAGAATCCCTTCCAACTTCAAATCTATGATTCTGTTTCTTGCTACCATATGTGTCTTGTGGGTTGGTCATTTAACCATTCTGAACCTAAACATCCTCATTTCTAAAGCATAAGAAATAATATTTGTTCTATCTGCCTAAGAGCTGTTTTGAGGATAAAATGAGGGAATGAATTTAGGTGTCCCTGAAGTCTTAGTGAGGAATTTGCACTAAGACTTTTGGGACAACCTTTATCAAGCCTTTTCTAATGAGCAGAAACCAGTTAATTAGCCAACCAATAAGCATTTCTTAAGTAATTAACACTACCAGATGTTGTACTAAGTTTGGGGAATTAAAAAAAAACAAAACAAAAATAAAGCAAAAGACACTCCCTGGACCTAAGAACTTCATAGTCTAATGGGGGAGACAACATGTATGCAACTATGTATGACTAAGCTACATAAAGGATAATTAGAAATAAGCAGTGGAAGCAAGGCACTAGAATTAGAGGGATTTAGGAAAGGCTTCATGGTATATGTAGAATTTTAGCTGAGACTTGAAAGAAATCAAACAGGAAGCACAGTTGAGGAAGAGGAATATTTTATGTATGTAGGACAACTAGTGAAAATGCCCAGAAACAGAAGATGGAGGGTCTTTTTTGTAAAAACATTAAGAAGGCCAGTGTCACTGGACTGAAGATTATATTAGAGAAGTGATTGTAATTTGTAAGATGATTGGAAAGGTAGGAGGAGTCAGGACACAAAAGGCTTTGAATGCCAAACAAAGTGTTTTAGTTTTGAACCTGGAGGTGATAATGAGGAACTGGAACTTCATGAGTAAGAGGGTGACATGATCAGACTCAGACTTTAAGAAGAGTAGAAAGAATAATGGAAACATAGAATTCACTTGAGACTTTCCCCAAATTGGAAAAAACTCCCCAAAATATAGATCATGCTTCTCTTGAAATTTCAAAAACTCTGAAGAAATAGGCCTGAACCTTCTCAAAATCTATGAGAGTTAACATGATGGAAATGGGTGAAGACCTGATTTCAAGTTTAAAAAACCTGAGTTTAAATATCACTTGTGATACAACCTGACCGTACTGCTCTAGTTAAGTCTCATAATGTCTCACTGGACACAGGCAAAACTCTAAGACTAAAAATTGCAGCAGAGTTGTTGATCTTTATCTGTAAAGTGGGTTGGTTTTTGGAAACATTCATTGGAAGTTTCCTCCATCAATGCAAACACAAATCCAGTCCAATAATAATAATTTTTAATTTGTCTCAGTCCTGTGGTTCAGAACAAGCACCATATTTGTACATCAAGTACAACAATTTGTTGATGTGTTTTTTAATACAGGATTTTTTTTTTTTTTACTGGGGAGGGGAGATTGAAAGAAACATTAACAACTAAAAAACAACTCCATTTTCCTCAGTAGAACACATGCTATGTATAGCAGATAATCTGATTGATTGCTGTCTTAGGAAGGGGAAGGGGAGGAAGTGAGAGAGGGATAGAATTTGGAACACAAAACTTAAAAAATAGTTGAATAAAGTGTTTTTTATTTCAATATAAATTTATTTATTTAACTTTTTACATTCATTTTCACAAAAT